>JAFEMH010002256.1:0-361320 GCA_022495995.1 Adenophora triphylla var. japonica | reverse complement strand
TCCTATTAAAATGATTAGCCTAGAGTCCCTTCAATTCATGGAGGCAATCTCGAAGCATACAATCCGACATTCCTAATTAATAAATTAATTAGGGTTTATTTATATCTTCTTTTGTTCTTTAGATTGATTAGATTAATAACACCCAATTAGCAAGACCAATCTCTGGATTGGGTGGAAAGGATGCTCCTTGACCTACCCATTCCATAACTTAACCCCCGAACCCCTGAAATCTCTTGAAAATAACAAAAAGGTTTTTCTTATTGTTTTCCATCAATAAATAATAAGTGGCGACTCCGAGATGTTAAAAAATTCACGCATCGCTACAGAATGTTGTAGTCTGTGGAATCTCCCTGAGCAGTTGTTGGAGATGTATTTCCATCTTTCTCTTCTTTTTGAATAGACCTTCCTCTTTCAGTTGTCCTTTTAACTTGAGAACGGAAATAATCCGCTCCCATCCTCCCAGGACCCTTGGGATTCCGATTTTGTTGACTTCACGATCGGCTTGGAAGAGAATGGCTTCATTATCTTCGTTGTCGCTTTCACAAAGGGCTTGCTTCTCTTGGGGAGATAAGCGCTTGTATTCCTCATGCTGCTGGGCTAGGTATTTCTTGTACTAGGCCATTCCATCTCCTAGGGCATTAGGACCGTTGACCGCCCTCCCTTGCCAGAGGGGGTTTGTTGAGAAGCGATGGTAATCCAGGAAGTTGCCATGGGCGAAACCTTTGAGGTCGAATTGGTCTAGAGTGGCCTCTAGCTTTCTGTCCGAAACTGCTTGTGACGCTTTAAGGGTTTGGTCCCTGTGAGTCTTTTGAGCTTTATTTTCGTCCCATAGGTGATTTTCTTGTGCATCTAGTTCCAGGAGGGCTTTCCTTGCGAGAGCTAAACAGTCTCCGTAGGTGTGCGCTGTTTGACTGGTGTCTAGAACTGTCATCACATCCAAATCTCCGAATGGCGGAAACACTTGAATTATATTGACGAAGGAAGTCGTGTTGGGACATTCCATGCGGCCTTTGATCTCGGCCACCAAGAAGTTTGCCCATATCTGCTTGATCAAACCAAAGGGGGTGTTGAACTCTGCGATGTTGATGGTCTCGTGATCTCATTTGAGAGCCAAGTCTATCAGAGCTAGCAGCTTGCTGGCGGGATGCCTGAATTCGTGGGCGTGATGGCTGGGAACAGGGTCGAACTTGAGCATGTTGATGATGAGGTGATCATTCCTTTCTTTGGAAGCTTGATCTGTCTCGCTGGGAGGATTTTTGTAGATGTTCTCAGGGTGGCTGCTGGAGGCGTTATCGAGGCTGATCTGATTGGTAGCAAGTTGAGGAGCTCTGTCTCCTTTGTCGATGCCTTCGGCCTTGGCGGCGCTCTTGGCTATGAGCTTGACTAACGGCACGGGCCGGTTGCCACTGGGGCTAATAACTGGAACTGATGATGAGCCTTAAGCTCTCTTGGCCAGGCCTCGTTTACCATGATTAGGCAATCGTCGAGGGTGACTTTGGCATTGCAGAATCTGACAATATGGACTGGATCCTTGGCATCGTCGGGATATCTGGAGAAGATGATGTTGACAAAGTCGTCGTCAGTTACATGATCAGAAGGGTTCTTTGTCGTGTCAATCGGTTGTTTCCACTCGTCGGATAATTGTCTGTACTGGACATTGAGTTTGACGATTTCCATGGTATTGGAGCCCTCATTGTAGGTGACCTCGTTGGAACTGGTGACATATTTGAAACTGAGCATGTGTATGTAAGGATCTTATTGCGGGTCTGCCGCGTCTTCCACTCCGGAGAGTCCTGATCTGTCGCCGTCTGACGGTTCAACCTAGACCAAAGGACGTCTCGCGCCCTGTTGCGAAGCTGGTGCTGCTAGAAAGACCTCATGCCCTTCATTTGAGAAAAGGTGTTCGGTGGGCAATTTTGCGTGTAGAACATCCCAGACGACTCCCATACATTCATCATGAGTGTGCCGGTGCTTGTTGACCTTTATCGTGAAGATTTCTTCATCTGGCGTGGCCAGAGAGTTTGCTCGAAGGATGCTGACAAATCTTCGACCAGAGATAGGGGGTTTGTGTGCCCGTATCATTGCGATGCTCAAGGTTTCTTTCCAGTCTGGATCCAAGTTTCGGAAGCGGCAGTTGAATTTGATGAATCTGTCTGCTTCAGGATCTTCCTACTTGAGGACATTGACATAGTTAGCACCTCCGGACTCTGAGGGATTCTGATGAGATTTGCCTCGGTTGTCCTTTGGTTGGCTTGCGGGAGGTAGCCCCGGTGCCTAGCTGCGGGCACGCTTAATTGGCAGTTCGGATTCGTTTCCTATGAGGAAACTGTCTCCTCTGATGACCTCGAGATCTCCTTATCGGTTTATGAACTTGACACACTGATGGAGAGTGGAGGCTATGGCCTTCATATGGTGTAGCCATGGGCGTCCCAACAGAGCTGTAAATTCAGACGGAATGTCCATCACGTGGAACTTTACTGGCACCATTTGGGTTTCGAACCAGAGCTCTAGAGTCATCGTTCCCAGGATGGGACGAGACGTGCTGTCGTAGGCTTTGATAGTTCAGGAAGATGGGATCATATGGCCTTCATCGATGCGTAAGGCTCGCATCATGCTGAGAGGAAGGACGTTGACTGCTGATCCATTGTCTACTAATACTCCAGGGAGGGAGATAGTGTTGAGCCGAATAGTGATGTGCAGAGCTTCATTGTGTCCCGAGGCCCCTTTCAGTAGGTGTTCGTCACAGAAGGTGAGCTTGCTGCCATACAGTCTGGAATCGTAGATCTGATCTCTTTTCGGAGAGGGAGAATCATCGAGCCATCCATTTTCTGTCTTCCTCTTGAGAGGCAAAGCTTTTGGTGGTGCCTCGGGATTGTGTCAAGGTTGCTTGTGGCGGTGGCCGCCCTTGGTCAGCACGTTGATTGAGTGCGAGCGCCAAGTTGATTTTGACTTTCCTTTGCCGGTCCGTGCTCTGAAGTTGGGCAAGTTGAACCTTGGCTGATCCTGCCAGGGATTAGGCTTCTGGCTGGTAGTAAGGTTGCCAAGATTTGAGATATTCTGGTGTCCTGAGGCCTGAGCTTTGATGTCAGCAGGATATTTCGGTTTTCCCACCCCTGTCTACTCTGAAGCTGTGCTGCTTGAAGAAAGAGAGAACTTGCTAGAGTAGAGTACATAGTAATCGAACTTCCCGGATGGATCTCCGAGTGTACCCACGCTGGTGTCTCCGGCTTCATATATTTCTCTCAATTTATGCTAAGAAGACTGTTTCTTCTGCTTTCTGGGGGAATCGCCCCTGATCATGTCCTGGAACTCATACTCAAGGCATTCGAAGCAGTCACATACATCGTAACAGATGTGAACGTCTGATGAGGTCTTGGCTGGAAGAGGCGGAGGAACTGGCTCTGCGGCAATCTTTTTTGGCACCCACTCGATGGAATTTACACTGTTGTTGTTCGAAAAAGGGTTTCCGACTGTATTAGGTTCAAACTTTCCTTCTTCTATTAGATTCTAGATCTCATACCGTAACCCCAAGTAGTTGTCAGTTGTGTGCCCGTGGTATTGGTGGAAGGCGCAGTATTTGCTTTTGTCGGCATTAACTATAGGATTCTCCGGTTTGTAGTTTTCAACAGGATTGAGGAGGCCTTCTTTGATTAGTCCTTTCAGCATTTTACTCAGAGGCATATCCAGGTTGTCGAAGCGTACGGAAGGCTGCTTCTTGGGGGAGTCATTGCTTTGCAGGGCCAGGTTTCTGTTGTTCGACTGCTGTCCCTGATGGATGTAGTTGAAAGAAGTATCTTTCCCTTTGTCGGGGGCCGGTGCAGGATTGAATGTAGCTGCTGATCTGTATCTGTAAGACGGAGTCGTGGCCAGTTTTTCTTTGAGATCCTTTTCGAACTGTGAGCCGTCATTGACCATGGCTCAGAGAGCTGGGAAGAAGTGATGGCTGATGAGCGTTCTGATGGACGGCCTCAAGAAGGACTTGAAGATTCGCATCTATTCGTCTTTGGAGAGTGGCTCCATGATTTCGGAGATCTTCTAACTCCACCTTTTATAGAATTCTCCAACGCTTTCGTTTGTTTTCTGATCGGTGGTGATTAAGTCCTCACGACACGTTTCCCATTCCAGGTTGGATCGGTACCGCTCCAGGAAGATGTTGCTAATCTGATCCCAGGTATGGCGATCTGCAGGCTTGACCCTTAGGAACCACCGTAATGCTAAACTCTTGAGAGTATGTTGGAAATGGTCGGCCATTTGCTGGAGGGTTGCTCCCTTTGCTCTCATGCCGAGAACATAGGTGTCAACGTGGGTCTGTGGGCATTCGGTCCCGACGAATCTTTCCATTTCTGGCATTCTGAACTTGGCAGGGAGAGGTGTGACCGTTCCCGGATCTGTGGATCGAAGTGTTTCTTGCTTTGAGCTGGCAATGCTGGTTTTCAGGTCTTTCATTTGTTCGACCATCCAGGCCAGGGTTGGGTCCAGTGGTGGACTTTGAGGCTCGGTGTCGGGTGCTGCCATGTGAGAGGCAGTAATTGGAGGTGGGAGGCTTGATATATGTGGATATATGGGGGCCTTTTCTGGATTGTATCGGGGTTTGTCCCCGGTGTTTTGAGGTTTGTGTATGGGCAACGGGTTGAACCCGGGAGGGTATTGGAGGATATTGACATCTGTTTGAGATGGCCCAGCGCTCCGCTGGTTGTACTGAGTGATGGGTGTAGAACTGGCTTGGCCGTATATGATAGGGGTGCCTTGAGAGGTGGCAATATGAAGCCTCGGTCGGCTGTTTCCTTGGTTTGAAGGAATCCCGTAATTTGGCGGGGGAGGAACCTGGTTGAAGGTTTGAGGAGTTGATCGGGGAGGATCGTCGTCCTCGATTAGAATGAAAGTACCATCTGGTTGGGGGATAGCTGCTATACCCCATTCATTCAGAAGCTGTACCACGAAATTCTGCTGATCTTCTTTCTGCCTCTTGTGAACCTCACAGGCCCGGATGGCTTCTTCCAGTGTCATATCTGTTACCGGTGGCGGGGTTCCGTTCCCGTCACGATTTCTCGGTGAGTCTGACATGTCGGAGAGTCTGGCTGAAGGAACTGAGGGAACCGAAGAACTGTCTGATGCGGCCGTAACTGTAATTCTGGCGAGGCACTGACCCGGAATTCTGAACCACTTTCTGCTCGCTGCAGGGAACGAAAGGCAGGGTTTAGGTTTCGGAAAGGGTATTTGGCTCAGGGTTTCGGGCTTGTGCAATGTGCAGTTACCGCTTAATGTTTACTTAAAACGTATTTTCTCAGAGTCCTAATTGGTTGGAAAAGATTGCATCTTCTTTTTCGCAACTAACCTGGGACTTGAATCAGTGGATCTCGGCACTACGTTTATAAGCCCCTCATTTTTCACTTGTAAATCGTCTTCCCGGGATGGACAATCCCGAGCGAGGGTCTTATAAGGCAAGTGAGTTCCACCGACAAAGGAAAAAGTGAACTTAAGGCTAGCTGGTCATGTAAACTTTCAACGTATGTGACATGCGGGTCACGGTCGAAGTCAACGTCCTTAAGTTAAGGCAGAAATCGTGCCGAAATTTCGGCATGACCTCTCTTGACTCGCGTGCGCCAGGGGCCTTAGCTTTTGGCATTGGCCAATTTGTGGCTGGCATGGTGCATACATTGAGGGTATGATGACACGGTGTCACATTGAACCCTCGGGTATGTTTTTAGCACGGGCTAGGATGGGCTGTTTGAGATGACCACATGCATGCTCGAAAGGTGTCTGGTAGACCAATCAAGCAGCAACTGAACGGTCATCCCGGGTTGAGGGTTGTAGTGTGCAGTGTACCGAGGCAGCAAGTGCGCGTAGCGTGCGGTGTACCGAGGCAGCAGTGCAAGTAGTGTACGGTCACTAAAATCCTTTTCTGAGTAAAATAGAGATTTTCAGAATGCGTTTTAAAGAATTTATGCGCAATTCAAAATATAGCACAAAGAATCAAGTATGAACGGAAATGCACGAACATGTTATGATTTTGAATGAAATGAAAATGCAACAAATTTTTTTTTTGAAATAGTCCAATGTTTTGAACAACACACGCACACAAAAATGAGGAAGGGTAAACGAAAGCTTGACCCACGGAATGCTTTTTAAAACGAAGGAGTTTTAAAAAAACATTGTTCGATCCCCAGCAGAGTCGCCAACTGAAATTACCCGGATCGCGCCCGGGGGACGCGGCGAGCGGCATTTCGCGGACTTGGGACCTCGCCGGAATGAAAGGGAGAGTCGCCACGCCGTTTTGTATTATGAGCCCAAACTTTGAAAATGGCTGGTTTTGAAAAAGGAGGTCATTTTGATTGGTAGCCAAAACTTGGAAAAGGCTTTGAAAATGCAACGTTTTGATTGGTAGCCAAAACTTGAAAAAAGGCTTTTAAAAAGGAACGTTTTGATTGGTAGCCAAAACTTTAAAAAAGGCTTTTAGGACCAGAGATTGTTAGGTTCGGAGGTCACGTTACGTTTCGGGAAGAGTATGTTGAGATCACCCGAAATGCCTCGTATGACGAGTCTTTCTACCTTTCTCGAAATTGTGTGTGTGTATGTGTTGGATTTTGAAAAGGGGCTTGAATGACAAGCTTTAATCTTGATTTGAATGACAAACGTTGATTAGTGGTAAAAACAAGCGTTTGAATGACAAACGTCGGTTTTAGAGTTGGAAAAGAGGGTTCGAATGACGAACTTAAATCTTTAGTTTGAATGACAAACGTTGATTTTAATGAAAAGAGCGTTTGAATGTCAAACGTCGGGTTTCGAGTCAGAAATGAGCGTTTGAAGGTCAAACGTTGATTTTGCGTTGTTTTGAAAACGGGGTTCGAGTGACGAACTTAAATCTTTAGTTTGAGTGACAAAATTTGATTTTAATGAAAATGGCGTTTGAATGTCAAACGTCGGGTTTCGCGTTGTTTTGAAAAGGAGTTCGAGTGACGAACTCCGGTTTTGAACCGGGCATTACATTGTTACCAATTTTATGAAAAAAGGCATTAAATGATATGCGATCAACGAGTCATTTTGTGACTCGGACTTTTATAAGTAAATACTATCACAAGCCAAACGGCTCAAACTTATAAATGACAGTATTTAAAGTGTGGTATCAACGGAATCGAACGATCCGGACAGTAAAGATACGATTGACGAGCCAAACAGCTCGGATTTGTAAAGTTGCGTAAAGTAAACAACAGTATGAACGGATCAAACAATCCGGACTTTGTAAATGACAATCAGGAACCAAACGGTTCGGACGGTAAATAACGAATCAACGGATCAAACGATCCGGACTGTAAATGACAAAAACGTAAAAACGGGACTGGAACGCCGTTTTAACCCGAAATTACTTCTCGTACGGGAGAGAATATGATTAGGGGTAAAACGTATCGAACCCCGTAGATGGCGTTACGTCTACATTTTGATAGTTTCGACCGGATTGAAAATAGCATTTGATGCGTAAATCGAGGCGAAAGAAAGCTTTAGAGAGAGAAAGAGTGTTACCTATGGCTAGGGATTGACTCTTTGGCTCGGAAGGACGTATACAGGATACGGTTTGGTGTTTGGAAAGTGTTTTGAAGTTGTTTGGCTCGTGTTTGGTCGGAAAACGAGATTTTCACGCAAATCGAGACGAAACGGGGCTCGGGAGGGGGGTAGAATGCCTAGAACCGTGGGGTTTTGGGAGAGAGGTAATATTTCTTCCTATTTTTAACAAAATGACAACCCTTGTATTTATAGGGGTGATTTTGTAAAACAGGCCGGACGGCCTAATCCTCATTTTGGGAGGTTTTTGGGTATTTTGGAAATTGTAGGGACTTGATGAGAATTCTGGTTCTTCAAGTAAAACAGGCCGGACGGCCTAACTCTCAGTTTCAGGGGTATTTTGATCTTTTCACCCTTGAATTTGATTGATGGGGATGGGGGAGGCCATGCATGCGTGCCATGTGTCCTGGTGACTCATCGGAGCTAGGGTTTTTGTCCCGTTATTCCCGGTTTTGACTGTTTTCTAAATAACTGTCCGGACAATGTCCAAAATGCCCCCGAAAAGTCCCGGAAAGTGTGTTTTTCGAGGAAAATAGTACTTTTACGTGTGATAATGTGTGTTGAGTACACTTTGGTGTCGGGATGCACGGGGCAGTCCTGGGATGTCTCGTTGACTCGGGAATGTGGAGTTTAACGGATTCCGGTTAACCTGGAAAGGGCCAGTTAACGGATTCCGATTAACTCTTAACGGATTTTGACGATCCGAATTTGGTTACTTACAAGGGGCCTAGCGGGGCCTAGGCGCCTTTAGGCGGGGTCTTTTAGAACACTGAGAAATAGTAATAGTATTTGGATAAATAGTCATTAGAAAACTTTACAGAAAAGACATTTTGAGAAAAGTGTCAGGTACTTCTATAACAAAACAAATAACAATGTACGCAAGCTATCTCAAGTCATCTACAAATGTAGTGAAAATATTATACAAGCAGCATACATGACAAAATCACATGATTTGTGCAAGTAAATTTGGGCGATGCAGTAACCACAGCTATCAAGATTTGTGAAATTTTAATTTAAAATCCAGCTGTAAAAGTTCAAGAAAGTAAAAAACTCTTACCAACACAATGCTAGCTTGGGTTATTAAGAAGATTTTCATAAAGTTCCATTGCAAATTAAACAGGGAAATTACACTATTTCGACAGTAAAGGGCTACGATTTGGGTACAGAAAAAGGTTAAAAACTTGGAGAATTTGGGGATTTTGTTTTAAGAATGAAACCCTAATTTAGAACAGATGGAAGGAAGTAAGAAAGAGATATTCAAAGGATCACAAAGAATACCTAGGAAATATGAGGTTGAAAAAAGAAAATTACCTGCTCTGCTCAGGAATGAATCAAGGCCGAAAAATCAAATTGATTCAAAAGAATGTCAAGGGAAACAAATCGCAGCAAATCAGACTCAACCGCGAGTAGTTTAGTTCGTCTAGTGATGGTGTCAAGGGTGGTAATCGGTGAAAAATGGAGGATTTTGTGAGGGAATCGTATAGTGGAGAAGATGTATCCATGGAACCTTGAAGAGGAGGGAGAGAGAGCGACAACGGCCATGGAAGAAGGGAGAGAGGAGGGAGAGGAAGTGGCAGTGAACATGGAAGAATAGAGAGGGGAAATAGCGTTTGTAGCAGAGGGTGGGGTTGTTTGGGGGAAGTGACGTTGGAGAGGGAGGAGAGAGAGATCGAGAAGAATAGTGGAATATAAAGGGGCAGCTTTATTTTGAATGCTATATGTGATAAGGGAAATTTGGGGATAATCTTTGCTATATATGAGAGAGGTGTACTTGGTAACTGACATTAGGGGAGAATGAAGAATGAATCTGATTTTTTTTTTCAGTCTAGGTGCTAGTTTGAGCGGGAAAAAAGTGGGTGTGCTCACTTCAGCCTTTATTTAGTTATAGATTTTATAACGTAACCCCCCACCCTGTAACCAATCACCATGTTGTTCTACACCTAATAGACATCTTCCAGACAATTTTATAGACAGGTTCTTGGAAAATTACTACTAACAATATACATACTCATTACTGTCTTTAGAAATAATCAGCTACATATACAACTTGCGTGTTGTGAATAGCACTAATCAAACTTCAAACAACTTTTGACAACCGAAAGCGGAGAAGAGGAACTATAAGTTTTACTTATGAACCATGACGAGCTATTCAGCAGAAAAGTAGTACCTTCTTAATCTTTCTCCCTGGTTTTAGACATAAGTGCAGGGAAAAACATTTATATGAAGTTCCCGGGTTCGGGTCTGAAGTTGAAACAAAGCAGCTGCTGGGTTTTTTGAATTCCAAAAAATGTATTCCATAATCTGCATCACTAACAGCATACTTTGTAGCTCCACGGCAACCACTGCTGATAGCCACCAGATTAGAAATAAGCCACTGCCACAGGTCAAATTTGAAAAGGAATACAAGACTATTAAGATTCACGTGACACATTTTGAGCAAAGAACATTACAAGAACTGATATTATCATCAGGGATATGCTAGCTAGCATTCACTCGGGCATTATCATCCCTAACGCAATTATCTTCATCACATACCCACAACTTAATAAGAAGTGGAGTGATATTCATTGACCAAACTTCACAAACAAAGAATTTTAATTTCCTTTCCTTCGTTAAGAAAAGATATCTAGTAGCTCATATTATAGAGGCTTGCTCTCAACAACTTCTTCCAA
Source organism: Adenophora triphylla var. japonica (assembly GCA_022495995.1). NCBI lineage: Eukaryota > Viridiplantae > Streptophyta > Magnoliopsida > Asterales > Campanulaceae > Adenophora > Adenophora triphylla. Next base: position 351,091 of record JAFEMH010002256.1, on the reverse strand, counting down.
AGCAGCACATTCTTTGAGAACGAAAACAATATTGGAAGTATTAAAATGGGAGAGATATTGATCTATAATACTCCCTCCGTCCCATGTAAGATTTCCTTTTGGGTTTTTGCACGGAGATTAAGAGAAAGTATAAGTGGTGGAAGTGTTGTAAGAATGAAAAGTGTGGCAGGAGATAGAATGAGTGAGAGGAATAGTAAAGATTCTTTCCCATTTCGGGAAAGACAAATCTTATATGGGATGACCAAAATGGAAAAAAGGAAATCGTACACGGAACGGAGAGAGTATGCTCTAAGATTGCGTAATCCAAGAAAAGTTAGCACTGCTCAAACCAAACAGACTTAATAAAAGTGACTCAACTTATCATATAGCACTTCAGCAAAAGGATAACAAATTCAACACTTAAATATATATTTATCTCTAAAGCTCACTTACCCTTTCTTCAATATCAAAGAAAAATAATTACTGGGTTGCAAAACTCTAAAGCAGCAGGGGACAATAAACTGGTAAAAAATTACTGATTACCAATTACAGTTGCTCAATTCTTATTGCAAAAATGCCAGGTCTTCATCTTTGTCAAAGCTTAATCAAAAACTTTGAGGTCGTCATCATCCAGGTTTCAGAATTCATTAAAATCGATCCCAATTCATCATGGATTCAGTTTGTTCCCCACTCCGACTCAACAAATCAGTTCCGGGCCAAGGACCGTCCATAGCAGATAGAGCCTCTCTTGCCTTTCGCGTAGCTCAACCTTATTAGCCTCAAAATCAAAAATTCTAAATAAGGTCAGCTTTCTATCAAAATCAAAGTTTTACCTTGATTCATAAACCCTAACAAATATTGCTTCTGTGGAAGCAACAACTAAAAGAAAAGTGGAAGATGAGTATATTTACATTATCAGTAGCAAGACCACGAAATCATAGCAAATAGTTGTTGACATTGGAACAAAACCTTGTACCATTAAACCTGTAGGGGACAATGTTTGGTGCGAATTATCACGTGATTTAGAATCTGCGATATAAAAGAAAATATTGGCTTTAAGAGGTTACTTTATCTGGGGCTGGTGACCGAGTATTTGCTAATCCCTTCCTTCGTAGCAAGCAAATATTGGCATTGCATAGACAGACTAATTTCCATCATTTTTTATGGATCGAAAGACTTTGACTTGAGAATACGATGGAATAAAACAAAATGACTCACTAAATTGTCTCATGTACTATCATACGGGGCAAGGCTGCGTACATTCGATCCTCCCTTACCATACTGTAGGTGGAAGCCTTTGCAACATTAAGATAATCTCGTTATTGTTGTTGCATAGTCAGCCTAAGTATGAATTTGAACTTCTTGTATTTTAGGAGGATTTAGTAATTTCTCAAATATTTGTACATTAATTTTGGTACAAGCATTTTGAAAATTTATGAGTACTAAATTTTCCATGTATTTTTGCTAGTATTTAATTTTTCTACAAGTCAAATTTCTTCTCTTGAAACTCAATTTGGACATGCACTTAGAGACAAAGATAGATAGTACCCTTCGTTTCAAAATATAGTCCAAATTTGCAAGCATATACTCATCCAAATCAGCCATAAATGTAGAAACCTAGATTAAGTGCACTTGGCTGCAAAATTTGGCTAAACAGGCTGATTAATTGACCCCGTCTAGACTATAAGATTCAGTGTGATGTTTTTTTTTTCTCGTGGTTAAACAAAATGCTCCCTTATTTTCATGGGAGAAGAACATGGTGAAAGGATAAGACTTAAAGACCACACCCAACCACAAGAACCCATATTATAAGAAAACAATAAACATTGCCACAGGATGACAAATTAGTATCATTTGATGAAGCATCCAAATCTCATAAATATGTCAACACAGGACAACCATGTCCAGTTCTAAAATAAGTTATCGAGCATAATTGTATTAGTTATAGATAGAACCTTTGTAGTTTTTAGCACACAAAATCACAAACCATCACGAAATCTCACTTCTTCCCACTTTTCTTGAGACCAGTGCCTCCCAATGCTCCCTTCTGAGCTTTGGCTCTAAGATCCTTAAGTGCCTGCAAACCCATGTAAATCATAGTTAAATAAACTACTCAAATCGATATAAATGGAGCAAAAACACCCGGTACAAATCAATACTTCACCTTTTCTTCCTCTTTCTTCTTCTGAAGGTTGGCCAAATCAGTCTGCAAAGAACATGAACTTTAGTACGTCAATAAAATCAAGTCATCAAGATGAAGACAATTTCTACAATGAGATGCATATGACCTCTAGACACTAAGATTAAGACAACAACCATGGCAAAAGAGAGAGAGAGAGAGAGAGAGAGAGAGAGAGAGAGAGAGAGAGAGAGAGAGAGAGAGGGGTGACAACAACCATGGCAAAAGAGAGAGAGAGAGGGAGGCGACGATGACGTTGTTTATAGCAGGGCAAGATGTTTTGGGGGAGGGAGTGACGCCCAGAGAGAGTGAGTAGAGAGAGATCGAGAAGAGGGAATACTAAAGGACTCGGCATATTATTTTTTTAGCTATTCAAGGTATTTTCGAATTTATGAGTATTCAAAGGGGGTGTATTCAGTAAACTCACATTAAGGGGAGTGAATTTAGTCTTTATTAAGTCCAAGTGCTTATTTTGGAGGGAAAATGGTGGGTGTGCTGAAGTGCTTTGCACTTCAGCTTTTATTTAGTTATAGATAACTAAAATCGTTAATAAATGATCCATTTACTCTTACTGACTTTTTTCTTAAAAAAAAATCAAAAATGAAATTTTTTTATTCCCCCCCCCCCAACTCATCCTCTTCTCAGTTCTCACCATCCCCAATTCGCCCACTACCTCTCCTTCCTCCACAACCACACATCCCCTCCCAACTTCAACCGCCTTCACCACCTTCTTCAATCATCATCCTTCAATTAATCACAACCGACATTTTTTTGAATCAATTTCAATGGAAACTCAATTAAATCCTTCGTACTCTCTCTACAACTCTCTCTCTCTCTCTCTCTCTCTCTCTCTCTCTCTCTCTTTCTCTCTCTCTCTCTCTCTACAACCATATGAAGTTTAGGGTATAATTCACCCAAACCCAAAATCAGAAAAAGGAATGGAAAAGGGTTTTGTGAGTTTACAAACTCTCCCCAAATCAATCCGCCCTAATCCTCTCTCCTTCAGCGCCACATTACCAGCCTCACTCTTGCCGCTTCTCCAGGGGCGGATCTGACTGTGTGCCTGATGGTACACCTGCACCACCAATTTTTTTTTATTTACAAAACGACGTTGTTTTTTCTTAGAAAAAAAGGGATTAATAGTGCTAGTTGGAACGCTGCTTGAAAGAAAGATCAGAGAAACAAAATCCTCCTATGCAACCCCCTCCTGCGTTTCCTTCCTGTGTTGGTCTCGACCGTCTCCTCCCTCCTCCCTCCACCGTCGCCTCTCCGGTACCATAGAATGGGCGAACCAAACCCCCCTCCGTAACCCCCTCACAAAATCAAGAAGAATTTCTCGAATCAAAGGTAAACCCTAGAAATTTAAAATTGCTTTAATTTTTTTGATTTTTGCTTAGTTGACACTGTACATTGAAACTTGGTTTGGATTTTGATTTGTTCTAAATTCTATAAACTTAGCTTAATTGAATTTTTGATAACATGGTAATAGACTTAATACCCCAAAGTTTCACAGAAATTGTAATTTAGGTTTTAATTTACATTTTTAGCAATTTAGCCCATAATACACTTAATATTTTCTACTCCCTCGATCCCAAAATGAATGTCCAAAAAAATTCAAAATTTGTTCATGATCAAGAGCAAAAGAGCAAATTTAATTTATTTATTTTTTTAACATTCATTTTGAAATCAAGGTAGTATGTTTTTGTCTTTTGGTTGTTTCACTGAAACTGCAGATGACATAATTGATTAAGAGGAACCGAGACTCTTATTTTAGCTAAGGATCCAGAACTTATGTGAGTAGCAGGTGTAAGTGCCCCAATCTGGGTCGTTAATGTTCCGTCATCCCAAATTAATGATTTATAATCATTTAGGGGCATTTTGGACATTATTTTGACAATTTGAATGAGGAATGACCTCTTAGGAATAAAAAAATGGACAAATACCTCGCTGAAAATATGTCATTCCCAATAAAAAAGGAATATTGACCATTTGCAAAGAGCCAAAACTGCTTTCTACAAGAACCAGGCACGCTGTTGATCCCATCCGCGCGGATGAGATTGTGCCTACAATCTCATCCACGCGGATAAGATTGTCATCCAGCCAACCTATAAATACAGCCCTTCTACCTCAGTTTTAACAGGCCAAAAAATCCAAAAACCTACTGTTACTCTGCCAAAATTCACCTTCAAACAACCATTTACACTCACACAACTCAAATTCCACACCAAATCCAACCTCAAATCCACTCCAAAAACTCTTCTAAGCCTTGAAATCCCTCAAAACCTAAGCACAAACCCAAGAAAGATTGGTAAACCCTCACTCCCTTTACTCATATCTGCCTCATTCATGCATACATTTCATGTGTAAATGATGTAGTATTACTTACTACTTGTTGTTTGGCTCCCTTTCCCCTTTTGTCCCAATGATCCAAGAGGATCTCCATAAAATCCATTTCCATGGATGATCTTCTAAAGGGATTCACATTCTCTTTACTTTCATGTTATCCCCCACTTCCTTTTTACATTAACTAGCTTTCACTTGGTACTTGCTTTTTTGACCTAAAGTATGGTCATCTTGGAGTCCATCTCCATAGATGACCACTTTAAAAGGTCCATATTATTTACTTCCTTGTAAATCCCCCTCCCTATGTCTAAGATTCTCACCTTGGAACCCTTTCCTTGGATGAAAATCATCTAGACTCACAATTTAGGTCACACAAGATGTATAAGATACACTTGAGTATAGGTCTCAAAGATGGTCTTCTTGTGACCACCTTAGAGATCTTCATCTAAAGTTGATACATCTTGACCTAACTCTCTTGTCAACTTACTTTTCATGTCAAAATTCCCCTTGTCCCTAGAAAATGACATGTTTTCAAAGTCCTAATGTACCCCCGAGATGGCTTGGTTAAGTGGATTCATCACTAATGACCACTAATCAAAGTCTAGGGAAAGAGAGGACAAAACATGGATGCCAAAATCCAAACAATTCCTTCATTTTCTGCTTTCAGTTACATTCCAGTTAAGTCCTGTAAATCCAGTTAAGTTTCTGGAAATTACAGTGACTAAATTGGAAACTATAAAAAATATTGACACTGCAGGCCCATCCACGCGGATAAGATTGCACTACAGTCTCATCCACGCTGATTACATTGTCATCTGCAAACAGTTTTCCAGTTCTCTGTTATTTTTCAGTTTAATCAATATTTTCAAACTGTTTTCCAGTTCAGTCCCTAAAATTTCAGTTATTTCCAGAAAACCCTATTTCAAAACACACACACACACACACACACAAAAAGTTTCAAGTGAGGAAGACTCGTCATACGAGGCATTCCGGGTGCACGTCAAAATGTCCATCCCGGAGTGTAACGTGACCTCCGAACTCATTTTCTTTAATTTTAGGCATTTTTCAAAATTTTGGCCCTTAAACTAAAAACGGCGTGGCGACTCCGTTGATTTTTTCGCAAAAGAGAAATCGGGTACATCACAGTGGCGACTCCGCTGGGGAAGATTATAAGCTTTTTTTTATTAAAAAAAAAACTCATTTTTCAAACAAATAATAAAACTTGTTTTTTTTAAAAAAATGCTTTTGCGGGTCAAACTTCCGTCTCAACACTTGAAACTTTTGTTTTTTTTTGTGTGTGTATTTTTTTCCTTCCACTTCGCGTCGTTATCGATTTGACCGTCCCGGGAAAGTCAAGATTTTGACTGTCGGATCCATTTCCTTAACTGTTTAAACTTTATGTATTTATGTGCTCGTGCATTTATGTGTTTACATGTTTCCCGAAGAAAATGATAATCCGTATATAGGCTGGAAACCATTAAACTTCCTCTTAAAACACCTCCTTATGGGAGCCGGGAATAAGCTATGGGGTAACAACGCCACGTACTGGTCTCATTTCAAAAAAAATGTTTTCAAAAAAAAAAAAAATCTTTTTTGCATGCATCATGCTTTTAAGACACATTAGAAAATTTCCATTTTTACTCAAAAAAGAATATAGACTACCGCACACTTCGCGCACGTTGACCGTACACTGCACACTACGTCCTTAACCCGGGAAATCTCAGTAGCAGCCTGGGAGGCCTTACTACGCCTCTTGGTGCGAGCATGGGACGACCCAAACAGCCATTGGTTTACCCTCATGTCGACCCTACACTTGTCCGTGACACACTTTTTCCCGAGATTTGGTTGGTTTTTGGTCCGGTCCGTGTCACACCGTGTCAGTGTATACCCCGCGTAGGTCAAACCCTAGTCAATGTGCCAAGTCAGGATCCTTCGCAGACCTAAATCAGTCGAAGTCAAGCCGGTTTTCCGTCATGAACTTTGACTCGATCTTGACTGGGATCAGACTTTGACTTTGACCCGCACGGTTTATGCACTGGCTCCCGGTGTGACACCGAGTCATCAAGGATTAACGCCCAGTCCATGCTTAATTACCGCTTAACCAACGACGAGTCAAGATCCCTTGTGGACTATTATCAGTCAAGGTCATGCCGGCTTTTCGTCAGGCACCTTAACTCGATCTTGACCCTCGACGCTGGCTTTGCCGATAATTTACATCAAGTGCGCGTTAAGACTTCATGATCCACCAGACCTTAGGTTTGTTTTCCTTTTCGGTCGGTGGCACCCGCTTGCCCTACGAAACCCTTGTTCGAGGTTACAGGTTGAGGATCCGCAGGCATAGTGATGGGTCCAACTGATCCAGGATTGAGAATAGCAAAAAAAAAAAAGAGCAATCTTTTCCAACCGCTTAGGGTTTAAGAAAATACATTTTAAGTAAACTCAAACAAATAACCGCATGTTGCATGAGCCCTGAGCCCAAACACTTACCCCTTTTTCTTCAACTCCCAAAGTCTGAACCTCCCTTATATCTTCCTCCCGCAGCACCTCGCACAGCTTGGGTACGGACACCGGGTCACCGTCTGGTTAGTTGGGAATAATCAAGCGCATCGTCAGCTTCACCATTCGCTTCATCTCCGGTTTTCAAAATGTCTGCATCAGCTGGTAACAATGGGGACAATACCACTCCGCCTCCTGGGACTCCCCAGACAGAACAGCAGTGGAATCAGTTGGTCGAACAAATGAGACTGCGATAGGAAGCTCAGATGAATAGCCTTCTGGAGGCTATTAGGAGCCACGGTTTGGCCGCCAGTATCAACCCCGACGGCACTTTCACCGTGGAAGAGGAAGAAGTGAATCCTAATCCCACTCTCGGTCGCCCAGAATGCCACCACCAGCCTCCTATGGTACAACTGCCGGAGCCCATGCTTCTCGACCTATGGGTCTACCAGCTCCTCAACCGCAGTCTAGTGGCCCCATGCAGTTTAGTGGGATAAGCCAGTTTGTAGTCCCTCAGTGGGGACAGAATCAGTATGGAATGTCTTCCCATGGTTGGGGGTACCTTGGAATGCCACAACAAGTTGGGATCCCACCGCAATTTAGAACTGATCAGCTCGAGCTTTCACAACACCAGTTCAGAGCGCCACAGCAACAATCTGGAATGCCGCCACCGCAGTTTGGTTCAGGACAACAATCAGGTATCCCTCCTCAAAATGATGCTGGTCCAGCAACTCTTGGCGCCTCGCCAGCCTCCACAAACCCGTTCCTCACTCAAGGTCCAATGGGTCAGCAAGGCCCCATCCCAGTCTCATCAGAATCACCGGGACCGCAGTATCCTCTCGATTATACACCATCACCGCAGCCTGGCATGCAATTCAATAAACAAGGGCCGCAACCCACATTTAAGCCTACCTATGAGTCTCACCCCGGGAACCCGAGCTACCCGGCCACCTCTGGTCTGCCACCACCTTCTTTGCCAATTGGAAGTCAACAGCAAGCCGTTGGGTGCTATCCCTTCGCCCAGGCTCCTACTTAGACTCCCCAGGGTAATTTAGGTCAAGGGAAGGTTTTCACCTATGTCCTAGGTCCGGCCATACCTTCCACCAGTGTGCCGCCAATGGTAACTCCTCTCTCCAGCTTGGTCACTGGTTTGAAAGCTCCAGCTCCACCACTAGATCCTCATCTGGCCTGATTCTATTGTACCTCTCCCCCAAAAGTTCGTGATGCCTAGCTTGGAACTGTTTGATGGAACTGCTTGTCCCAAGACCCATCTTGACACCTACACCCTAGCCATGAAAGCCAAAGGGTGCACGAACCAGCAGTTGGCTGATTACTTCAGCCTCTCCTTAAAATTGGGGGCTCTAAAATGGTTCTTCCGGTTGAAACCCGAGTCCAGGGCCACTTGGGAACAGATCACCAACGCCTTCACCGAAAAATACAAAGCCAACCTGGAATGGGAGACGAATCAGGTAGACTTGCAAACAACTATGCAACGCCCTGACGAGAATATTGGTGATTTTTACAAACGTTGGAACCTTAAGTTGAGTGAAATGGCCATTCCTCCTTCTGATGAAGAGAAGTTGGACATCTTTCAGTCATGTTTGAAACCTCATTTAAGAGCATCCCTCAGCAATTTCCCCTATCCAGATCTGCGTGCCATGGTCAGCTCTGGGGCTAAATTTGAGAAGGCTTACAATCAGCAACAAGCCGCTACCCCTACTTTCCGGTACCGAGCCACTACTTCTAATCCTGCTCCTGCCCAGCCCAAGGGCAAAGAAGCTGTTAACTTTGCTGGTCAGAATTGCAACAATGCCACTCCTTTCATGCCAAGGAAAGTCGATATGCCCAAACCTCAGAATATAAAGTTCAGCAACTTTGGAATGCCCCTGAGTGAAGTTTTTAAAGGACTGGTCAAGGAAGGCTTGATTTGGCCTTTGGACAATTATCAGCCCAGGGACCCCAACATCTCTTTGGACACTACCAAACACTGTACTTTCATCAATACCACGGACACCTTACCGACGATTGTATAACTCTGAGGAAGGTCATACGAGGGTTAATTGAAAAGGGTAAGCTGGAGGTACCTGAACGACCCAATACAGTCAACAACCCATTCCCTAGGAACAATAACAGGGTGAACATGATTGAAATTGGAGAGCCTTCTCACGCTAGGGAAAATGTGGATGAGCTAACCAAGGAAACAAATGAGGATCCTCAAGTGCCCCCGATTAACTTTGACGATGATCCTGAATTCGGATCCCCTCCCAGCCTTGAGAATGACGAAGAGACTAATCCTCCCTGGTCCTATGTTAGCGGCTTCTTGCAGGAATATGAAGCTCGCTACTTCTCAGAGGAAGAAATAGCTGACACTGGAGAACTGGGGCCATTTAGATCAAACTATGAGAAGACCATTTACACAAGATGATTAGAGCACTCAAGAAGGATTGAACAAGAGAGCTTTAGGCGGGTACCTGTATTGGGGCTTATTAGTAAAGAGGCCGAAGCACACCTCGAGCTAATACATTTTTGCAAAATGGTTCTGGGAGAAGTCGAATACAGTCTTGATGACAGCGAAGGTGAAGGATCAGATGAGGAGGATTGCTTCCATATCCTGACTGGAGTCAAATATGCACCGCCACCTCTCACTCTTCCCCCGCAATTCCTAGGAGGAAAAGCCGAGTCGCAATTGCCACTTCCAGCATTGGGAGCCTATGACAACTTCTGTAGTTGTACACACTTGCCTTCCCCTAATAGCAATGATCGGTGCTCTATCTTAGCTGAAGTTTGGGTAGTATGGGATGACGATTCTGATGACAGTGATGACGACGAGAGAGAAGAATCAACTGAGGCCCAAGACCCAGAATCAGTTTGGAACGATCACGCCGAAAATGACCGCATGAGTACCAGACACAATGGGTGGTTGTCGGCCAGTGACAACGAAGAGCCGCCAGAGAATGCGAATGAGGAATCAATGGAAACTGACCTCGATGATGAGCCTCTCTCAAGATGCGATTGTGGTCAATGCCCAACCTTGAATACATCGGAGGATGAGGAGCAGCCCAACCCGTTTGAAGAAAAATATGAATCTGAGATTCTGGAGCACAATGTCCCCTATGGAAAACTAGTAGGCGAATGGAGAAATTTTGTTGAAGCACTAGTCGAAAAGGCAAAATTTCAGCCTCCAGCAGACGATGAGTTTGTAAACGTCATTGGATCCCTATCTTCTTCCCCCAGAACTGACGGCATCACTGTTTTGAGAGTCACAGCTGAACCTCTCGAGCACAATGAGTGCCTGGAATCTTTAAAAAGGGTTATGGATCTAGAAGCCACTCCAGTTGCCTTCATACCTATGAACCAGCATGACGCTTTCTTAATAGCCCCGATACCCGGAAATGGACCCCGAGTACTCCTCATCTGGACTCAGGTATCACGAGCCGCCACGTTGGGCCATAAGAACGGGCATTGTCAATCCTTCACTTGTGGTTGCCCAGCTTGCAAAAGCGAAAGGAAAATGGTGTACGATGAGATGGAAGCTGATAGCCTGAAAATTGAAGAAACTTCAGGGGACGACAACGTAACCGAAGATATGAAAGCCATGGATTTTCCCGGGGCTGAATATGTAGATGTCGTGGAGTTTAACAATGCTTACCATACTTTGGGGAAAGGATTCTCGAGCATCCGATCTAAGAAGATAGTTGAAAGTCTGCTAGAGAAAGGAAGACTGACCCATATCCTCCCCGATGAAAAAGTAACCATTGTCAGATCAAGCCCGCCCGGGGGACAAAGTAACAATCCTTGTCAGGATTACCAAGGAAGAAGTCACTTTTCCCGATTGTATCATAGCCCTGAGAGAGGTCCTGGACACCGGCATGATACCTCATGCTCCTCCCATACAGAACGCCATAGTGATCTCTAGCGCCGAGTATTATAAAAGGCAGTCGGGACTGCTGCATAAAGCTGGGGACGAAGGGGAGAAGCCACCAAGCCCTGGAGATAATAGTTCCTGTTGCATGCTAACCGTGGGCAAGCTCCAATAACCATGGGACAATATAGACCATGATCATAAAGATGAGAATGAATCAGAAGAGGCCCTGGCTCTGTGGGCTATTCAAGGAACAACGACGCAACCCCAGGTTCAGAAACCCGTAACTTGGGAAGCAATCCGGAAGTCTGCCCAATCAGAAGCCAGTATTACTTACTATCCCCAAGCTCAGCCCCTCACTATTGCTAAGCTTCGGGAAACTTGTAACAATTTCAGTCAGAGCCAGTGTACAGTTGCCAAGCAAGCTCCTCCGTTGACCCTAGCAGCATTGAAAGAGTCCTGTAAAGAAGTAACAGATAAGCCAGAAGGAGAAGTCAACCTGTTGACCAGATTCGGGCATATCCACCAGGGTAATCCCAAGACAGAAAAGAAGTCAGCAGATCAAGCACCCAGGGAGAACCATAACCCTTATGCCAAGACAGCTGAAACTCCTGACCCCGAGAAAGAGGATCCTGTGCTCACCCAGTTGAAATAGACTCAAGCCAACATCTCTATGTGGTCCTTACTCACCTCATCTTATCTCCACACGCTTAAATTGGAGGAAAGTCTGGCCGCACACTGGTCCCTATTGATGCTACCCCTGATGACGTGGTGCTACTAATTGGGAACATCCACTACGAAAACATAGTCACCTTCACAGACCTTGATCTCCCCCAGTTCGGAGTCGATCATAATGAACCTCTCTTCATCATGGTCCAATTGGATGAACGACGCCTCCCTCAGGTCTTAGTTGACAATGGGTCTGGAATGAACATCCTCCCAGCAAAGATCATGAGCCTGCTAGGCATCAAGCCCACTGATCTGAAGCCTTCCTCCCTTACAGTCAAGGCCTATGACTCAACGTCTCGTACAATACTTGGGGCTGCTACTTTGAACCTGTGGTTCGGCCAGAAGATGATACCTGTAGAATTCCAAGTCATTGATATCCCAATCACCTTTAATGCCCTTTTGGGAAGACCTTGGCTACACCAAGTTAATGGGGTCGCTTCAAGCCTTCATCAGTGTGTGAAGTTCGTTTCAGAGGGGGATCTAACAACCATTTACGTAGACCTAATCACTCTGGAGGGCACTGACATAGGTGGAATACCTATCCTAGAAATCAAGCATGATAAAGATGGTTTCATGCTGACCGGCTTCACAGTTGAATCTCCTAAAGCTCAAGTGTGCAATGTGGACCTGACTGTCACTCGAGACAAAATCCCTCCCGTTATGAGGATGATGAGAAAGATGAACTACCTGCATGGTCTGGGTCTTGGGAAACTCCTACAAGGGACTCACAAGGTCATTGAAGTGAAGGAACAAAAAACTTGCCATGGCCTGGGATATGAGCCAACCTCAGAGGAGATTGCAAAAGAAAAGGAAATTGCTCGGAAGAGAAGGGAAGTTGTTGCTCAAAAGATCCCTTCCAATGGTCCTAAATCTCTCCCTTTCAGTCTTGACATGACTGACTACTTCATAAAGGGCGCTCCACAGGTTGACAATGCCCCAGTCAAAAACCCCGCCCCTACAGAAAGCTTGTTGAAACTACAGGAGAATCTTAGCAAGTTCAGGGGAACCAAAGCCAACCCCGTCCGAAGAATGTTTCTCGATTTACCTAATATACCTGGGGCTACTACCACAATGAAAAGTGAGTATACTTTCAAAGGAGTGCCGGAGCTGGTAAAGCAGTTTGATAAGCTCAATGAGGTCATCCCGACTGCTGAAGAGGGCACAAAAGCCGAGTTTGAACTGGTCATGCCAAAGGCCGAGACTCCAGAGTTCTCCCTAGATGAATGGGATGGTCCCGTCATGCAGCAAATGTTTGGGGAAGAAATACACATTCCAGACCTGATCAATTTGGGTTCAGTGAAAGAAATGATCGCGGTAATTGAAGCGGGGGGACAGAAGTTGTTGGATCCCGAGCCATTGTCATGCAGTCTACCATGCTCCTGAAATATTGGGAGACTCTATCCGGTCCGTCCGCAAGCAAAGAAGAAATGATCACGAAGCTTGGATTGGTCCCTCGTCCCCTTGTGTCCACCTATCTCAAGTCCTCTGAGTCTCTTGTCGTCGAATTTGAGTCCCTAGAGTTGTCTGATGGCCTTACACCAGAAGACTATGAAATTGTAGCCAATGATGTACTTACTTTTACTCTGAATGAAATGATCGACCTTTCCGAGTATCCCCTGATCGCCACTTTAACTAATGATAAATTAACTAATAACTTAAAAACGGTTAATAATGATTCACTAGATAAAGATGCAGACACACTAAATGAACAATACATTAAAGAAATATTTAAGCAGGTTGTCGAGAAAGAGAAAAACCGAGCCCAAGCTGCCGAGGAGGTTTTGACTCGTGTGAATCTGGGAACTGCAGAAGAGCCTAAAGAGACGCAGATTGGCAGTTTCTTTGACGGGGCCGAACAAGCAACTCTGACTGAACTACTAAAGGAATTTGTGGACGTGTTTGCATGGTCTTACAAGGATATGCCCGACCTCAATCCCTCCATAGTGGAGCACCGGATGCCGTTGGACCCCGAAGTCAAGCCAATAAAACAAAAGCTGAGAAAGATCAAGCCCGAATGGTCGTTGCAAGTAAAATAAGAAATTGAGAAGATGCTCAAAGTGGGATACATACGGGTCATTGAATACCCCACCCGGCTCTCCAACATCGTAACAGTCACCAAGGCTAACGGAAAAGTCCGATGCTGCGTGGATTTCAGAGATCTCAACAAAGCCAGCCCAAAGGACGACCTCCCCCTGCCCAACATTGACATGTTGGTAGATACCACGGCCAACTACGAAGTCAAGTATTTCGTTGACGGTTTCGCCGGCTACAACTAGATCAAAATGGCCTAAGAGGACCAGGCCAAGACAGCTTTCACTACTCCCTGGGGGACATACTGCTACACATTCATGCCTTTTGGTCTGAAGAACGCTGGGGCTACCTATCAGAGGGCAACCACCGCCCTTTTCCATGACATGATTCATAAAGAAATCGAGGTCTAGGTCGATGACATGATAGTCCACTCCAAAGGACCCGATGGCCAGCACTTCATCGATTTGAGAAAATTCTTCGACCATCTCAGAGAACATTCCATGAGGCTGAACCCAGCTAAATGCTCCTTCGCGTCAATTAGGTAAAGTTTTGGGGTACATGATAACTGAATGGGGAATTGAAGTAGACCCTCAGAAGATCAAAGCCATAGTTGAGATGAAGTCGCCTCGAACACTGACAGAAGTTAAATTTTTCATGGGAAGGCTGCAGTACATAAGCCGCTTTGTGAATCAACTAACTTCCATCTGTGAGCCTATCTTTAAGCTGATGAAGAATAGCACATGCACTGAATGGACCCCAAAATGCCAGTTTGCTTTTGAGAAGATCAAGGCATACCTTGTGAATCCTCCAATCCTTTGCCCCCCACATCGACAAAAGCTACTACTGCTATACCTGACTGTCACAGACACAGCAATTGGGGCTATGCTGGCACAGGAGAAGAAAGACTCCAAAGTTGAAAGCGCCATCTATTTTGTGAGCAGAAAGCTACAAGGCAGCGAACTCAACTACTCAGTTTGCGAGAAGACCTGCGCAGGTCTAGTATGGGTAGTGGGAAAGTTGAAGCACTACATGCAGTCTCACTCAGTGCACTTGGTCTCGAGGCTGGATCCCATTAAGTACCTGTTCGACAAGCCCTCCCTCTCCATGAGATTGGCAAAATGGTCATTCTTTCTGGCCGAATACGACATCACTTATATGATGATAAAATTCGTGAAAGGGCGGATAATGGCAGAACAACTGGCTGACTTCCCAAGTGATGAATGCCAAGGACCTGAACCTCAATTCCCTGACGAAGGAATTTTCGCTCTAGAAGAAGAAAATCGCTGGCAACTCTTCTTTGATGGGGCAGCGAACAGATGAGGGAATGGGATAGGAATGCTCCTGGTCGACCCCACTGATGAACATACTCCCATAGCCATAAAGCTCAATTTCGAAGTCACTAACAATGCCGCCGAGTATGAAGCCTGCATAGCTGGATTGGAGGCCGCCTTAGAAAGGAACATCAAGGAGTTAGAAGTATACGGTGACTCCTCCCTCATCATCAACCAAGTGTCCAACAAGTGGAAAACAATTGACCCGGGTCTGAAAAAGTACCACGCCTATATGGAAGACCTCGTGACCCAGTTCAAGGAGGTCAGCTTCCATTATCTTCCTAGAGATCGCAATAGGTTCGCAGATGCCCTGGCAACACTAGCCTCTCTTGTCGAAATACCCGAAGGAAAATCAGTCAAACCCTTCAAGGTTGGGAGAAGAGAAAACCCAGCATACTGTTTTGAAATTGAAGCAGAGGAGGAACCAGTAGACGACCCGTGGTATGCTCAGATCTACCAATACTTGAAAAGCGGTGAAGCCTCTTTCAAAAGCAAAGACGGGGAATACAAAGAAGGAATCAAGGCAAAAAGTACGATAGCTTTGAAACGCCTGGCTTCCCACTATGTCCTTTTGAGAGATACACTATACAAAACGCGTTACCGGGGTCCCCTCTTAAAGATGAGGGAATGGGATAGGAATGCTCCTGGTCGACCCCACTGATGAACATACTCCCATAGCCGTAAAGCTCAATTTCGAAGTCACTAACAATGTCGCCGAGTATGAAGCCTGCATAGCTGGATTGGAGGCCGCCTTAGAATGGAACATCAAGGAGTTAGAAGTATACGATGACTCCGCCCTCATCATCAACCAAGTGTCCAACAAGTGGAAAACAATTGACCCGAGTCTGCAGAAGTACCACGCCTGTATGGATGACCTCGTGGCCCAGTTCAAGGAGGTGAGCTTCCACTATCTTGCCAGAGATCGCAACAGGTTCGCAGATGCCCTGGCAACACTAGCCTCTCTTGTCGAAATACCCGAAGGAAAATCAGTCAAACCCTTCAGGGTTGGGAGAAGAGAAAACCCAGCATACTGTTTTGAAATTGAAGCAGAGGAGGAACCAGTAGACGACCCGTGGTATGCTCAGATCTACCAATACTTTAAAAGCGGTGAAGCCTCTTTCAAAAGCAAAGACTAGGAATACAAAGAAGGAATCAAGGCAAAAAGTATGATAGCTATGAAACGCCTGGCTTCCCACTATGTCCTTCTGGGAGATACACTATACAAAAAGCGTTACCGGGGTCCCCTCTTATGCTGCATCAGCAAACAAAGGGCTGCCGAGCTAATGAATGAAGTACATGGTGGTACCTGTGGCCCCCACATGAATGCTCGAGCCTTAATGCAGGTCATCCTGAGAATGGGCTATTTCTGGATCTCTATGGAAACGGATTGCATCCAGTTCGTGAGAAGCTGCGACAAATGTCAGCGCTATTCAAATCTCAACCATTTGCATCCACACGACCTATACTGCATGACAACCCCTTGGCCTTTCGTTACTTGGGGAATTGACGTCATCGGCAAGGTTACCCCACCAGGAAGAAACGGTCACGAGTTCGTCCTGGTAGCCACAAATTATTTCACCAAATGGGTCGAGGCCAAATTTACAAGGTCCTTAACTCCAAGAAGGTGGCCCTCTTTATCAAAGAAAACATCATGTGCAGATACGGTTTGCCAGCTGAAGCAATTTCTGATAATGGCTCTCATTTTGAGGGAGAATGCGACAGATTGTTGGCGGAGTTCAAGATAACTCATCACAAGTCATCCCCTTATCGGCCCCAAACCAACGGCACTGTTGAAGCAGCAAACAAGACTCTAGAAAACATCATCAGGAAGATGGCTGTCCGAGGCAAAGATTGGCCAGACAAGCTCCACCTTGCCCTCTAGGGATACAGAACATCCGTCAGAACTGCCACAGGAGAAACGCCCTTTGCCCTCACTTACGGAATGGAGGCAGTGCTCCCAATCGAATTAGAAATCCCCTCACTCCGTGTGTTGTTGGAAAATCAGATCAACGAAGTCGAATGGCTCCAGAGTCGCCACGATGAGTTGGCCCTGCTAGATGAACGTCGTCTAAAAGCCATGGAACACACCCGGGTTTACCAAGCAAAAATGGCCAGAGCTTTTGACAAGAGAGTGAAACATAGAGACATCCGAGAAGGAAACCTCGTGCTAAAAGAGAAGCCTCCAACCCACGCCAAATCACTTGGCAAATGGGAGCCCGTATGGATCGGACCCAATGTAGTTCAAAAGATCTTCTCTGGAGGAGCCATGTAGCTCACAGACTTAGATGGAAATCCTTTCGTGCATCCATTGAATGGAGACAAGCTCCGCAGATACTATGCCTGAATATCGAGTCATTTCCCCTCAAAAGGGCTAAAAGAGTAATACCCAACTAAGTTGAAAACCCGAAAAGGCGGCCTAGGTAAAAAATAGGGTTGCACTTCTCTCGTCCCTCTCTCTACCTACCCCTTCTAAAAAAAACCCAAACTCATAGAGTCGAACTACGGAGACCTGAGTCCCTCAGTCCTCTTGTAAAAGGGGAACGTAGGCAGCCAGAAACGGTTTGGTCTAAAACATAAACAACAATCATACTTTGTCATCAACACATTGATCAAGTCATGACTGCGTCTCGAAAAACTCTAATGCAATTCACATATTCATCACAGTTAAAAACTTTTTGATGAGTTCAAGCCCGGTATACTCTTAAACTCACAACTGAGCTAAAAGAAAAAGATATAAAAAAAATGCACAACAAAAAACTAATGTGCCTGCAAGGATGATCAGTGGATACTCGAGGTTCTAGCCACTAGTGCTCGCATCCCCCTCTTTCCTCTTCCGTCTCCTCCCACAGTGCCTCGTGTTATTCTTAGGCACGGGAATGATGTATGTCCTCCTCATCCCTAGCTTCGGCATAGGGGACGGGTCCATCAAACCTGCCTCTATCAAAGCTCGGGTCGCCTGGGCTTCGTCTCTGATCTCTTGCCTCCTGGGCGGCGCCATAGGAATCCCGTCTCTCTGACGTTCCACTCTCACCTCATAGTCAAACATGTCATCCCCACTCCTATCGTAAAGACTAGCCCTAGCCTCGGCTCTCCTCAATACTGAAACTGGGACATCTTCTGGTCCCACAACGGCCTCACGCCTCCTCATAAGAGCCACCTGAGTTTCCCCCATGTGTCCCTCGTACCAATCCAAGTACCAAGTGGACAGAAAAATATGCTCTGGACGCCTTAGAAGGACCATAGGAGGAAAAATATGGTACCTCCATACTCGGGAGAAGAAGGAAAACACAGATGAATCATCCATAGAAACAGACATCACCACCCCGGTGGCAATATCATCGCAGCCCTCCAAAGGAACCTGCTCCATCCCGAACTGTCGGAGAACTAGAGCCGGAATGTAGAAGGTAGACCAACAGAGCCCCGGAAGCATGACTACTTGAGATCCGTCCTGAAGCGTCCTCCTAGTCTCTATCTGCCAGTGCGGAATCCACCATCGGATGTCCTGGGTACGACGCTAAGCCATCCAGCGCTCCCACGAGGCCTGATCCTTGATCTCAACTGTAACTCCCCTCCTGGTGAGAGTCCAAGGTCTGAATGCATGTGGAGTCTCCCGCAGGACTCCCAGCCTCTCCATCAGCCACATCGACAGCAGAAACGGGCTTCCCCCGTGCATGTACCGCTTCCCGATAGCCAACCGGTCAATAGCATGAAGGGTCTCTCCCAAGACCAAGGGAACTATATCCCGATCCAATCGACAGTGAACGACAATGTCTAACAGAGACCGGTGACACATCCCAAAGGAACAAACCATGAACAAGGACCCGATTGCACAAAGAGCAAATGCATCCCAATAGAAATCACCAACCATAATCAAGCTCCTAAACCTATCCGGGAGACCAGAAATGTCAAAATAGTCGGGTCCTCGAATCATACCTCGGGCTTCCTCTGGGGAGATTTGAAGAAGATTAGACAATTTGTTGACGAAGGACATCCCTCCGGGCAAGGGAAGTGCAACCTCTTCCGCCTCGGGCCCTCCAAGTAAAGCCCTAAAATCTTCAAGGGTGGGAACCATCTCGTTGTAAGAGAAGCAAAAGATATGCCTCCGAGTGTCCCAAAACGCGGAGGAAGCCCTCATCAAGTCATAATCCGGAACAAGCTCCTTAAGAGACCACACGGATTTGATCTTGTACCTCTCCTTAAAGAACACCTTGTTCCCATGCATGATCTCCCGAGACCATTCCTTGAATTTTTTGAAGAAGACCATTTGTAACTCCTTTGGCAATTTAGGAGAATTTTTCATGTTTTCCATGGCTTCTTATGGTTTTGCTCGAAGACTCCAGAAAAACCAGAGAGGAAGATGAAGCTGAGTGATAAAAACCAGATCTGAGTTGAAAATTTAAATAACCTTGTCAGATACTGCCTTTGTTTGCGCGGATGAGATTGCAGCCTCAATCTCATCCACGCGGATAAGATTGTCTCCCAGTCCAAAAAAAATTTTCTGCCAGGAGTAAAAACTGTTGTCCCCAAATGAGGAAATATTTCCCCAAACAGCCAAGCAGCAAAAAGTTGCCCATTCCCCATTTTTTTCAAAATCCCAACAAAGATTCCATTCAAAATCCCACATAAAACACCCAACCGGGCTCATGCAACTTGCATTCAGTACAGAATTAACAAAACAAAAATACAAAAAATATAGTGACATAAAATGTATTAACCTAGTTATTACATTCCAAAAAAAAAAAACAATGTGCATAAAATGTATATATGTTTTCTCTCTCTGCCCTAACAGGTACAGTCACTCAGAATCGCTGTCCGAATCAGGAACGGGATCTTCCTCCCTGGCAATCCCTTTGCCGCGCCTCCGCACCCTCCGTTGAGCCGTACTTGATCCCTCCGCAGCTGCCTCTGGGAAAGCCATCCCCGGCTCTACGTCGTCCTGCTCAGCATCAGAATATGTATCCTCAGGATCAGCAGGCACGCCTCGGTACGGCACCCCGATGTCGGCAAAGAAGTCGTACCCGAAGGAGAAGGCGTCAGAACTCTGGCCGTACGTCCCCTAAGTCTGCAAAGGAGTCCCATAATCCCCCTGAGACTCAAAGGCACCGTAACCCCCACGATGCGAAGAGGAACCCTCGCTAGCCCCGCCCTGTACGTAGCTTGGCCCCTCCATGCCCCCAAATATGATGTGATCTCGGGAAAGCTCCACGCTCCTGTCCATGTAGGGAGAAGGAGAAATGTCCATCGACTCCATGGGCTGAGTACGAGGAGTCTCCATAGACCTCCTCGTAGAGCCACTAGACGCTAGTCGCGACACCCTTTCGGAACCCCGAGCATTCCCCCGCATCACGAGGTTGCGAATGAACCTCTTAGCCCTGATGACCTGGCGCAGAAGTCGATCCCCAACCCGGGATGGGTACTGCAAAGAAGAAACAAAAACATCAAAAAACAGTCGAAGCAATGACGTAAGAAGTACAAAGGCTAAATAATCAGAACGCGACCAGCATATACCTGAGCATTCGGTCGAGGCCGGAAAGCTCGCGGTGTCACCTCTGGGATGGGAATCTGCGTCCTCATTCTAACCCCCTCCTGGGTATACAAGAAGTCAACTCGAGGGATCCTCACGACCGAACTCCCTTCCCTCACCAGCACCTGAGGCATCCTCAGCCTATGCCCCACGAACGCCAGATAGGGCCCCTGAGTAACATACTCAAGGGCGGATTGCCCACCCCTGAACCACTGCCAGTTCGCTGACCCTTCCTGGGGATACATCATATCAGCTGGAGGCTCAGTCGGCGCCAAAGCAGCCATCCCTAAACTATGCTGCCTCATCACCCTCTCCCCCAAATAGTAGACATCACAGGTGAGTCCCCGCAAGATACACCTCTGCCTCGTCCAGCGATCACCACCGCCTAGTTCGAACCGATCCGAAGGGTAAAAATTAACCCTACCACTAGTCTCCGCCGTAAAAAATGGTACCATGTCATTGTACCTCACCTTCCTCCTAGTCCTGCTAGTCCTCTTCACCCGAGCATCCTTCGTCCACCAAAGCATAGCCAGGTATGCGAAAGCCTCCTCCGGGACATGGTCCCACAACGCACATCCGAAGATCTCCAGAGCCCAAACCTGCATCCGACAAAGGAGACCCATCAATACCAAAAGTGCATACACAATATGTACAAGGGAATAAAGAGAAGTAGAAGAAAGTATACCTCTAACGGGAACTCGAAGCAGGCCAGGGAGGTGGATGCCTTCCTGATATATCTGTCCAAAGCGAAGTACAACTCCGCCAAGCCTGCCTCTCCCCAGGCTTACTCGTCCATCCTGTCAATATCCGCCAAAGACCCCAGCAAGGCAAATATAGCTGTGCCCTCAGCATGCCCAAACAAAGTGCTAGAAAGGGCAAACCACAAGAAGCAGCGAGCGATCTGCTCAGCCGAGATGGTCTGGTCCCCCCTCTCATACCGAGATATGCTCTCGGTCAACTTCGCGTCCACCACGGCATAATCCATGCCCATTCCCTTCCTCGGCACGAGAACAATCCCCAGCAGATCCATCAGCTCTGTGTCCGTGTACCCGTCGTGCCACTCCAAGCTAAGCCCCTTGAAGGACAAGCCAGTGATAGCGGCATAGTCAGTGGGGGTCACGGTAGCCTCTCCCCATAAGAAGTGGAACGTGTGGGTAACATCCCACCAATGCTCGATCAGCACCAAATAGAGCCCCTTGCCCTTATTCAAGCCCGCCACTCTTCTCAAGCACTCAGCAAAACCATAAAGGTTAGAAGCCACCGCGAGCTGGCGAGGACTCCGCTGACCCACCCTACCAGCTGTGGGCAGGGCATCCCAAAGCCTGACGACTGCCTCCACGGATCCTCGCGTGTTTAGCTTATCCAACTTGCGTTGATGACATCCGCTCTCCCCTGAAAGTAAGCACATCGCAAGTATGTCATCAAAATTGCAAATATGACACAAACAACAAAAACAAGGAAAATAAACTCCGTCCCATTTTCGGACACATTTTTCCACATGCATCTTTTCTCACATTCAAGCATCATGTCATCAAATATCCATTTACAAAAGAATTTTCATCATCGAAATCTCTTATGCAAGAGCCCGTTCCAAATTCGACAAATTTGTATCCATTTTACATTTACAAAAGAATTTTTCATCAAAAATCTCTTATGCAAGAGTCCGTCCCAAATTCGATAAATTTGTAAAAACAAATTTTCATCATCAAAATCTCTTATGCAAGAGTCCGTTCCAAATTCGGAAAATTTGTATCCATTTTACATTTACAAAAAAAAAAGGTTTTCATCAAAATCTCTTATGCAAGAGTCCGTCCCAAATTCGGTAAATTTGGACCCATCATACATTTTACAAAAACAAATTTTCATCAAAATCTCTTATGCAAGAGTCCGTCCCAAATTCGGCAAATTTGTACCCACTTTATTTTTACACTATGCAAGCTACCCATGTTTTTTACAAATAAATTGCATATTCCTTCTACCCATGTCCTCAATTAAACATATGGATCATCAATTTCATATTTCAACGTGAAAATAAACAAAAGCCCCAATTTTTGGCATTCAAGCCCTAAATCTAGCATGAACCAATTTTGAAGAAAAAAAATCAATAAAATAGACAAAATTGAGTATCATACCATGCGAAGATCCTCATAGGTGGCCCAATGTTGCCACATATCCGGGTAAGACTCCTCGTTCATCAATTGCGAGAGCGTGTAGTGGCGGTGCATCCTCACCAATTCAAGCCTCTTCTTCGCGGCCTCTCTACTCACCCGACCTCGGCGGACCACATTAGCTCCTCCCTCTCACTCCATAGCCTCGATTTTGAAGGTTTTCGCAGAGATTTTGGACAACAATGGCATTTTTCCCTCTCCTTTCTCTCTCTTTTTCTCGGCGGCTGTTTAGAAGACTGAAGAAGATAGAAGCTTTTGTCTTAATCTTTAAACCCGTCGCCCTGCTGATCTGGTCCGCGCGGAAAAGATTGCAGGGCAAAATCCCTGCTTTGCCCTTTTAATTCCTGGCCCTCTGCATCCAGACCCCCAGTTAAACGGAAAGTTAACAGGAAGTTAACCCCTTCACCAAAACCAAACGGAAGTCCATTCCCTTCCTTGTTTTCAACCTCGGCCTTCAACGTAAGCCCGACCTTTTCACTAAAACTTAACGGAAGCCTATTCCCTTCCTTGTTTTCAACCTCGGCCTTCAACGTAAGCCCGACCTCTTCGACAAAACTTAACGGAAGCCCATTCCCTTCCTCATTTTCAACCCCGGCCGTCATCGTGAGCCCGTACGAATAATACATACCCCCAGCAGATAAACCCCGACAGTCATTGCAAGCCTGAGTTTTCCCCAGCTAAGCAAACAAAGAACACCCCCGTTAGTCGAATTACCTTCGGCAACGCCTCTGTTATTCGAATTATTTTCGGCAACGCCTACGTTTGTCGAATTACCTTCGGTAACGCCTCCGTTAGTCGAGTCTACCTTCGGCAACTGATGGATAAAAATCCTCTTGTAATAAAAATACCTAGCAAGTGTACTAGCTACCGTTGTAGTAGTATGCACAAGCAAGGGTCAAACCACAGAGACTTGTGTGAATAACAAGTTGATTTAATTAATGCAGAAAGTAACCAAGGGGGGTTTTTGATTTTGATTGATTAAACTAAACTAAAATAACAAATAAATAAAACTAATGAAAATAAAACAGATATTAAAATTAAGATTGACAAGGATTCACGGATTGGGTTTCACAACTATTTCATTCCTATGCTAATTTTATAAAAAAAATTACTAATCTTGTTCAAGAAATCGTTCACTTTAATAAGAGTTGTGACGGTTAGATGGCCGGATTGCAACCCTATTATTACTTCGATGTGATGTTTTCCGCAAGATCTACAAAACATACAAGTAATACTTTTAAAAACCAAGGAACAAATGATTTTAGACCCTTTTGATTTCAGCAAGGTCTTCAATTGGATCTATTCAATGGAATCTAGGCCAATGTAAAAACTACCCACGCAAGTGTAGTAATTTAAACCCTAGTAATTTAAAGACCAACAATATCAATCAATAATGTTGAAGTCTAAAAACAAATTAGGCAATTTTCATTGAATAAGAACAAGAAAAGTGTGGAATAATTAAAACATTATTAGCATAAGAATTCGACAATTGTTACATCCAATCCGCGAATAAATAAAATTAGCTACTCATAATAAAAATTACAGAAATAAAATAAAATAAAACCTGGAAAAAAATTGTAATAGAAAGAAAATAATTGTTGTTGATTTTGATTTATTGCCTGGGAATAGTGTTAGTACTCCTTGAATAATTTTTTGGCAACTGTAACCAATTGCTCTATTTATAATAACCTAGTAAATAACCTAGGTTGCAATTGCTGAAGGAGGCGTGAAAACTAGGCCCAAATCAGCAGGCCCACTTTGCAAGATCCGGCCGGCGGTCGCCCAGGCATGGCCCAGCGGTCGCCCATGTGAAAAGACACTTCACGGCCTTGCTTCTTTGATCTTCAGCGGCCGCCCAAAATATCCCAGCGACCGCCCAAAACAATAGCCACTTTAGCTTGTTTCCTCGGCCAGCCAGTCCAAGGTTTTCCTCGGCCAGCCACTGCCTGTCTCGGCCATGCCTACTCCTTTGGCCGGCCAAGTATGCCTTGATTTTGTCCCATTTTGTATTCGGTTCGTAACGTAATTGCACCGTCGCATTTTGTCGCATTTTGGTCATTATAAAAATTTCTTTTGCACCTTGTCCTTGAACTTTCCATATTTTCGCTTTACCCCTAAACTTTAGAAAACCAAATTTTCTCCCAATTTTCCAAAGTTGCAATTAGGTCCCTGAATTTCCACAATTTACATTTTGGCCCTTGAACTTCATAATTTCAGTTTAGTCCTCCGCTTTTCAGAATTGCATTTTGGTCCCAAAACTTCCAAAGTAGGTTCAAATCTTCTATTTTCAGCATTGTTCACTTCAGTCCTTGAACTATCAAAACACTAAAATATACATTAAATTCTCAAGGTTTCGAACAGAAAATAAGCTAGGAACGTATCTTTTGGATGGGTAAAACCACATCCATCAAATACCCCCAAACTTACCTTTTGCTCGTCCTCGAGTAAAACAAAACTAAACAAAAACAAAACTACTCTAACAAATAAAAACAATAAACAGGAAATATTTTTGATATGTCTCAATACATACAAAGTTATCGGCCCAAGAAGTCTCAGATTCTCACATAATATGCTAAACAAGTGCCAATAAGAATATGCAATTACAATCACATTAATGCATCTAATCCACAATTTTCCACCTCGGTCTGAATGATGATTGAATTATGGGAGATCATGATCACTAAGATAAGATTGTTTATGGGTTCACTAAAACATGTCCTACATCACAGATAACAAACAATTACATATACAAGGATACTCATATGCATGATTACGCACTTGTCAACCAGATTACTCAATATGGAACACAAATTATGGCTCGGAGTTAATTCCACAACAATTGTGGGGCTCGGTTCACGGGTACAAATGAAGGAATGGACATACAAATACAAGAATGTGAAACTAGAAGCCTTCCATTGCATGTTACTCCTTTCTAAAATTTTGCTTTTCGCTCACCTTTGTTTCCCCAATGCTTCAACCCCCAAACTTGACTTTGTCATACTTTATACACTTTGGATTGAAAGCATTCACTCTCTCAATAAATTTCACTTATCAAACATACTTCACAGAATTAGGGGGCAAACTTTTCGTTTCTTTTTTTTTTTTTTTTTTTTTTTTTTGTTCTTGCCTCCTTTTATACAATACACATCCACTTCACAATTTTTGACCTTGACCTCACTCATTCCCATAATTTTCATATGTCACCCCCAAACTTGAACTTTTCTAATTCCACATTCTTGCAAAGATAGGATAAACCTATTCTAGGTGTCAAGGGTTAGGGAGTAGGCATCAAGTGAAGGTAAATGGTGGTCTAGATGTTCCATTCATTCTAAACAGGCTCAAAACGGGATCAAGTGACAATTCAAATATAAAAAGTGACGAGAAAGTCGAAGGCTCATAAGAGGATTGTCAAAGAAATAAAAGCCATAAATATCAAGTAATCTATTAATTTGTTATTGACAAGCGTGCAACCATGTTCTAAGACCCCCGAGAATGTCAAAGTAAACCCATAAAGGACACCTAAATTAAAGACCATGATCAAGAAATATGATGGAAGTGAATGGTGGTGCAATTGTGTTTTACATGTATTAATTCAATTCTAATTAACATATTCAAATTGACACAAACTAGCAAAACTCAATCAAAAACCCTCAAATCATCACGGACGTTGGCCAACTTTCTAACATATAATGAGAACAAATTTTTTTAAATTTTTTTCATTTTTTTGGAGGGTGACACTATATACACTCCCCTATAAACCCACAAACTCGGAGAGATATCTACCCCCAAACTCAAAACATGCTATGTCCTCATAGCAAAGAGAACAAAAACATGCCTCGGGTTCGAAGGACGATATGACACAATAAAGCAACTAAATAAAGCAAATAAAACATACCTACTTGGGTTCCCCGGCAACGGCGCCAAAAACTTGATGGATAAAAATCCTCTTGTAATAAAAATACCTAGCAAGTGTACTAGCTACCGTTGTAGTAGTATGCACAAGCAAAGGTCGAACTACAGAAACTTGTGTGAATAACAAGTTGATTTAATTAATGCAGAAAGTAACCAAGGGGGTTTTTGATTTTGATTGATTAAACTAAACTAAAATAAAAAATAAATAAAACTAATGAAAATAAAACAGATATTAAAATTAAGATTGACAAGGATTCACGGATTGGGTTTCACAACTATTTCATTCCTATGCTAATTTTATAAAAATAATTACTAATCTTGTTCAAGAAATCGTTCACTTTAATAAGAGTTGGGACGGTTAGATGGCCGGATTGCAACCCTCTTGTTACTTCGATGTGATGTTTTCCGCAAGATCTACAAAACATACAAGTAACACTTTTAAAAACCAAGGAACAAATGATTTTAGACCCTTTTGATTTCCGCAAGGTCTTCAATTGGATCTATTCAATGGAATCTAGGCCAATGTAAAAACTACCCACGCAAGTGTAGTAATTTAAACCCTAGTAATTTAAAGACCAACAATATCAATCAATAATGTTGAAGTCTAAAAATAAATTAAGCAATTTCCATTGAACAAGAACAAGAAAAGTGTGGAAGAATTTAAACATTATTAGCATAAGAATTCGACAATTGTTACATCCAATTCGTGAATAAATAAAATTAGCTACTCATAATAAAAATTACAGAAATAAAATAAAATAAAACCTGGAAAAAATCGTAATAGAAAGAAAATAATTGTTGTTGATTTTGATTTATTGCCTGGGAATAGTGTTAGTACTCCTTGAATAAATTTTTGGCAACAGTAACCAATTGCTCTATTTATAATAACCTAGTAAATAACCTAGGTTGCAATTGCTGAAGGAGGCGTGAAAATTAGGCCCAAATCAGCAGGCCCACTTTACAAGATCCGACCGGCGGTCGCCCAGGCA
Source organism: Adenophora triphylla var. japonica (assembly GCA_022495995.1). Lineage (NCBI taxonomy): Eukaryota > Viridiplantae > Streptophyta > Magnoliopsida > Asterales > Campanulaceae > Adenophora > Adenophora triphylla. The sequence goes on along the minus strand of JAFEMH010002256.1, from coordinate 323,548 downwards.
TGGCCGAGCGGTCGCCCATGTGAACAGACACTTCACGGCCTTGCTTCTTTGATCTTCAGCGACCGCCCAAAACAATAGCCACTTTAGCTTGTTTCCTCGGCCAGCCAGTCCAAGGTTTTCCTCGGCCAGCCACTGCCTGTCTCGGCCATGCCTACTCCTTTGGCCGGCCAAGTATGCCTTGATTTTGTCCCATTTTGTATTCGGTTCGTAACGTAATTGCACCGTCGCATTTTTTCGCATTTTGGTCATTATAAAAATTTCTTTTGCACCTTGTCCTTGAACTTTCCATATTTTCGCTTTACCCCTGAACTTTAGAAAACCAAATTTTCTCCCAATTTTCCAAAGTTGCAATTAGGTCCCTGAATTTCCACAATTTACATTTTGGCCCTTGAACTTCATAATTTCAGTTTAGTCCTCCGCTTTTCAGAATTGCATTTTGGTCCCAAAACTTTCAAAGTAGGTTCAAATCTTCTATTTTCAGCATTGTTTCACTTCAGTCCCTGAACTATCAAAACACTAAAATATACATTAAATTCCCAAGGTTTCGAACAGAAAATAAGCTAGGAACGTATCTTTTGGATGGGTAAAACCACATCCATCAGCAACGCCTCCGTTAGTCGAGTCTACCTTCGACAGCGCCTCCGTTAGTCGAGTCTACCTTCGGCAACGCCTTCGTTAGTCGAGTTTATCTTCGGTAACGTCCCCGCCTTCGTTAGTCGAGTTATCTTCGGCAACGCCTCCGTTAGTCGAGTCTACCTTCGGCAACGCCTCCGTTAGTCGAGTTATCTTCGGCAATGCCCCCGCCTCCGTTAGTCGAGTTATCTTTGGCAACGTCCTCACCTCCGTTAGTCGAGTTATCTTCGGCAACGACCCCGCCTCCGTTAGTCGAGTCTACCTTCGGCAACGCCTCCATTAGTCGAGTTTATCTTCGGTAATGCCTCCGTTAGTCGAGTTACCTTCGGCAACGTCCCCGCCTCCGTTATTCGAGTTATCTTCTGCAACACCTCCGTTAGTCGAGTCTACCTTCGGCAATGCCTCCGTTAGTCGAGTCTACCTTCGGCAATGCCTCCATTAGTCGAGTTTATCTTCGACAACGTCCCTGCCTCCGTTAGTCGAGTTATCTTCGGCAACGACCCCGCCTCCATTAGTCGAGTCTACCTTCGGCAACGCCTCCGTGAGTCAAGTTTACCTTCGGCAACACCTCTGTTAGTCGAGTTTATCTTCCGCAATGTCCCTGCCTCCGTTAGTTGAGTTATCTTCGGCAATGACCCCGCCTTCGTTAGTCGAGTCTACCTTCGGCAATGCCTTCGTTAGTCGAGTTATCTTTGGCAACGCCCCCACCTCCGTTAGTCGAGTTATCTTCGAAAACGTCCCTGCCTTTGTTAGTCGAGTCTATCTTCGGCAACACCTCCGTTAGTCGAGTCACCTTCGACAACGCCTCCGTTAGTGGAGTCACCTACGGCAACGTCTCCATTAGTCGAGTCTACCTTCGACAACGAAAATGCGGTGGGAGGTCCATTTGTTTGATCGCTCCTTTCCCCCGCAAGATTCGAACTACGACTGGCTTGATTCCCACTTGGGATATGTAGGAATCCTTTCGTTAAGGGTCCAGCCATCCGACCGCCTCGGTCACCTCCTCACCCATCTAGGTAAAAGTTTGCCAGATTGGGATCCTCACTTTGTCGATAACCCCACTTCCCCTGGAAGTACCATCGCCGAGGGGCTACTGTAAGTGCCCCAATCTGGGTCGTTAATGTTCCATCAGCCCAAATTAATGATTTATAATCATTTAGTGGCATTTTGGACATTATTTTGACAATTTGAATGAGGAAGGACCTCTTAGGAATAAAAATTGGACAAATACCTCGCTGGAAATATGTATAAAAAAAGGAATATTGACCATTTACAAACAGCCAAAACTGCTTTCTGCAACAACCAGGCACGCTGTTGATCCCATTCGTGCGGATGAGATTGTGCCTACAATCTCATCCACGCGGATAAGATAGTCATCCAGCCAACCTATAAACACAGCCCTTCTCCCTCAGTTTTAACAGACCAAAAAATCCAAAAATTTACTGTTACTCTGTCAAAATTCACCTTCAAACAACCATTTACACTACACAACTCAAATTCCACACCAAATCCAACCTCAAACCCACTCTAAAAACACTTCTAAGCCTTGAAATCCCTCAAACCCTAAGCACAAACCCAAGAAAGATTGGTAAACCTGTAAGTACCCAAATCTGGCTCATGCCTTCCGGTTAAGTTTCCCGGTAATTCCCCAAAATTTCCTAAAGTTCAGGGGCAATTTGGAACTTTACCAAACTGTCAAAAGGGGGAAGGACCTGATAGGAATTAAAATTCCAAGCAGTCCTTCACTGGAATGAAGCTTCCAGCTGCCACTTTGCATGAATCTAGAAATAGGCTGAGTCATCGACGGATAACGCTGGACGGCTTCTTTTGCCAGAGGTTAATGCCGCACGGCTTCATTAGGAAACACAAATCAGCCTATAAATAGAGGCCTCCTCTACCCATTTTGACATACAATTTTGAGCACTGTTACTCTGCCAAACTGAAAACTCAAATTTCCAACAAAACATCCCAAAAATCACCTCCCTCCTTCATAAAATCCATCCAAAACTCTTCCTACATTAGGAAAAACCCCAAGGGAGATAGAGAAAACCACCATTGGTAATCTCTCCTTCCTTTCTCCTTGAAATACCTTTATTATATTGTTATATTGTTTACTTGCTATTTGCTTTGCCTTTTCTTGTCATTTAATTTTATATATTGCTATAAAGATCCTATCTTTATCATGTAGATATCATTTCCCCCTATTTCCCCCAACACAAATGATTCATGGGGAATAACTTCCCAAGGATGAACAAGAGTCCACACGTGGCTTGTTCTAGGGAGGATTCATCACATGATGATGTGAAATAGTCCCATTTTATTACATAAAAATGCAATCTTTACTCTCATAATGTATTCCCCTTCCCTTGACCTTGCTTCCAAGGATTTTCCACCTCATAAGGTTCTTAAAGGACATAGGAAAGCCTCAAATGGTTTCCCTTTATATTCATAGCTTTAGTTCTCGTAGTGTTCATTACACTTATCTTCATAAAAATGCAATCTTTACTTTCCAAAATCATCCCCCATGTCCCTTTTGATTGGATCACTCTCCAAAGATTGTCTAGTGACCTTCTTAAGTCACGAAAGACATAGGACGAGTATAAAGATCCAATCTTTATACCCCTCCCCTTAGTCCCTTTGGTACTTGAAGCATACCGTGGTGTGGATCGGTGTAAAGACACCATCTTTACATCGTTTCCGCCACTAAAATTCCATAGTCGAAGTCCCTTTAGAAGCGGATGAATCTTAGCCCCTACATCTCCGATCATCACTTGAGATGAGCATAAATGTCCCTACTAAGCTCAAATCGTCTCAAGATGTAGGATTGATGGGCAAGGACTCTTCCTTTCTAAAGAGCCTCATTCTTGGACTATAAAAAGGTGTCCCTCTATCTTAATCACATAAAGACCAAGTCCCAAAGAACGTTGGTTTAAAACACACCAATGCTCTTAAGCCTAATATGGTTGATTATTCCAACGGAAGGGTAAAAAGGTCACTTAATGATGATCATAAGTCCACGATGAGCACGGGATCAAAATCCTGAACACATCAAATCCAAGGAATCCCGAGCGACAACAAACTCGAATGGTTTATACGTCCGAAAGATAACTTGGCACATCCCCCCCCCCTTTTTTTTCAAATCACATCTCACACACGAACACAAAAAACAAGCACAAAAATCGGATCTAGGAAGACTTGCCTTTGGCAAGGCTCATTGGGTGAATGTCAAACGTTATTCCCAAGGTGTAACTTAACCTCCGGACCCTATTCCTTTTTTTCAAAGTTTTGAGGAAATCAAAATGGCGTGGCGACTCTGTTTTTCAATATAAACCGGTGTCTTCAAACTGAGGTGAAACGGCGACCCTATAAAAAACACGGTTCACATCCGCGATTGGGCCCACATTCACAAAACCCTCACTCCCTTTACTCATATCTCCCTCATTCATGCATACATTTCATGTGTAAATGATGTAGTCTTACTTACTACTTGTTGTTTGGCTCCCCTTCCCCTTTTGTCCCAAGGATTCAAGAGGATCTCCATGGAATCCATTTCCATGGATGGTCTTCTAAAGGGATTCACATTCTCTTTACTTTCATGTTATCCCCCACTTCCTTTTTACATTAACTAGCTTTCACTTGGTACTTGCTTTTTTGACCTAAAGTATGGTCATCTTGGAGTCCATCTCCATAGATGACCACTTTAAAAGGTCCATATTATTTACTTCCTTATAAATCCCCCTCCCTATGTCTAAGATACTCACCTTGGAACCTTTTCCTTGGATGAAAATCATATAGACTCACAATTTAGGTCACACAAGATGTATAAGATACACTTGAGTATAGGTCTCAAGGATGGTCTTCTTGTGACCACCTTAGAGATCTTCCTCTAAATTTGATACATCTTGATCTAACTCTCTTGTCAACTTACTTTTCATGTCAAAATCCCCCTTGTCCCTAGCAAATGACATGTTTTCAAAGTCCTAATGTACCCCCAGGGATGGCTTGGTTAAGTGGATTCATCACTTATGACCACTAATCAAAGTTTAGGAAAATAGAGGACAAAACATGGATGCCAAAATCCAAACAATTCCTTCATTTTCTGCTTTCAGTTACATTTCAGTTAAGTCCTGTAAATCCAAATAAGTTTCTGGAAATTACAGTGACTAAATTGGAAACTGTAAAAAATATTGACACTGCAGGCCCATCTGCGCGGATAAGATTGCACTACAGTCTCATCCACGTGGATGACATTGTCATCTGCAAATAGTTTTCCAGTTTTCTGTTATTTTCAGTTTAATCAATGTTTTCAAACTGTTTTCCAGTCCAGTCCCTAAAATTTCAGTTATTTCCAGAAAACCCTTTTTTTAAAGTCTTTTTTCAAAACACACACACACACAAAAAGTTTCAAGTGAGGAAGACTTGTCATATGAGGCATTCCGGGTGCACGTCAAAACGTCCATCCCGGAGTGTAACGTGACCTCCGAACTCATTTTCTTTAATTTTAGGCATTTTTCAAAGTTTTGGCCCTTAAACTAAAAACGGCGTGGCGACTCCGTTGATTTTTTCGCAAAAGAGAAATCGGGTACATCACAGCAGGCCTGTAAGTGAGCTTGTGACATTTATGTGTTTGGCCATTTGGGTTATCATTTTAGTGAAAATCTTATCCCCTCATTAAGGACCATCATTTTAGGACGGAAGGTGCACTGCAATATATCTACCCTGCTCTACCATTCTGAAATAATGTAAATGTATTGAATCCTAGGAAGCAAGCTATGTAAATTGTGTTTATTTTATATTATGTTGATATATTAAAGCCTATTATATTTTTATATGTAAATGTATTAAATTTTAGTTTTGCATTTTTTTTATTAAGAATAGGCTCCACCAATAGCTTAGGTGTAGATCTGCCACTGCGCTTCTCTACCCGTTCGCGACCTCAACATCAATGGTGCTTGATGTGATTATGAAAAAGGGATTTGGGCCTAAAATAGTAAAGTAGGCCTAACATGGTGAAATGGGCCAAATATGTTTAGTACGTGTATTAAAGTAGGCCCAGAATGATGAGGCGACATAGGATAAGGCGACATGCGTTGACCGGCGTGCGAGAGTAAGGCCAAGCGAGAAGTATACCTTGGTTATTGATAGCTTACGATGATAGAGGCAAAAATTAAGAACCTCGTTTGCGAGAATGTTAGGGTTGGCGACAATATGAGAATTGCCGCCTCCCCTTTGATTGTCGCATAAGCTACTTACGTGAATGGTGACTCTGAATGATGTTTAGACTGTTACATCTGGACCCCACCATAACCGTCAATATGGAGATATTTGACAGGATGAACAGTGGCATCTCCACTAACTTTAGGGGTAGTTGGCACCCCTTGTTGATGATTGACAAGTGTCCTAACATGTGCAAGGCATATAATGCATGGGAGTATAAAAGAAACCTAGAAAATCTTATTATGTAAGTTCTTCTCATATTATCTAAGCCTTCTCTCTCTAAAACTCCATAGTTTTCCTTGATTTGTGACCAGTTAACTTACTCTCACGCCTGAGGGGTAACGCCGGAGACGCCCCAGCCTAGTTGACGTTTGTGCATGTGTGTAGGTGACCATTCGGAGAAGACAGCCGGAGTATCCCTTGTTTCTGCTTCAGTCAGTTCCTGAGCAACCATTTGAGTGACCATTCGAAGAAGACAGCCGGAGTATCCCTTGTTTATGTTTCAGTCAGTTCCTGAGCAACCATTTGGCTTGGTAGCATCAGTTGGTTCCATTGCCGGGAACGATTTTCTTCTTTGTTTGGTCCGTTTAAGCTTGCTCTTGTTCATGGTCTGTGTAAGTTTGTGGCTTTTCTTGTTCAGAAACCCAGGAAACCCTTCTGTCCAGTTGCTGTTGTAAGTACCCAAATTTGGCTCATGCCTTCCGGTTAAGTTTCCCGGCAATTCCCCGGACTTTCCTAAAGTTCAGGGGCAATTCTGAAACTTTCCCAAACCTTCCGAGGGGTGAAGGACTTGTTAGGAATTAAAATTCCATGTAGTCCCTTGCTGGAAAGGCCTTCTAGAATGCCACCTTGCATGGTTCTAGAAACAGGCTGAGTCACTAATGGATAAGACCGCACGGCTTCTTTGGCAAATGGTTAATGCCGCACGGCTTCATTAGGAAGCACAAATCTGCCTATAAATAGAGGCCTCCTCTATTCATTTTAAAAAGAAATTTTAGGCACTGTTACTCTGCCAAATTAAAACCACGAGTTTACAAAAGGCAAAACCCTCTCAAAACCACCTCCCTCCTCTCCAAAATCCATCCAAAGCCACTCTTTCCTTAGGAATACCTCAAGGGAGATAGAGGAACACCACCATTGATAACCTCTCCTTCTTTTCTCCTTGAAATATACTTGTCATCTTGTCATATTACTTATTTGCTTTCCATATTGCTATTTATTTGCTTTATATGTGATTTATTGTCATAAAGATCATATCTTTACCATGTAGATCATCATATCCCCCTTTCCCCTTGTCACATACTCCCTCCGTCCTGCCCGAAAGGGCACAAATTTCCTTTTTGGGCGTCCCATTTAAAAGGGCACAACCCCAAAAAGGAAAGTTTTTATTATTTTTATACTCTTCCTACCCCACTCATTCTCTCTCCTACTTTACTTTTACACTCATAACATTCTCTCTCCTAACTATTCCTCCCACTCATTCTCTCTCCTATTTAATTTTTCTTACTCACAACATTTAACCTTTTCTCTTTCTTACATCAATTTCCTTATTCATTTCTTAATTTCCGTGCTAGGAGGCAAAATTGCCCTTTCGAGCGGGACGGAAGGAGTAGGATTCATGGAGAATCCATCCCAAGGATGAACAATAAGACCACAAATGGCTTGTTCTAGGGAGGATCTCTCACATGATAATGTGAAAAATGTCATCTTTTCATTAAAAATGTCATCTTTAATATCATTATGTCATTTCCCACTCCCTTGGCCTTGCTTCCAAGGATTGTCCACCTAAATGGTTCTTAAAGGACATAGGAAAGCCTCAAAGGTCTTCCCTTTATGTTCATAATCTAGTTTTCATAGTGTTCCTTACACTCATTTCCATAAAAATGTCATCTTTACCTTTCAAATGCATTCCCCCATGTCCCTCATGGTTGGATCACTCTCCAAGGATTGCCTAGTGACCTTCCTAAGGCACAAAAAGGCATAGGATGAGTATAAAGATCCAATCTTTATACCCCTCCCCATAGTCCCTTTTGGTACTTGAAGCATCTCTTGGGGCATAGTGGTGTAAAGGTCTCATCTTTACATCATTTCCTCCACCTAAAGATGCCATAGTCGAAGTCCCTTTAGAAATGGACGAACCTAAGCCCCTACATATCCGATCATCACTTGAGACGAGCATAAATGTCCCGACTAAGCTCAAATCGTCTCAAGATGTAGGATTGATGGGAAAAGGTCCTTCCTTTCTAAAGAGTCTCATCTTTGGACTCTAAAAAGGTGTCCCTATCTTGATCACATATGACCCAAGGTCATTTAATGATGATCATAAGTCCAAGATGAGCACGGGATCAAAGTCCCGAACACATCAATATCCAAGGAATCCTGAGCGATAACCAACTCATGGTTTATATGTCCGGAAGACGACTTGGCACATTCCCCCCCCCCCTTTTCAAAATGCACACACACACACACACACTAAAGCACAAAGCAAGCACGAAAATTTGGATCTTGGAAGACTTGCTTCGGTAAGGCTCCTTGGGTGAATGCCAAACGTTCTTCCCAAGGAGTAACTTAACCTCCGGACTCTAATCCTTTTTTTCAAAGTTTTGAGGAAATCAAAATGGCGTGGCGACTCCGTTTTTCAATTTAAACCGGATGTCTTCAAATTGATGTGAAGTGGAGACCCCTTCATACGAGAAAGCGGTTCAAACACGAAAAAGCCGCGATCTTTGGGTCCACATTCACAGTTTGGCGACTCCGCTGGGGACAATCAATAAGCTTTTATTTTTAATAAAAAAATGATACTCGGTATATAGGTGGAAACCATTAAACTTCCCGTTAACGCCTCCTTACCAGAGTCGGGGATAAAATATGGTATAACTATGCCACGTACCGGTATCCTTTCAAAAGAAAAAAAAAGCTTTTGAGTAGGTTAGCCTTCAGTCGCGGATCCAATTTTCGTGCTTGCTTTTCTTTCCTTGTTTTGCATGCATTTTGGTTTTTGGGATTGTTCATATTCTGAATACTGAACAGGAAGCTTTCTGGAGCTGAAAAGGTGCCAAAATGTTCGGGGAACAACCTGCAAATGAAAAAAATTTGGAACCTGGAAAATTGCTTGATCCAGCCGTACGGCTTGATCTTCCTTGGATCATAGCTGGGCGGCTTCTTTGGGCAATTCCACCAGGACACAATCTGAGAATAATCTGGCAGCTTAGGCAGCTTGGGGCTATTCAGTTCCAAGACTGACCGGGCTCCAGAAAATTTGCGTGCCTTAATTGTTGCATTTTCCCCCGTCCCGAAAATCATTCCTTTTAAAACACATTTCTGAAAATCTCTGTTTTAACTCAAAAAGGAACATTTTTAGGAGGCCGCACACTACGCACACCATTATATCCTGTACACTTTGCACGCACGTCCTTTTAACCCGGGGTGGTTGTTCAGCTGCAGTCACGGACAGCATTACGATGCTCCCGGGCGCGCACGAAATCATCTCAAACTCCCCATGGCAGCCAGTGTCGACCAATGCACAGTCCGTGTCACACATTTTAAAACCGTGACTTTTGGTTGGTTTTTGGTCTAGACCGTGTCATATAGCCTAATTGCATACCCCCGTAAAGGTCAAACCTTAGCCCATGTCGAAAGTCAAGATCCTTTTGTGCAAGCGAAACTCTGCCGAAATTCCGCCAAGGAAAAATTGGCAGAATCTTGACTCCGGCATTGACTTCGACTTTGACCCGCACGGGATACGTAAGAGTCGAGCCCGAGTCCGTGCCAAAAATCAAAAGATCTTTCGCGCAAGCGAAGCTCTGCCGAAAATCTGCCAAGGAAAAATTGGCAAGATCTTGACCCGGCATCGACTTTGACTTTGACTTGCGCGACGTATGCAACAAAGCTCAATGTGACCCTGTGTCATTCGGCTTTTACCGTCCGACCCATGCATATTATTTTCTTGGACAATGCCATAGTCAAAACGACAATCGCGCAAGCGAAACTCTGCCGAAATTCTATTAAGGCTAAAAGACGAGACTTTCCCGGCATTGCCTTGACTCTAATCCGCATCACTCGCGCGTTAAAAGTTCCTATGACCCACTAGACCCCTAGAAGCGTTCTTCTTTCTCGGTCGGTGGGATCTGCGTGCCCTATAGGACCCTCGCCCGGGGCTGTCCACCCTGGGAGGTCGAAATACAGGTGGAAAACGAAGGGCTTATAGACGTAGTCACGGAGCCCACTGATCCAGGATCTAGAGTAGTTGTGAAAAATAAGGGCAACCCCTTTTTCAACCAAATAGAAATTAATAAAAGACACTGTTTTAAGTAAACTGGAAGACTCTTAATTTACATATTGCTAGAGCCTTCAGCCTAAACACCTACCCCAGAGTCTAAACCTTACCTATCCCTTTCCCGCAGTGAGAAAGAAGTGGGTGAGAATACCGGGTCAGCAGCTTGTTAGTGCAGAATTCTCAGATAGCTCGCCAGAATCCTCAGTTTTGTCAGCCCTGAGAGTTAGAATGGCAGATTTGACAGAAAATAGCAGTGGTTCGGGTAACCCAATGACTAGGGAAGAAGAGTTAGTCTTAGCCTTGGAGAACAGTCGTAAGGTCCATGAGGAACAGCAAGCCATGCTTATCGACGCGCTTCGTCGTCATGGGGATCAGATAGTGGTCGAAGCCAGTGGTTCCTTGATCATGGTAAAAGATGAGACTCAAGATGCAGCAATCTCGGCTCCTCCATCCTATAACCAATGCCATCCTCCATCCACATATGATCCCTTGACAAGGACTACCCCTTTTAAGTCCTTCCTAACATCCCAGGCCATCAGGGCTCCAACACCCTCGCCTCCTCAGATAAGACCCAGTTTTATTCCCTACCAACAGAGATCAAATGCCACGGCTACCCCGGTCACTCAGCCTCTGCATTATCCCATGGGACTCATTCCCTCTCCTCAGCCTGAACCAAATTCTCTGATCCCAAAATTCCAGTACCAACCTGACCTTTCCAACTTCGTCAACGCTTGTGAATTTGCCTCTCTCCCAGATAGTGACAGCGAAGAGTCAGTCGAAAATGAGAATAGGAATGGGTGGATTTACAGTGATGATGAACGCTCAGTAGAAGGAATGAACCTGGAGCCAATGGAAGTGAATCCCGGAGGACCAGATAGGGTAGAAAATCACAGGCTTGGAAAGGAGGACTGTGTTACCTCAAAGTGTGGCTGTCACCTTTGTATGGTCTCAGAAGCGAAAATGGATGCAAGCTCCGACGAGGCAGGGTATGAATCCCACATCTTAGAATTCAACACCCCTTACAAAGACTTGGTTGGTGAATGGAGAAACTTGATTGAAGCTTTAGCTGAAAAAGGGAAATGGGCTCCACCTGCTGATCTAGAACACGTAAGCGTCATTGAGGCTGAACCCTCATCGGAAAGAGTGGACTCCATTGCAGTGTTAAGGGTCACCCCTGAGACCTTGCCCGAAGAAGAATGTATGGAAGCCCTAGAAAGGGTCCTAAAGTTTGAAGCGACCCCGGTCCCCTTCCTATCTTACGATGACAGTGATATCTTCTTGGTAATCCCTAAGTCGGGGGAAGAGTCCAAAATATCCCTTATATGGTGCCAAGTATCCCGACCTTCTTTTGCCCTCATTGGTCATCAGAGTCAAGACGAAAGTTCCAACAAAAGTTACTGTAGTGAGACCGAAGGAACTGAAATCAGTCAGTTGCTAAACCAATGGGAAAGTCAGAACTCAGAAAAATCTAGGAAGCCTGTAACCTGGGATCAGATTCGGGAAGCTGCCTATACCTCCGGTAGTGCTGTGAATTAGATTAATCAGCAGAGTTGGCCCTGTGCCAGCAAAGGCCCACCTTTAACCCTGAAAGAGCTGAAGGAATCTTCCAATAGGACTAATGACTCGGAGAAGTCTAACGTCTATGTGATGACTCGGTCTGGACAGATGAGTGTGGAACAGCCTAAAGGTGACAAAAGAAATGTCGTCTCCTAACCAAAGACAGATAAGAGACCTTATAAACCAGAAGCAGAAAAGCCAGACTCCGAGAAGGAAGACCCGGTGTTGACTCAGTTGAAGTGTACTCAAGCCAATATTTCCCTGTGGTCCCTGTTAACCTCTTCATACCCTCACAAGTTGAAGCTGGAAGAAAGCTTGACAAGACCATGGTGCCCATAGATGTCACCCCAGATGAGGTCGTCCAAATGATTGGAAGCATCCACTATGGAAATATCATCACTTTCACTGACCTGGACCTGCCGAAGTATGGAGCCAGTCATAATGAACCCCTTTACATCACGATCCAGTTGGAAGAACGCCGGTTACCAAGGGTGTTAGTCGATGGAGGGTCTGCAATGAATGTCCTGCCAACGAAAATGATGGATTTGTTAGATTTGAAGCCTATAGACTTGAAGCCTTCCAGTCAAACTATTAAGGCCTATGATTCCATTGCTCGGTCAGTTTTGGGGATTGCAACCCTAAAATTGTGGTTTGGGAAGAAGTTCATGGACATAGACTTCCAAGTGATTGACATCCCCATCTCGTTCACCGTTTTGCTCGGACGACCTTGGATCCACCAGATAAATGGGGTAGCCTCTACTTTGCACCAATGCATTAAGTTTCAGTCAAGTGATGGGACTATCACTACTATTTATGGGGACAGTGTCACTGTGGAAGGAACCAGCACAGGAGGTATCCCGATACTGGAGATCAAACACGATGATGAAGGTTTTGCCTTGACTGGATTCTCTGTAGCCTCCTCTAAAGCGCAAGTGTGCTGCACAGACCTCACTGTTACTTCTGATAAAATACCTCCTGCCATGCGAATGATGAGAAAGATGGGTTATCTTCCGGGGCTTGGATTGGGTAAAAGACTTCAGGGTCGCAATGCCGTCATCGATGCAAAGGAACAGACCACCCGATATGGCTTGGGATACAAACCGTATCCTCAAGATGACAGAAAAGCTAAGGGAACAGTTCAGGAAAAGCGAAATGAAGGGGTCCGTCTCCGTCCTTACAGTTTGTCTCTGGCCCAGTGCTTCGTAGAAGGTGAGACCCAATATGATGAAGGTGATAGTCAACTCTCCTTGAGGAAAATTCTTCTAAAAAATCTCGAGAAAGTTCGTGGAAAACCAGAAAATCCTATTCGGAGGATGTTTCTTGACTTGCCAGACATTCCTGGGGCTACCACTACTGTTCAGAACAAGTATGCCTTCAAAGGAAACTCAGACCGCTTCAAAGAGCCAGTACTTTTCCCATCAGGGGTAATGGACTTCTCCGCCTTCGAGCTAGCTCTTCCAAAGATCAGCCAGATAGAAGCTGCCAGTAGTGAGGACTGTGAGTCGAGCATACAGAAGTTGTTTGATGAAGAAGCACAAGTTCCTGACTTAATCGACTTCAGCTCAAATGGCGAGACAGTTGCAGTAATTGGAGACGGTGGTGAAGAACCTTTTGATCCCCGCACTTTGGTGACCAAGACAGAGATGCCTTTGAAAAATTGGGAGACATTCTTAGGGCCGATAGCCAGCCGACAGCAAATGATCATGAAGCTTGGATTGGTTCCCCATCCCTCTTAGTCCAGTCATGTCAAACACCCTGTCATTCGTACCCTTCAGTCAGGAGTCTTCGAATTCCAGTCCTCTGAGTCATCTGAAGCCTCACGCCTGAAGAATATGAATATGTAGCCAATGTTATCTTTCCTTTCGCTTTGAATGAAATGATAGATCTTTCCGAGTATCCCCTTATTGCCAACTTAACAAATGATAAATTAACTAATAACTTAACAACAGTTAATAATGATTCATTTGAACAAGATGCAAACAAACTAAATGAACAATACATTAAAGAAATCTTTAAGCAGGTTACAGACAAAGAGGAAAACTGGGCCAAGCTGCCGAGGAGGTTTTGACAAGTGTTAACTTGGGTACTGTCGAGGAACCTAAAGAGACACAGATTGGGAACTTCTTCCAGGGGGCTGAACAGGACAGACTGATCAATCTACTCAGAGAATACATGGATGTGTTTGCATGGTCATATAAGGATATGCCGGGGCTAGATAGCTCTATTGTGGAGCACAGAATCCCTCTGGCACCAGATGCCAAGCCAGTAAAGCAGAAACTAAGAAAGATCAAGCCAGAGTGGTCTTTACAGGTCAAAGAAGAGATTGAGAAGCTACTGCAGGTAGGATTCATCAGGGTCATCGAATATCCGACATGGTTATCAAACATCGTGACTGTGACTAAGGACAATGGGAAAGTGCGCTGCTGTGTAGATTTCCGGGATCTGAACAAGGCCAGCCCCAAGGACGACTATCCATTGCCGAACATAGACTTTCTGGTGGACGCCACCGCCAACTACGAAGTCAAATCCTTTGTTGATGGCTTTGTTGGCTACAACCAGATCAAGATGGCCGAGGAGGACCAAGAAAAGACAGCCTTCACCACACCGTGGGGGATGTACTGCTATACGGTGATGCCTTTTGGGCTTAAAAAGCTAGGGCTACGTATCAAAGGGCAGCGACCGCACTCTTTCATGACATGATCCACAAAGAAATTGAGGTCTATGTCGATGATATGATAATTCATTCCAAAGGCGTAGATGGACAGCACTTTGTCGACCTGCGCAAGTTCTTTAAAAGGTTGAGGCAACATTCCATGAGACTGAACCCTACAAAATGCACCTTTGGAGTGACAAAGGGAAAAGTGCTTGGGTATATGGTCACAGAACGAGGCATTGAAGTCAATCCCCGAAAGATCAAGTCCATTATGGACATGAGACCGCCTCGAACTCAGACAGAGGTCAAAAGCTTTATAGGCAAATTACAGTACATCAGCCATTTTGTCAACCAGCTGACTACCATGTGCGAGCCCATCTTCAAGCTCATAAAGAAAAATGCGGACACAGAATGGATGGAGGAATGCCAGGATGCCTTTGACCAAATCAAGGTGTACCTAGTACACCCCCCCCCCCGGTGCTATGCCCCCCACATGGACAGAAACCTCTTCTGCTCTATCTCACTGTCACTGATACGGCAGTAGGGGCTATGCTGGCTCAGGAGTAGAAGGACTCTCGGGTAGAAAACGCCATTTACTTTGTCAGTCGGAAGCTACAAGGGAGTGAGCTCAATTACTCAGCGTGCGAAAAGACTTGTGCAGGACTGGTCTGGGTAGTCGGTAAGCTGAATCATTACATGCAGGCCCACTCTGTGAACTTGGTCTCGAAAATGGACCCCATTAAGTACATCTTCGACAAGCCTTCCCTGTCAATGCGTCTAGCAAAGTGGTCGTTCTTCCTGGCTGAGTATGACATCAATTATGTGACGAGAAAAGCAATCAAGGATCAAGCGCTGTCAGACCATCTGGCAAACTTCCCTAGCAATGAGGACCGATGGCCTGAACCCCAATTCCTAGATGAAGGGATCTTTGTAGTTGAGCCTGAGAACCGATGGCAGCTTTTCTTTGACGGAGCTGCTAACAAAAGAGGAAATGGCGTAGGAATGCTACTGGTCAACCCGAAAGATGAGCACACGCCAATAGCCATCAAGTTGAACTTCCCTGCCACGAACAATGCCGCAGAGTATGGAGCTTGCATTGCTGGGTTGGAAGCTGCCCTAGAAAGGAATGTTAAGGAACTTGAAGTCTACGGAGACTCATCCCTAATCATCAACCAAGTCTCCAACAAGTGGAAGATCGTGGATCCTAATCTTCAGAAGTATCATGCCTACATGGAAGAATTGACTGAGCAGTTCAGAGAAGTAACCTTCCATTACCTGCCGAGAGATAAGAACAGATTTATAGATGCCTTAGCTACTCTAGCCTCATTGGTAGAGATCCCCGAGGGAAAGGCGATAAAACCATTCAGAGTGGGTAGAAGAGAAGCCCCAGCTTTTTGTTGCGAAATAGACTTGGGACCTGAGCCTGTCAAGGAACCCTGGTACAGTCAGATCTATCAGTTCCTCAAAGATGGGGAGTCAGCATTCAAAGATGAAGAAGGTAGACCAAGGGAGGGCATCAAAGCCAAGAGCTTGCAAGCCTTGAAACGGCTGGCCTCTCACTATGTCATCCTAGGGGGCAACCTGTACAAGAAACGGTACCAAGGACCACTCCTCTTATGTGTCACCCAAGAAAGGGCAAGAGAGCTAATGATCGAAGTCCACAATGGTCCCTGCGGTCCTCATATGAATGCCAGAGCATTGATGCAAGTAATCCTCGGAATGGGCTACTACTGGATTTCCATGGAAATAGACTGTCTCAAGCATGTCTGAGAGTGCGACAAATGCCAACGGTTTGCCAACCTCAATCATCTTTCGCCTCATGACCTGTACTGCATGACGACTCCTTGGCCATTTGCAACTTGGGGTATTGACGTGATAGGGAAAATAGCCCCAGTAAGAAGCAATGGGCATGAATTTGTGCTAGTGGCAGTGGACTACTTCACTAAGTAGGTAGAGGTCAAGTCCTACAAGGTCCTCACTTCCAAGAAAGTGGCCCAGTTTGTCAAAGAAAATATCATGTGCTGATACGGGGTGCCCAATGAGGTCATTTCAGATAACGGGTCACACTTTGAAGGGGACTGCGATAGATTGCTGTCAGAATTCAGAGTCACTCACCACAAGTCGTCCCCGTACAGACCTCAGACCAATGAAGCAGTAGAAGCTGCCAATAAGACACTCGAACGGATTATTCGGAAAATGGCCACCCGTGGTCGTGACTGGCCTGAAAAGCTGCATCTGGCACTCTGGAGCTACAGGACGTCTGTTAGAACAGCCACAGGAGAAACCCCCTTCGCCCTGACCTACGGGATGGAAGCGGTGCTGCCCGTAGAGTTGGAGATCCCGTCATTAAGGGTCCTCCTGGAAAACAATGTCAACGAAGTAGAATGGCTACGCAGCCGGCATGATGAATTAGCCCTACTTGATGAAAGGAGGCTAAAATCCATGGAGCACAACCCAGCCTACCAGAGACGAATGGCCAGGGCATTTGACAAAAAGGTCAAGGCCAGAGACATCAAAGAGGGTGACCTAGTGCTGAAGGTAAAGCCCCCTACCAGAGACAACCCTCTGGAAAAGTGGGAACCCGTTTGGATTGACCCGTATGTGGTGCAGAAAATACTCTCGGGAAGAGCAATGAAGCTCGCAGACTTGGACGGCAATCCCTTTGTTCATCCAGTCAATGGCGACAAGCTCCGCAGGTACTATGTCTAAAAAAATAATAAAAAAAAATATAATAAAAAAATATAATAAAAAAAGAAAAAAAAAGAAAAAAATATATAGTGCAAAAAGAGTAATGCCCAGCTAGGCTGAAAACCCAAAAGGGCGGTCTAGGCAAAAGACAGGGTTGCACATAAAAAAAAATCCCGTTAGTTCACCAGAATGAACTACGAAGACCTGAGCCCCTTAGTCTTTCTTGTAAAAGGGAAACGTAGGCAGCCAGAGATGGTTCGGTCTAAACAATAAATAAGACACTCAAAGTTTCCATGAAATGTGTCTTGAATAAGTTCTAAGATAAATATCTTTGTTAATTACAAGTTAAAAACTCCTTGATGAGTTCAAGCACGGTCTACTCTTGACTCTGCTAACCTGCTACAAAGATCTAAAACATACAAAAAAGACCTAATAAACTACTTGTAAGTACCCAAATCTGGCTCATGCCTTCCGGTTAAATTTCCCGGCAATTTCGGTAAGTTTTTCGGTAATTCCCCAGACCTTCCTAGTGTTCCGGAAACATTCCGGAACTGTTTTTAATTAATTTAGGGCTGAAGGGGATCCTTCCTAATTAAGAAACACGTTTTTCTTAATTAGGAGGAAAGGTTCTAGAATATGCCACCTTGCATGGTTCTAGAATGCTGAGTCATTGTGGATAATGCCGCACGGCTGCATTAGCTCGCTGTCCTTAGCCGCACGGCTTCATTAGCCTTATCCAGACTGCCTATAAATAGAGCCCTCCTCTACCCATTTCAACACAACAATTAACACAACAAATCACCCACAAACACTCCAAATACGTGAAGAATATTGCTGGAAGCTCAAGAAGGTGAAGAAGAAGGCCAAGAAGCTCCCTCCCTCCTCCTTGAAGATCCAAGACCAACCTCTCCTCCTAGCTCCGCCCGAAGAAGAAGAAGGAAGCCATTGGTAACCTCGCACGCCCTAACCTCGCATCCTAATTGCTTTATAAATTGCTCATTGCATTACCTTTATATTGCTTGGGACTTGGTAGATTAAAGATCATATCTTCATATTCCCCTTCCCCTTTTGCATGCATTAGACATCATTTGTCATAAAAATGTAGTCTTTTCCCATAAAGGTGCATCCTTTGCACCTAAAACCCCCATTTTCAAATAAAAATGTCATCTTTATGCATTCTTTGCATATAAAAATCAAATCTTTTCAATCAAAATGCATCATTTGCATTCAAAATCCCTTTTCCAAGCATCATTTGCTTTAAAGACCACGTCTTTACCATAAACTAGCATCATATGCTTTTCAAAATGCAATCTTTATGCATCATTTGCATAATGAATGCCAATTTCTTCAACAAAAATGCATCATTTGCATAAAAATCAAATCTTTATGCATCATTTGCAATAAAGATCATTTCTTTAAATTAAGTGCATCATTTGCAACCCAAAAATGTCATCTTTTCATTAAAGTGTCATTTTTACATACATTTCCCCCATTCCCCCATTAACAACCTAGGAGCGGACCGGTGTAAAAGATTCTATCTTTACATCGTTCCTTCCATAAAGGTTTCATAATCTCTTTAGAAAGGGACACCTTCGAACCCTATATCTCCGATTATCACTTAAGATGAGTATGAAGCATCTATACAAGCTCGACCATCTTAAAGTGTAGGATTGATGGGCTAAGGACCCTCCTTTTCTAAAGAACCTCATCTTTGACTATAAAGAGAGTCATTCTCTCGATCACGCAAGTCCCGAGGTTAAAATGCGATGATCACAAGTCACAAGATGAGGACGGGATCATAATCCCGAATACATAAATTCCAAGAAATCCCGAGCGACAACCAACAAATGGTTTGTACGTCCGGAAGACAACTTGGGACATTCCCTCCTTATTTTCAAACACATGCACACAAGAAAGCACGCAAGCAAGCACGATTAATGAAATCTTGGGAGACTTGCTCCGGCAAGGCACCTTGGGTGAACCCCAAACGTTCTTCCCAAGGGGTAACTTAACCTCCGAACCCATAAAACCATTTTTTCAAAGTTTTGAGGTAATCAAAATGGCGTGGCGACTCCGTTTTTCAAATTAAACCAGATGTCTTCAAACTCGCGTGAAACCAACAAAAACAAAAATTTGGGCACACATTCACGCTTGGCGACTACTGGGATATCCCAAAGGAGAAAAGCTTTTATTTTCAAAACAAAAACAATCGATACTCGGTATATAGGTGGAAACCACTTACCCTTCCTGTACACTCCCTGACGTGGGAATTGGGATAACCGGTGGTTTAACAATCCACGTACCAGTATCACTTTTTCGAAAAAAAAAATATATAGAAAGCTTTTCCCTTTGAGCGGGTTAGACTCCCGTCGCCGATTTCATTAATCATGCTTGCTTTCTTTACCATGCATTGCATCATTTGCATCTTGGAATCTGTGCATACTTTGAACAGGAAACAACCCGAAAAATAGCAAAAGGAGTGGAACCTGGAAAATTGATCCATGTAGTCGTACGGCTCAATCCTCATTGAATTCTGACCAGGCGACCTCAGTGGCAATTCCACCAGGAAAAATCATGGTTAATCTGGCAGTCCTAGCAGCTTGGGGCTACTCAACTCCATGACTGACTGGGGCTCCCAGAAAATTTACGTGCTTATGTGTTGCATTCTCCCCGTCCCGAAAATCATTCCTTTAAAACACATTATAAAAATCTCGGTTTTAACTCAAAAAGGAACATTTTTAGGAGACCGCGCACTACGCGCACCTGATATATCCTGTACACTTTGCACGCACGTCCTTCAAACCCGAGGGTGGTTCCAGCTGCAGTCACGGACAACCTTACGATGCTCCCGGCGCGCACGGAATCATCCCAACCTCCCCATGGCAGCCAAGGTCGACCAATGCACAGTCCGTGTCACACGTTTCAAAACCGTGACTTTTGGTTGGTTTTTGGTCTAGTCCGTGTCATATAGCCCAGCCAGATACCCTCGTAAAGGTCAAGCCTTAGTTCATAACGGAAGAAGAACTCGCCAAAATTCCGACAAGGAAAAATTGGCGAGATCTCAACTCCGACATTGACTATTGACCTTGACTCCGCACGGAATGCGTAAGAGTCAAGACCGAGTCTTTGCCAACAAATCAAAAGATCTTTCGCTCAAGCGAAGCTCGCTAAAATTCCGACAAGGAAAAATTGGCAAGATCTTGACCCGGCATTGACTTCGATTCTAACTCACGCCCGGCGTATGCAACGAAGTTCAATGTGACACCGTGTCATCCGGCTTTTGCCGCCCGACCCATGCCTATTATATTTGGACATTACCGAAAGTCAAACGTCATTCGCTCAAGCGAAATTCCGCCAAAATCCTATCAAGGCGTAAAGACGAGACTTTCCCGGTATTGCCTTGACTATAATCCGCATCGTCGTGCGTTGAAAGTTCCTATGACCCGCTAGACCCGTTAGGAGCGTTCTTTACTCTGGCCGGTGGGATCCGCGTGCCCTATAGGACCCTCGCCCGAGGCCGTCCACCCCGGGAGGTCGAAATACGTGTGGAATACGAGGGGCTTATAGACGTAGTGACGGAACCCACCGATCCAGATCTAGTGTAGTTACGAAAAGAAGGGCAAACCCCTTTTCCAACCAAATAGATATTAATAAAAGACACTGTTTTAAGTAAACCGGAAGATTCTAATTTGCATATTGCCTCGAGCCTTCAAATTTCCTAAACACCTACCCCGAGTCTAAACCTTTCCTATCCCTTTCCCGCTAGCCGAGAAAGAAGTGGGTGAGAACACCGGGCCGGGCCGACTTGTTAGCGCAAATTCTCGCACGCTCGCTGTAATCCTCGCTTGGTCACCCAGTAAAGTCGAATGTCCGATTCGACAGAGAACAAAGATCGGTTTGGGTAACTGCATGACTAGGGAAGCAGAGCTAGCCTATAGCCCATCCTCCTAATCCTTTGCCAAAGACTCGTCCCTTTTCGCCTTTCCCCAACATCCCGAGCCGTCGTGGTCCCGACACCCTCACGCCTTTGCATCCCCGTGGGACTCTTTCCCTCCTTTCAAATTTCTAGTCCAAATCCCTTTACTTTGGAATCCCGCACCAACCTCGACCTCTCTAATTTCGTCAACGCTCGTGGAATTTGCCTATCTCTCAAACGGGTAGTGAAGAATCGCGGGAACGAGAATAGGAATGGATGGATTTACAGTTGATGATGACAAGCTCCGTAGAAGGAATGGACTTGGAGTCGCTATAAGTGAAACCCAAAGGGCAAGATGAGGTAGAAAACCACCGACCCGGAATAGGAGATGAAATCACTTCAAAGTGTATTTGCACTGTGTGAAGGCTCGTAAAAGGAAAAAGATGCTAGCTTAGATGAAGCAAAGATATGAGTCCTACATCCTAGAGTTCAATACTCCTTACAAAGACTTGGTCGGTGAATGGAGGGATTTAATTGAAGCCCTAGCCGAAAGAGGAAAATGGGCTCCACCCACCGATCCGGAAAACGTAAGCATCGCGGAAGCCAAACTCTCATCGTGAGAGTAGACTCACATTGCTGTTAATAGTCACTCCCGAGACCTTGTCCGAAGAAGAGTGTATGGATGCCCCGGAAAGAGTCTTAAGTCTCGAGGCGACCCCAGCCCCTTTATGTCTTGTGACGACAATGATGTTTTCTTGGTAATTCCCAAGTCAAAGGAGGAGTCCAAGATACCTCTTATATGGCGTCAAGTATCCCGACTCGCTTTTGCCCTCATTGGTCATCGTAGTCAAGACGAAAGTTCCCGCGAGAGTTACTACAAAGTGATACCGATGAAGACACTGGCCAAGTGCCTAAGGAACAAAGAGAAGAGTGGTTAGCCCAAGCCAAAAAGCCCGTAAAACCTTCCCGACAAAGGAAGAACGTAAACCCGCCATGAGGTTTGACCCCGCAGAAATCTTTATTGATGATGGAATTTCTCACTTCGTAAAATGTTTAGCCAATGTCAAAGATGCCGTCGAAGGCCGACCCTAGAGAAAGAAGGGACATGCTTCGATGCTGATGAGGAATGTGATCCCACTCGTTGAAAAAATTGTTGGACCCGGATGAGAAAGCCGCTGTCGTGCTCCAAACCCCGAAGGTGATAACTCCCGTTGCATGTTGACTTTGAAAAGTTTGAATGAGACCGTGAAGGCTCTAAACGGAGAAGGTAAAGCCGAAACCAGCCCACCGCTAAGCCAATCGAAAGTCGAACCCCGAGAAGGTCGAAAGCCATTAACTTGGGATCGATTCGAGAAGCAGCCTACGCTCCAAAGAGTGCCGTTAATCGATTAATCGCCGTAATTGGCCATACGCCGCAAGAGCCCGCCCGACTTTGAAAGAGCTACCGTAATCCTCCAAAGAGGAATAATGACTCAGAAAATCTAATGTTTATGTGATGACTCGATCCGGACGTATGAGTATTGAGCAGCCTAAGGGTGACAAAAAGAATGCCGTTTCGGAGCCAAAGACAGATAAGAGGCCTTATAAGCCGGAAGTAGAAAAGCCGTACTCGACAAAGAGGATCCAAAGTGTTGACTCGCTTGAAGTGTACCCAAGCCAATATCTCCTTGTGGTCCCCGTTAACCTCTTCATACCCTCATAAGTTGAAGCTAGAAGAAAGTTTGGCCAAGACCATGGTGCCCATAGATGTCACCCCGTATGAGGTCGTCCAAATGATTGGAAGTATCCACTACGGAAACATCATTACCTTTCACCGACTTGGACCTCGCCAAAGTATGGGGCTAGTCATAACGAACCTCTTTACATCACAAATTCAGCTTAGAAGAACGTCGATTGCCACGGGTATTAGTCGATGGAGGGTCTCGCAATGAATGTCTTACCGCCCAAGATGATGGACTTATTGGACCCGAAACCAACAGATTTGAAGCCTTCTAGTCGACTATTAAGGCTTATGACTCCACCGCACTGGCCGCTTTGGGGATTGCTACTCTCAAGCCGTGGTTCGGAAAAAGGTCATGGACGTCGATTTTCAAGTGATTGATATTCCGATTTCATTTATCGCTCTCCTGGGACGGCCCCGGATCCACCGCATAAATGGGGTAGCTCTACTTTGCACCAAGCATGTCAAATTTCGCTCAAATGATGGTACTATCACCACCATTTATGGAGACAAAGGTCACGGTAGAAGGAACCAAAGATCGGAGACATCCCGATATTGGAAATCAAACATGATGACGAAGGGTTGGCATTGACAGGATTCTCTCGTAGCTCCTTCCAAAGCACAAGTGTGTAGCACCGACCTCACTACTACTTCCGATCAAATCCCTCCCGCCATGAGAATGATGAGAAAAATGGGTTATCTTCCGGGACTTGGATTGGGTGGAAGACTTCAGTGGTCGCAATACCATCATCGATGTAAAGGAACATAATACCGTATACGGCTTGGGGTACAAACCAAATGGCGTAAAGATAAAGGGGTCCAGCCTTTCATCCCTACGCTTTATCCTCGACCCATTATTTTACAAAAGGCGAGACACAATACGATAAAAGTGATCACCGCATCTCCTTGCGTAAAACCCTTCCGGAGAATCTTGAGAAAGTAAGGGGAAAGCCACCAATCCCGTTCGAAGAATGTTCCTTGATTTGCCGACATTCCCGGGGCTACCACTACCGTTCGTAACGAGTATGTCTTCAAAGGGAACTCGACATGGCCAAAGAGTCGCATCCGTGGTAATGGATTTCTCCGCCTTCGAATTAGCTCTTCCGAAGATCGCCGATAGAAGCCGCCAAGAGTGAAGACAAATGAGTGGGGCTTGCTACAGCTTGTTTGATGAAGAAGCACGTATCCCGCATTTGATCGACTTCAAATTTCGATGATGAAATAGTTGCCGTAATTGGAGACGGTGGTGAAAATCCTTTGATCCCCGCACTTTGGTAACTAAGACAGAAATGCCATTGAAGAATTGGGAGACGTTCTCAGACCGATAGCGCCCGACAAAGAAATGATAGAGGAGCTTGGATTGGTACTCGTCCTTCTCAACCTGGGCCGTGTCAAACACCCCGTTGTCCATACAGCTGAGTCAGAATCTTGAATTCCAAATTCCTCCGAGTCATCCGAAGGCCTCACGCCCGAGGACTACCAAAATGTAATCGATGTCATCTTTCCCCTTATTTTGAATGAAATGACAGATCTTTCGAGTATCCTCTTATTGCCAACTTAACAAATGATAAATTAACTCAAAACTTAACAACAGCTTAATAATGAATCATTTGAACAAGATGCAAACACACTAAATGAACAATACATTAAAGAAATCTTTAAGCAGTGTTTCGTAAAAGAGGAAAACCGGGCCCAAGCCGCCGAGGAGGTTTTGACAAGTGTGAACTTGGGTACCGTCAAGGAACCTAAAGAGACACAGTATCGGAAACTTCTTCCAGTGGGGTTGAACGGGACAGACCGATCGATCCGCTCAGTGGAATACGTCGACGTGTTTGCATGGTCATACAGGATATGCCGGGGCTAGACAGCTCGATAGTAGAGCACGTAATCCCTCTAGCACCCGTATGCTAAGCCAAGAAAGGTAAACCGAGGAAGATCAAGCTAATGGTCTCTACAGGTGTCAAAGAAGAAATTGAGAAGCTACTGCGGGTAGGATTCATCGTAGTCATCGAATATCCGACATGGTTGTCCAATATTGTGACCGTCACCAAGGCCAATGGGAAGGTGCGCCGCCGTGTGGATTTCCCGAGATCTCGAACAAGGCCACCCCAAGGACGATTACCCTTTGCCAAACATAGACATCCCGGTGGACTCCATCGCTAACTACGAAGTCAAATCCTTCGTTGACGGCTTTGCAGATACAACCGCATCAAGACGGGCCGAGGAAGACCAAGAAAAGACAGCCTTCACCACGCCGTGGGGAACTTATCGTTATACGGTGATGCCATTCGGGCTTAAGAACGCCGGGCTACTTATCAAAGGGCAGAGACCGCGCTTTTTCATGACATGATCCACAAGGAGATCGAGGTCTACGTAGACGACATGATAATCCACTCCATAGGCGAGGACGGACAAAGACTTTGTTGACTCGCGGAAGTTCTTTGAGAGACCGAGACAACATTCCATGAGACTAAACCCCGCTAAAATGCACCTTCGGAGTGACAAGGGGAAAAGTGCTTGGGTATATGGTCACTGAGCGAGGTATCGAAGTTGACCCCCAAAAGATCAAAGCCATTATGGATATGAGGCCACCTCGACCTGCATGTAAGTCAAGAGCTTTATGGGAAAACCGCAAAGACATTAGCCGTTTGCCAACCGCTGACCACTATGTGCGAGCCCATCTTCAAGCTCATGAAGAAGAACGTAGACACGTAATGGACCGAAGAATGTCAGGATGCTTTTGACTGCGAGATCAAGGCATACTTGGTACACCCTCCGGTGCTATGCCCCCACATAGACAGTAAACCTCTTCGCTCTATCTCACCGTCACCGATACGGCAGCTGGGGCTATGCTTGCTCAGAAAAGAAAGACTCTCGGTAGAAAACGCCATTTACTTTGTCGCCTAAGTCAGTGGAAGTGAGCTCACTTACTCAAAGATGTGAAAAGACCTCGTGCAGGATCGTCCGGGTAGTCGGCAAGTTGAAGCATTATATGCAAGCCCACCCCGTGAACTTGGTCTCAAAAATGGACCCCATCAAATACATCTTTGATAAGCCTTCCCTCTCGATGCGTCTAGCAAAGTGGTCCTTCTTCTTAGCGTAGTACGACATCAACTATGTGACCGTAAAGGCTATCAAGGGTCAAGCATTGTCGACCACCCGGCAAACTTTCCCAAGAATGAAGACAGAGGGCCCGAACCCCAATTCCTGCATGAAGGGATCTTTGCAAATAACCCGAAAACCGATGGCGCTGTTCTTCGACTGAGCCGCTAACAAAAGAGGAAACGGTATCGGGATGCTACCGGTCGATCCGAAAGATGAGCATACACCCATAGCTCCTCAAGTTGAACTTCCCCGCCACGAACAATGTCGCCGAGTATGAAGCCCGCATTGCCGGTTTGGAAGCCGCCTTAGAAAGGAATGTCAAGGAGCTAGAAGTTTACTTGAGACTCACCCGATCATCAATCGCTTCCAACAAGTGGAAGACTCGTGGACCCTAACCTCGCAGCGGTATCATGCCCATATGGAGGAGTTGGATCGGACAGCCAGAGAAGTGACCTTCCACTACTTGCCAAGGGAAAAGAACAGATTCGCAGATGCATTAGCTACTCTAGCCTCATTGGTAGAGATCCCCGAGGGAAAAGCCATAAAACCCTTCCGAGTGGGTAGAAGAGAAGCCCCACCTTCGCTGTGAAGTAGCACTGGGACCCGAGCCTATAAAGGAACCCCGGTACAATCAAATTTACCGCTCCTCAAAGATGGAGAGTCACCTTTCAAAGACGAAGAAGGTAGACCAAAAGAAGGTGTCGAGCCAAGAGCTTGCAAGCTCGAAAAGGTTGGCCTCCCATTATGTCATTCTAGGAGGCAACCTATACAAGAAGCGATACCAAGGACCACTCCTCTTGTGCGTCACTCAAGAAAAGGCCAAAGAATTGATGATCGAAGTCCACAATGGTCCCCGCGGTCCTCATATGAATGCCGAGCCCCGATGCAAGTGATCCTCGTAATGGGTTACTACCGGATTTCCATGGAAACAGATCGTGTCCAAGACGTCCGAGCATGCGACAAGTGCCGCCGGTTTGCCAACCTCAACCATCTCCCGCCTCATGACCCGTACCGCATGACGACTCCTTGGCCGTTTGCAACTTGGGGTATTGACGTGATAGGGAAAATAGCCCCTACAGAAGCAATGGGCATGAATTTGTGCTAGTAGCCATCGACTACTTCACCAAGTGGGTAGAGGCCAAGTCTTACAAGGTCCTCACTTCCGTAAAAGTGGCCCAATTCATCAAAGAAAACATAATGTGCGTATATGGGGTGCCCAACGAGATCATTTCCGATAATGGGTCGCACTTTGAAGGGGACTGCGATAGGTTGCCGTCGTAATTCAGAATCACTCGCCACAAGTCGTCTCCGTACAAACCTCGACTAATGGAGCCGTGGAAGCCGCTAATAAGACGCTCGAACGGATCATCCGGAAGATGGCCACCCGTGGTCGTGATTGGCCCGAAAAGCCGCACTTGGCACTCGGGGCTACGAACGTCTCGTCGAACATGCCTACAGGAGAAACTCCTTTTGCCTTAACCTACGGGATGGAAGCAGGTTACTGTGGAGTTGGAAATCCCATCATTAAGGGTCCTCCGGAAAACAAAGGTCAATGAAGTGGAATGGTTGCGCAGCTCGGCATGATGAGTTAGCCCTCGCTTGACGAGAGAAGGCTAAAAGCCATGGAACACACCCGAGCCTACCAGAGGCGGATGGCCGTAGCGTTTGATAAAAAGGTCAAGGCCGTAGACATCAAAGAGGGTGACTTAGTGTTGAAAGTGAAGCCCCCTACCGTGAGACAACCCCGGGAAAATGGGAACCCGTTTGGATCGGCCCTTATGTGGTGCGTAAGATACTATCGGGAGGAGCCATGAAGCTTGCAGACTGGACGGCAATCCCTTTGTCCACCCACCAACGGTGATAAGCTCAAAAGATACTATGTCTAAAAGAAAAAAATAAAAAAAAAGTGCAAAAGAGTAATACCTACTAGGCCGAAAACCCCAAAAGGGCGGTCTAGGCAAAAGACAAATGGTTGCACATAAAAAAAAGAAAAAAATCTTAGTGCAAAAAGAGTAATGCCCACTAGGCCGAAACCCAAAAAAAAGGGCGGTCTAGGCAAAAACATGGCCGCACATAAAATTTTTATAGTTCACTGTAATGAACTACGAAGACCCGAGCCCCTTAGTCTTTCTTGTAAAAGGGGAACGTAGGCAGCCATATATGGTTCGGTCTAAACAATAAAAAGGACGATTAAGTTTCCATGAAATGTGTCCTAAACAATAAAAAGGACAATCAAGCTTCCATGAAGTGCGTCCTAAATAATAAAGGGTATTTCGGGCCATAAAACGGGTCCCAATAAATAAAGACATTTGAATTTCCATGAAATGTGTCTTGATTAATTTCTAAGATAATATTTCTTGTTCATTACAAGTTAAAAACTTCTTGATGAGTTCAAGCACGGTCTACCTCTTAACTCGCTTAACCTCGCTACAAAGATCTAAAATACAATAAAATGCCTAAATAAACTAATGTGTTTGCAAAATGGCAATAAGAGGATCCTAAGAAAAGATTTGTCACCGTCATTCGCCGAGTCTTCTTTGGTCTTCTTCCCTTTTCCTCGGCCCCGTCGAGTCTTCTTCCTCTTTTTATCTATGATGCTCGGTATCCTCATCCCGACCTCCGGTATCCTCACCGGAGCCTCCACTAAACCCGTGTCAATAAGTGCTCTCTATCCGAGCACGAGTCCGCACCTCCTCCCTCTCGAGCCTCGGGCCAAAGGAGCGACCTCTGACAACCTCTTGTACCGAGCCTCCATATCCCCGACCAAGTCACCCGACCGGTTATGGCGACTCGCCTTAGCCTCGCCTCCCTCAAAGTCCTACTCGAGTCGCGCCGCCTCCCAATAAAGCCTCGACGTCTCTCCTCCAAGATGACCCGAGTCGCTCCCATCTCCCTCTCGTACTCGCCCAAGTAGACAAAGTGGTCAAGATGGTGCTTTTCCCGCTCCCGAAGATAGCCCCGGGTGGGAAAGCAAGATATGTCCAAGCCCTCGAGAAGAATGAGAAGCCGGGCCGGATCTCTCATATCCAATGGCATCACCTCCATGGTCCGGATGTCCTCCCAATCGCTCAATGGCTCCCGTAAAGCCCCAAACCGCCCGGGATACTAAGCAGTGGTAATGTAGAAGGATGACCAGCGAGAATCCCGGAACCCTCACAAAGATAGGACTCCCGAAATATCCTCCCGGGTCCGCAACCTCCAATGAGGTATCCACCAACGGATGTCCGAAGTGGATAGCCTAGCCATTGTCGCTCCCCTACTCGGTCCCTGTTGCCTCTGCGCACCCCCTCCGAGAAATCACCCAAGGGCACCGAGTCGGCAAAGCCCCGGCAAAGCCCCGAGCCTCTCCCGCAGCCCATAAGGTCAACACACGGACTCCCGGATCTCATGAAATGGTCTCCCGAGCCATCCCGTCAATCCCATGGAGTGTCTCTCCCAAAACTAGCGGGACAATATCCTTCCCACCTTGCAGCCTCTAACCATGTCCAAGAGACCACTATGACTGATCCCCACGGACTCGGTGAACAGAGCAGAGAATACGCAAAGGATAAACGCGTCCATAGCCACCGTGGTCGCAGCCATATCTCGGAGACCCAAACCTCGCCCGGGATATCGTAAAGGTCAATCCCGTCCGGGCTACCATCATCCTCTCTCAAACTTCTCCCCAAAGGAATCTGCAGAAAAGATGCAAGCTTTACCGCCACTGGCACGTCTCCGACCAGCGGAATAGATATAGCCTCAATCTCGGGACCCCCAATCAAGGCTCGGAAGTCTTCATGCGTCGGTACAATCTCGTTATAAGAAAAGCAGTAAACATGTCTCCGGACGTCCCAAAACTTTGCTGCGGCTCTCAAAAGGTCCCAATCGGGCGGGAGATCCCTCAAATGTCATAAAGACTTGATCTTGAAGGAAGAATCAAGCAGCCCCCTATGAGATTGGAAGTTGTGTCTCACCCAAGATTGAAGATCGGACAGAAAACGGTCTCACTTCCCCCTTTGCAATCTGACAGGCTTCTCCATCGCAGAATGATCAAAGGTGGTGCTTTTAGGTCCAAAATGTGCTCTGGGAACAATTGGGACAAGTCTATGTTGAAAATGAAATGAAATGGCCAAGCCTTGCTTTTATTCAGAAAATAACCAGCCGTACGTAACCGTGAGCCGCACGGCCCTATTTACCCTCAGACCTATCCGCACGGCTACATTAGCCCTCTCGCAGAAAATTCTGCAAAGAACCAAAGTTGCTGCCCAAGGGAGTTTTCACCCCACTTTTTCAACCAAAACCTGTACAAAAACATATCCAGAAACCATTCAAGCATTTATACACCATTATAAATCATTTTTGGCCCAGTTTCAGCCCCGATTCCAAGCAAAAAAGTTGCCCCAAGGCTCAGATAATATGCAAACTAAAAAAACATGAATTAGAAAAGCAAATAAAACATAAGTACAATGTCTTCGCCCCATCGGCGCTCAAATAAAGCAAAAAATAAACAAAGTGTGCATAAATCTTGTCCATTGTTTGTTTTGTTCCTAAATCTACTCTAGAGACCTCCTAGGCCTCCGATTCTTCCTCCTCCTCATCACTGCTCAGCTCATAAATGCTAGCCTCCCTCATCAAGTCCTCCTGGTCGCTCACGTCAGACAAATGGATATTATCGTGCCCGGTACTCGCCACCGCCTGCAATGTCGCCGCGTTGGGTCCCCGCCCCCGAGGCATGGCACTGGAAGAGTACTCCGAGGCCGATGAGGTAGACGCTGTGCCCCCGACATGCCGTCTCTTGCGCCCGGGCTCCTGTGCATCCGCTGCCGCCTTCGAAGCGCAGGCCAGCTTCCTCAAAAGAGACCGGCACATGTCCTTCCAGCCCCTGTTCTGCCTGACCAGCCTATCATAAGTGCGAGCTGGAACCTGAGAAAAGAAGAGAAAAATCTCAAAAAAATCTCAGAAAGTCTCAAAAAGCAAAGAAAGCTGCAAAAGGGAAAGACCCTAAAAGTATACTTACAGTGCTGTCAGGCGGCAAGGTGTACTGGGGCTCCCTAGCGTCGGGGACAGGTATCCTCAATCTCCTCGGTACTCTATGGACCATGTAGGACAGATGCGCAGGAAGGATCGGCGGGTCAGTAGGCTCATCCTCCCCATATCCCTGAGTAACCGCCAGCTTCACTAGCTTCTGTGGCGTCCTCAGGCGCTGCTCCACAAACACAGCATAGGGGGTGTCCATGTCGAAGTACTCCTCTGCAGCCACGCCTACCTGGTACCTGGCAATCTCATCCTTTGGCCAATCCCTGGGCTGCAGCATCCGTGCTGGAGGATCGTGGGGAGTAATGGCGTCCAATGGAGGGACATGGCCATGCTACCTCGAGAAACGGTCCCCCAAGTAAATGACATCACATGTCAGCCCAGTGAGCCATCTCCTCTGCCTAGTCGCCTCAATGGCATCTCCCAACAAGATCTCCGGATACCTGCCCCAAGGGTAGAAGTCCACTCCGTCGTGCCCATCCCTGTTGATGACCGGCCTCACCATTTTGTAGTCGAAGGTGATCCGGGTCTTCCCCGTGAATTTATCCCTCGCATCTCCCCTCCAGCGAACCATAGCAGGGAAGATGGTGACATCACTCTGCTGGTTCCAAGGGAAGAACCCGATCACCTCGCAGAACCAGGCCTGCATGTTCAAAACATCAAAAGGTCATTCTCTCTCTCATAAAAGTCCCAAGACAGAAAAGAGAAAAGAGAAAAGAAAGGAGACTACCTCAAGGGCAAATGAGAAGCAGTCCATGGAAGCAGCTTTGTTCCGGCTGTACATGTCCAACGAGAAGTAGAGCTCCGCCAATCCGGCCTCTCCCCAAGAGACCGTCCCTATCCCATCAACATCCTCCAGAGAGTCGAGGAGGCAAGTCATGGCCAGTGTCCCAGAATTGGCGAAGATGGTGACCGATAGCATCAACCACACGAAAGCTCTAGCCAGCTGTTGGGCGGTCACGTCATTAGCAAAGAAAGTTCTCGCATGCGGTCGGATCGCCACCTCGACATTCCGTGTCTCCATACCCAGCCCCTTGGGAATCAACTCAAACCCAACCAAATTCTGAAACTCCTCAGCCGTAATGTGATCTCTCCAAGTCACGGGCCTCCCGATGAACTGTAGGCCAGTAATAGCTGTGAAATCGGCAGGAGTCACTGTAAGCTCTCCCCAGCTCAGGTGAAAGCTATGTGTACTGTCCCACCAGAACTCAGAAAGGGCCTGGACCAAGCCCTTGCTCTTCGAGGTGATGTGAACACCCCTGCCGATAGCCTCGACGAATGAATCCAGGCCGGTAGCCCTCACCAAATCCTTGGGGTTCGCCCCATTCTTCTCAAAATCCGGCATCCTCTGCCAAAGATTGACCGCAATCTCTGATGGTCCTCTAGACTTGTTCTCCTGTAGACAAGCACAAAAAGAAGTGTGTCAATCATTCATCATTTTCAAAAGCATGCATATATTCAAAAAGTGCACATGTTTTTCAAAAGAAAATCATTCACAAAAGTTTTTCTAGTATTATTTGCATCAAAAAAGCGTCTTTCATCACTTGAAACGCGTCATGTCAAGTCCCATTGCTTTCCTAAAGCACAAAATCACAATTTTCACAATTCTTTGCACATAAGCATTATTCTTTCAAAAATGGCATGCATGAATCCTTTTCATCTTCCAAAAATCATGTTTTCTCAAAATTTTGACCTAGTTCTAGCACATGCAAGAACTCCGTCTCACTTTGGACAAAATTTTCATTCTTACTTTATTTGCGAGAAAAAAGTGGGTCATTCTCACTATTTTTGTCAAAATAAATTGCACATGCATATTCTTAGCCTCATAGGTTATTCATCAATGTCTCAAAATCATTCAAAAATCCTAGAAAATTCCTAAAATTCGGGTCAAGCCCTAAGTCATTCAAAATTCAATCAAAATCGACGGAATTGAGCCAAATAAGAATGCTTACCCCAACCGGACGCGGGTTCGTCGATTTGTGCTCTCTTCTCCCCGGGTAAAGCTCCGACGGAGGCGTAAGAAAGTCATACTTTCTTTCCGTTCGCACGAGCTCCTTTCTCCTCCTCCGAGCGGCCGCCGAGATGTTTCTTCTTGCTTGCCTCGGTATGGGATTGCCCTCCGGATCCATCTCAAATCAAAGGGAAGCAAGGGGATTGAAAGAATTTTGAAATTCTCTTCCTCTCTTCTCTCTCTCTGCGTTCTTGGGCGGCAATGCAATGCCAATGGCCCGTTCAAATCTGATTTTAAATAATCTGGAAAAAACAGGTCTCTAGCCGTACGGCTCCTTTTTCTCCATCTCATGCCGGGCGGCCTCATTCGCTCTGAGCAGAAAATTACAATCCTGCCCCTGGACCTTCCACTTGGGCATGCAATTTCCGTTATCTTTTAACCAAGATAACATCTTTTTCAGAAGATATCCCTTATCTCTTAAGCAATTAAGCTTTCTTCCCAGTCGCCTCCGTTAATTCCGTTATAACGGGATAACGCTAGGTGACAACCTCCGAATTGTCAAAACTCTAAACTTAGCTTACCTCTATCCCGAATAGTGACGTATGCTAAGTTCTCTTAACTTAAGCTTACCTCTATCCCGAATAGTGACGTATGCTAAGTTCTCTTAACTTAAGCTTACCTCTATCCCGAATAGTGACGTATGCTAAGTTCTCTTAACTTAAGCTTACCTCTATCCCGAATAGTGACGTATGCTAAGTTCTCTCAACTTAAGCTACCTCTATCCCGAATAGTGACGTACGCTCAAGTTTCTCTCAACTTAAGCTACCTCTATCCCGAATAGTGACGTACGCTCAAGTTTCTCTCAACTTAAGCTACCTCTATCCCGAATAGTGACGTATGCTTGAGTTCCTTTTAACTTAAGATACCTCTATCACGAATAGTGAAGTATACTTAAGTTCTTCTAGCTTTAGCTACCTCTATCTCTGTCAAAAAGAGATAGCACCGTAAGCTCTAGTCTTCGTTATTTCCGTCATAAAGAAATAACGTCATCCAA
The DNA here is from genome assembly GCA_022495995.1 of Adenophora triphylla var. japonica. Taxonomy (NCBI): domain Eukaryota; kingdom Viridiplantae; phylum Streptophyta; class Magnoliopsida; order Asterales; family Campanulaceae; genus Adenophora; species Adenophora triphylla. The sequence goes on along the minus strand of JAFEMH010002256.1, from coordinate 289,765 downwards.
CTTTAGCTACCTCTATCTTCTCGATAGTGACGTAAGCTCTAGTTTTCTCAGGTGACAACCTCCATTAATTGTCAAAACCCTCAAGGATCCTAGACATCGTTCCTAACTATCTAGTGATGCTTGAACTACGATCAAGGCTTGATTCCTCCGGGATACGTAGGTAGCCTTTTGTAAAAGGTCCAGCCATCTGACCACTTTGGTCACCCTTTTCCTCCGTCACTCCTCAGTGATGAAGTAGTCTCTCATAAGAGACTTTGTTATCTGACCACCTTGGTCACTCCTAACATATCCCCAGTAGGATCAATTGCTTGACCTCCTAGGTCATTTTCTCTTTCCCCAGCAAGAGACCAGTTTCTCCATTCCCCAGCGGATCTATTCCGAACTACGGCCTGGCTTGATTCCTCCGGGATACGTAGGTAGCCTTTCATAAGAGGTTCAGCCACTCGACCACCTTGGTCACCCAATCCGTCTCGGCATTCGCCAGATCGGATCCTTTTCTATCGACAACCCAACTCGCCTTGCAAGTGACGTTGCCGAGGGGCTTCTGTAAGTACCCAAATCTTGCTCATGCCTTCCGGTTAAATTTCCCGGCAATTTCGGTAAGTTTTCCGGTAATTCCCCAGACCTTCCTAGTGTTCCTAAACATTAGGAACTGTTTTTAATTAATTTAGGGCTGAAGGGGATCCTTCCTAATTAAGAAACACGTTTTTCTTAATTAGGAGGAAAGGTTCTAGAATATGCCACCTTGCATGGTTCTAGAATGCTGAGTCATTGTGGATAATGCCGCACGGCTGCATTAGCTCGCTGTCCTTAGCCGCACGGCTTCATTAGCCTTATCCAGACTGCCTATAAATAGATCCCTCCTCTACCCATTTCAACACAACAATTAACACAACAAATCACCCACAAACACTCCAAATATGTGAAGAATATTGCTGAAAGCTCAAGAAGGTGAAGAAGAAGGCCAAGAAGCTCCCTCCCTCCTCCTTGAAGATCCAAGACCAACCTCTCCTCCTAGCTCCGCCCGAAGAAGAAGGAAGCCATTGGTAACCTCGCACGCCCTAACCTCGCATCCTAATTGCTTTATAAATTGCTCATTGCATTACCTTTATATTGCTTGGGACTTGGTAGATTAAAGATCATATCTTCATATTCCCCCTTCCCCTTTTGCATGCATTAGACATCATTTGTCATAAAAATATAGTCTTTTCCCATAAAGGTGCATCCTTTGCACCTAAAACCCCCATTTTCAAATAAAAATGTCATCTTTATGCATCCTTTGCATATAAAAATTAAATCTTTTCAATCAAAATACATCATTTGCATTCAAAATCCCTTTTCCAAGCATCATTTGCTTTAAAGACCACGTCTTTACCATAAACTAGCATCATATGCTTTTCAAAATGCAATCTTTATGCATCATTTGCATAATGAATGCCAATTTCCTCAACAAAAATGCATCATTTGCATAAAAATCAAATCTTTATGCATCATTTGCAATAAAGATCATTTCTTTAAATTAAGTGCATCATTTGCAACCCAAAAATGTCATCTTTTCATTAAAGTGTCATTTTTACATACATTTCCCCCATTCCCCCATTAACAACCTAGGAGCGGACCGGTGTAAAAGATCCTATCTTTACATCGTTCCTTCCATAAAGGTTTCATAATCTCTTTAGAAAGGGACACCTTCGAACCCTATATCTCCGATTATCACTTAAGATGAGTATGAAGCATCTATACAAGCTCGACCATCTTAAAGTGTAGGATTGATGGGCTAAGGACCCTCCTTTTCTAAAGAACCTCATCTTTGACTACAAAGAGAGTCATTCTCTCGATCACGCAAGTCCCGAGGTTAAAATGCGATGATCACAAGTCACAAGATGAGGACGGGATCATAATCCCGAATACATAAATTCCAAGAAATCCCGAGCGACAACCAACAAATGGTTTGTACATCCGGAAGACGACTTGGGACATTCCCTCCTTATTTTCAAACACATGCACACAAGAAAGCACGCAAGCAAGCACGATTAATGAAATCTTGGGAGACTTGCTCGTGAGCACCTTGGGTGAACGCCAAACGTTCTTCCCAAGGGGTAACTTAACCTCCGAACCCATAAAACCTTTTTTTCAAAGTTTTAAGGTAATCAAAATGGCGTGGCGACTCCGTTTTTCAAATTAAACCGGATGTCTTCAAACTCGCGTGAATCCAACAAAAACAAAAATTTGGGCACACATTCACACTACTGTGTTTGCAAAATGGCAATAAGGGAATCCTAGGAATAGGTCTCTCAGTCGTCATTCACTGAGTCTTCCTTGTTCTTCTTCCCTTTACCTCGACTCCTTCGAGTGTTTTTCCTCTTCTTTTCAATTATGTCGGTCTCCCTCATCCCAATCTCAGGTATCCCCACTGGAGCCTCCACCAAACCCGTGTCAATAAGTGTTTTCTCTACCCTAGCACGAGCCCATATCTCCTCCCTCTGAGCCTCAGTAAGGGGAGCGACCTCCGATAGCCTCTCATAACGGGCTTCCATATCCCTAAAAAGGTCACCAAACTGGTTATGGCAACTAGCCTTAGCCTCAGCTTCTCGTAGTCTGCTCGAGCCGCGCCGCCACCCCAATAAAGCCTGACGTCTCTCTCCCAAAACGACCTGAGTCGCCCCCATTTCCTTCTCATACCAGTCCAAGTAAGTCGTGGTTAAGATGTTACTCTTCCTGCTCTTGAGTGTTGGGTTTTATGGGTCCATGCGCAGCGGAATTAAGCATAAAATTAACACAAAACCCAAGCCCTAAGATCCGTTCTATACGATTAAATTGAATTGCTATGAGATAGAATTTACCAACCTTTATTGCTTTCCGGTCTTGAGCTATCGAACGGATAATTATGTGATTCGCAATCACAAACTTTTGATCTTCAAATCTTCGAATCTTCAACTCCTTTGGATCTTCAGATTTGAACTCTAGGTCTTTGATTTGTTTGAACAAATTAAAACCCTCTTTTGGTAATCCACACAAATATGAATGTCGAGAACGATTCTCGGGTTGGGAATTGCTAGATCCCTAAAAACTTATGGAAGAATATTGAGAGGACTTTTTATTGAGAATTTATTGAAAAATTCGGCTAGAGAATTAGGTCTGACAGACCTCACATATTTATACTACAATAGTATGAATATGTCTCCTAATCGTATTAGGAGAACAGGCTGTCAAAACCGCGTAGGGCTTGATATGTCGCGCGGTATATTAAGCCATTGGCTTAATATGTCGCGCGGTATATATAGCCAGATACAGAAACTCTCAACCATTCTTCCTCCGGTTTAACCAATTCATTCTATTTGTGTGTGACCCAATAGGATTGTATTATGTTGGCAATGAGTCCGATCATATCGGCCCTCATAAGACATAAGCGGACTCTAGCAAGCCATTATGTCTACCCAAATAACACAACGTAAGAGTTCACGTTTCCAATGGTACACTTCCATTTCTCCCTTTGTCTCACGATGTTATATTGAACACAAGTCATGGTTCACGTCAACTTGTATTTGTTCAATGCTTTCTCGATCTTGAGTATAATGATAATCCAATCACATTGGGGTGTGGCCACACTCTTTCATCATTATCACTCATCGAAGGGCCCAAGCAAAACATCTCTCTTTCGAGGGACAAATTCCATCTTGACTTATCATCCTTCTCATCATGAATCCGATCATGCCAAAATTAGCCTTTATAGATATCGTGTTAAGATACCGTTTGACTAAAATCAAACATAACTTTCATCATATGTAAGGTCATGATAATCTCAGGTCTAAGGACTAAATGAAGTGACCATATGAGATTTAATTATGACATTTGACCATGACATAAATCTCATACGGGTCGTCCAAGCATTTGTTCTGTAACAAGTACCCATAATTTCAATGTGCATCTTCTATGCATATAATCATCATATGATTATCCATTGACAATTATACTAGTTATTTACAAGTTTGCAATGTGCATCTTATGCATATGATCATCTCTATGATCATCCATTACCAACTTATACTAAATAACTAGGGACACAGATTAATATAATAAACATGCAAAAACATATATTAATCAATAATAAAATTTCTCTTTTATTAATGATAAAGACGATACATCAAGGTTTATAGAAACTATAAGCCTAGGGCATACACACTAACAGCCTCCCACTCGCACTAGGCTCCATTTATGTATCGAATACTCATGGATCTAACATGACCATCATGCTTCGCTTTTGTGCGAGGGTCTTTGTAAGTGAATCCCTAATGTCATCATCGGTTGATACTTTGTATATCTTGACTTCTTCTCATTCTTTATGAATTCCTCAAAGAACGTCTAAGTGAGTATTTGGATCGTTGTTGTGACCTTGGTTCCATTGTTTGCACAAGTGGCACCACTATAGTCATAACAAGAGCTTCACCAATTAGTGATACTTGGAACATTTCCAAAACACTAATGCACTTTTGATCCAAACCGCCTCTTTTAGTAGTAGAATTGGCTACAATTTCGCTTGGAACTCTTCCAATCAAAACTGCACCTCTAATAAGCATAAACATAAATCTTAATTGCGATTTAAAATAACTTTGTCAGTTTGGAAGCTAGCATCTATGTAACCCTTACAGCAAGATTAACTTCCAATCTTTCAAATACCAAGAACATATCCTTAGTTCTTCTTAAGTACTTAAGGATCATCTTGACTCCCATCCAATGGTTTATATCAGATCGATTGGTATCGACTCATCATGCTTGGAGCATATGAAACGCTGGGTCTAGTACAAATCATGGCATACATGACAGATCCAAATGCCGAAGCATATGTAACTTCATTCATTTTCCCTTTTGCTCATCATTTGTCATAAGACAATGAATATTGCTAAGAGAAATACCATGATCCATTGACAAGATACTCTTCTTAGACTCTTTTAAGAATCTTGTCAATGTGAACACTTTGACTCAAACCAATTTATCCTTCTAGATCTATCTCTATAGATCTTGATGCCAAGGATGTAAGCGGCTTCACCCTTATCTTTCATTGAGAAAACATTCCTTGACCAAGACTTAACAGTCTTAAGTGTCGGAACTTTGTTTTCCAATGAATAAGATATCATTGTAATAAAACAATAGAAATACTCCTACGCTCCCACTGAATTTCATGCATACACAAGATTCATCTTTGTTCTTTGATGAAGTCAAACTCTTTGACCAATTCATCAAAACGAAGATTCCAATTCCTTGAAGCTTGCTTCAACCCATCTCATGGATTTTTGCAACATGCATACTTTATTAGAGTTTCTTGGATCGACAAACTATTCGGGTTGTGTACTATACACATCCTTAATAATCTTTCCATTTAAAGAAAGTCGTTTGACATCCATTTGTCATATCACATAGTCACAATATGTGATAATAGCAGTTGAAATTCTAACAGACTTCAACATTGTAATCGGCGAAAAGGTTTCAACATAGTCAATACTATGAATTTGCCCAAATCCCTTTGTTACAATTTTAGTCATGTAAGTATACACCTTCCCATCCATGTCGGTCTTGAAGACCTACTTGCACCCTTTAGTTTTTACACCTTTAGGTAGCCCAATCAAGTTCCAAACTTGATTGTCAAACATGGATTGCAATTCGGATTCCATGGTTCCTAACCATTTATCCAAATTAGGAGGGGACATCGCTTCTTGATAGCAAGTAGGATCGTCATTCTCAATGACTTCCATTTTATCACTTTCCGCAACGAGAAATCACTTATTTCTTGAGTTCGGATCGTGACCTATCCAATCTACGTTGGACTTGTGCATCTTGAACCGGTTCCACAACTCTTTGTGAACTTGGTTCCGTCTCTACTCTTGGTTCCATATTATTTTCGGGTTCTTGAACTTCTTTCAAGATTAATTTTACTCCCACTGGATTCTTTTATTGAGAAACTATTTCTCAAGAAACAAATCGTATAGAGCAACAAACATTTTGTTCTCTTTGTGGTTGTAAGATTAATTTCCGAAAATAACTTTGTCAAATTTGGTGCTAACTTATAAGAGACAAGTCTCTTTACATAAGATTCGCCACCCCAAATCTTCATGAAAGACAAACTATGTTTTCTTCCATGCCACATCTCATGTGGGGCCTTAGGAACCGATTTAGTAAAGACTCAATTCAGTGCAACCGCATTACTTCTAATGCATATCCTCAAAAGGAATTAGGAAAGTCAACTTGACACATCATCGAATGAACCATGTCTAACAAGGTTCAATTCCTCCTCTCAAACACACCATACAATATGGTGTTCCGGGTTGAGTCAACTCTGAAACGATTTCATAGTTTTGAGATGATTGTCAAACTCTTGGCTCAAATATTCACCACCTCGATCTAATCGAAGTACTTAATAGTTTTACCAAGTTGTTTTTGTATTTCACCTTGAAATGTTCGAAACATCTCAAACGATTCACCTTTGGACTTCATTAGATAGACATCGTCACATCTAATAAGTCATTGGTGAATGTGATGAAACACCAAAATCCTCCCCTAGCAATGCTGCTTATGGTCCACATACATCTCATGTATAATGACCAATAAAGCACTAGCCCTCCCACTACTATTAGTGTAGGGTGGTTTGGTCAATAATCCCAATAAACAAGATCAACATTCCTCAAATGACTCATGGTCATATGAGTCTAAAAGTCCATGTTAATGGAGTTTAGATATATGTTTCTTATTTATCTGACCAATCCGGCAATGCCATATGAACGCGTTGTTCATATTGTTCGGTTTAGATTTCCATTTATATTATAGATATCTTCAACATTATTTTGTTTCTCATCTTCCAGGATATGAAGACCATTCAATGACATATGCATTACAATAAGGCATATCATTAAATGAATATAAAACTTCTTATTGAAAATAAGAAAATTATATCCTTCATCATCCATTTAAGAAACCGAAATAATACTCCTACTCAAATTCGGAACGTAGTCATACTTGTTCAAAACAAGTACTACTTCACAAGGTAAAGTGACTTCATAAGTCCCTATGGCTAATGTAGCAACCCTTGCTCCATTTCTACACATAGGTTTAATTTACCTTCTTTGAGTAGCTTTCTATTCTTTGTTCCTTGCACATTTAAACAAATGTGGGATCCAATCCGGTATCATATACCCAAGAACAAGAAGTTGAAAGGAAAATATCTATCATATAGATACTCGAAGTAGTAGCAATCATATTGCCCTTCTTCACCTTTTAGGCCTTCCTAATAAGCCTTGCAGCTTTGCTTCCAATGACAATCTCATTGCAATGACAACAAACTGCATCCTTTTGAGACACTTTGGGTTTAGCCTCTTTGGCTCTGACAACTTTTGTCTTAGGTTTAGCAATCTTTGCTTTACCTACTTTGTTTTCCTTTATGAACCCCTTTCTTGTGTTAACCATTAACACTTTTGCGGATTGCTCCTTGTTGCATCTCATGCATTAAGGGCCTTCACCACAACATACATCTTTTGCCTAGCTCGCACTTGGAACGTTTCCTTTTTGCGTTATTCTAGAACAAAAGTGACTCCCATATGTTCAAGGTTCTTCATAAGAGCCTTTAAACATGGTGGCAATTACAAGGCAAGCAATATTGTCAGAATCATCAATATGTTTCTAATGTTGCTTCCTTATTTGCCCTTTGCAACATTTGCAATGGGTTCAGTAGGAACGGATTCGTCAAGAACGTACAAATTTACCTAAGAACCATTCTTTAGGCTTTTGATCCAATCAAAATTATTTGTATCATTCCTTTCGAACTTTGTCCTTCATAAGGACGAATCGCAATTATCATTATGTAATGCTACTTCTACAACAAAATATACAAATTATATGAACACATATCAATACCAACACATTTATCATTTAAGAGCAAATAATGTGTTTTACAAATACTCCCATTAAATTATACACCTTCAAATACAAGCATGTATCATATAATTATAATGGGCTAAGATCCATATTTCACTTCAATTTTGGTTTAACTGAGTCAATACCCAAAATTAAGTTATTTAGGTAGATAACATTTATCAATCACATCATATGTGACTCTTAGATCCTTTATGAGATTTTAGACATCATATGTCAAAACATGTTTTAATCTCATCTTATGCCTTGGGTCAAAACTCTTTTGAAAGCACCAATTAAGTCTAACCAATTTCAAACGTATGAGATACATGGAACGATGCACCCAACTGAGTCGAAACTACATCAACCATTATCTCATCTTGCTCCATACTTAGAATAGAATGATGCACCCAACTGAGTCGAAACTACATCAACCTATCCCAATACTTCTCAAGTGTTTTACTTTCGGGGTGGCATAAAACTTAAACATTAAATGAAGGTTCTTTAAAATAGATCACAAGCATGTCAACAAAGATAACTGTAAAGTACACCGTGTAAGTTCCCGTGAAAACCGGTGAGCCACAAGGACTACTTAAGTACCCAATCCTTAGACGTAACTCTCCTAGACATGTACAACTACAATATCAGCTTTGATTGCGGCATAATCTTACTTGTAAAACCGACTTGTTTCATAAACAATCAGACACTAACTTGTTTCTCATAAACAATTAGTGAACTATAATTCAATGTTCAAAAAACATTCTAGAATTATATCAGTTCTTTATGCAACGCAATAATTAATAAAATCACCTTTTAAACAATTAAGCAAGCATAAGAACACTTTAATAATTATGCAACGCAACAATTAAATAAACATCTTTTAATTAATTAAGCGCATATAATTATTATACAATTCTCGCATAGATTTATAAACAGATTTGTTTCTCATAAACAATCGTATTCCTTCAAATTTTGCGTAAACCGACTTGTTTCTCATAAACAATCAGAAAACCAAAATTTAATGTTTCAATCAAACATTTAGGAATTCTCAATTCAATGTTTCAACTAAACATCTAATAAAATTCTTAACACTTAAATAATTCATGCATCGCAATAATTAATAAAAACACATTTAAATTAATTAAGCATGCATAAATAATGAATTAATCTAGCATAGACCTATAAACTTAATTTCCGTAAATTTATAGCATCCAGATTAAGACATAAAACATCTCGTATTGTAAACACAATCACATTAGTGCGTAAAAATTAAACAAATTGATTCGCGTCAGATTTGGCTTATTATGTCGCGTGACATAATTCAGCTGCTGGCTAAGTATGTCGCGTGACATAACTAGCCGTATTACGTATTTTCTCCTCGTGGCCAACTATGTCGCACGACATGCGTTGCCGCTTGCGTATTTTCCGAATTTCAATCAATTCCAATCATAGAGCAATCAAATCAAGTAAACAGCTTTACGGATTTAATTCAACATAATCGTAAAACGATTTTCAGAGATTAGCAAATTGTTTCTCATAAACAATTAAATCTAACTCATACAAAGCAAGCCTAGAACATTTATAAACAATTTATAACAACTTTCTAGCATGCCAATTCGAATCTAACCATATGAACGGGGCTCTGATACCACTGTTGGGTTTTATGGGTCCATGCGCAGCGGAATTAAGCATAAAATTAACACAAAACCCAAGCCCTAAGATCCGTTCTATACGATTAAATTGAATTGCTATGAGATAGAATTTACCAACCTTTATTGCTTTCCGGTCTTGAGCTATCGAACGGATAATTATGTGATTCGCAATCACAAACTTTTGATCTTCAAATCTTCGAATCTTCAACTCCTTTGGATCTTCAGATTTGAACTCTAGGTCTTTGATTTGTTTGAACAAATTAAAACCCTCTTTTGGTAATCCACACAAATATGAATGTCGAGAACGATTCTCGGGTTGGGAATTGCTAGATCCCTAAAAACTTATGGAAGAATATTGAGAGGACTTTTTATTGAGAATTTATTGAAAAATTCGGCTAGAGAATTAGGTCTGACAGACCTCACATATTTATACTACAATAGTATGAATATGTCTCCTAATCGTATTAGGAGAACAGGCTGTCAAAACCGCGTAGGGCTTGATATGTCGCGCGGTATATTAAGCCATTGGCTTAATATGTCGCGCGGTATATATAGCCAGATACAGAAACTCTCAACCATTCTTCCTCCGGTTTAACCAATTCATTCTATTTGTGTGTGACCCAATAGGATTGTATTATGTTGGCAATGAGTCCGATCATATCGGCCCTCATAAGACATAAGCGGACTCTAGCAAGCCATTATGTCTACCCAAATAACACAACGTAAGAGTTCACGTTTCCAATGGTACACTTCCATTTCTCCCTTTGTCTCACGATGTTATATTGAACACAAGTCATGGTTCACGTCAACTTGTATTTGTTCAATGCTTTCTCGATCTTGAGTATAATGATAATCCAATCACATTGGGGTGTGGCCACACTCTTTCATCATTATCACTCATCGAAGGGCCCAAGCAAAACATCTCTCTTTCGAGGGACAAATTCCATCTTGACTTATCATCCTTCTCATCATGAATCCGATCATGCCAAAATTAGCCTTTATAGATATCGTGTTAAGATACCGTTTGACTAAAATCAAACATAACTTTCATCATATGTAAGGTCATGATAATCTCAGGTCTAAGGACTAAATGAAGTGACCATATGAGATTTAATTATGACATTTGACCATGACATAAATCTCATACGGGTCAGGTCCAAGCTTACTTGTTCTCAGAACAAGTACCCATAATTTCAATGTGCATCTCTATGCATATAATCATCATATGATTATCCATTGACAATTATACTAGTTATTTACAAGTTTGCAATGTGCATCTTTATGCATATGATCATCTCTATGATCATCCATTACCAACTTATACTAAATAACTAGGGACACAGATTAATATAATAAACATGCAAAAACATATATTAATCAATAATAAAATTTCTCTTTTATTAATGATAAAGACGATACATCAAGGTTTATAGAAACTATAAGCCTAGGGCATACACACTAACATTGAGAATGGCCCTAGGTGGAAAAGCAGCGTATGTCCACGCTCTCGAGAAAAATGAGAAGCTGGCTGGATCCCTCATGTCAAAAGACACCACCTCCATGGTACGGATGTCTTTCCAATCGTCCAATGGCTCCTGCAAGGTCCCAAATTGCTTGGAAACCAAACAGGGGATATAGAAAGATGACCAAGATAGTCCCAGAACCCTCACTACATAGGACTCCTGAAACGTCCTCCGGGTCTGCAACCTCCAATGAGGCACCCACCAGTGAATGTCAAAGGTAGACAGCCGAGCCATCATCAGCTCCCAGCCACCCTAGTCCTGTTGCCTAGGTGCACCTCTTCGAGAAATCACCCAAGGGCACTGAGTAGGCGAAGCCCCCGGCAAAGCCCCAAGCCTCTCCTGTAACCATAAACTCAACACCGCTGGGCTCCCAGACCTCATGAAATGGTCTCCCCTAGCCATCCTGTCGATGCCATGCAGAGTCTCACCCAGAATCAGCAGGACAATATCCTTCCCAGCCCTGCAGTCTCTAACCATGTCCAAAAGTCCACTGTGGCAGACCCTGAAAGACTCGGCAGTGAACAGAAATGAGAACACGCAGAGGATAAAGGCATCCATAGCCACTGTGGTCGCAGTCGTATCCAGAGACCCAAACCTGCTCGGGATCTCAGAGATGTCGATCCTGTCAGGGGCTATCAACATCCCCTCGGCCTCTTTCGGAGAAATTTACAGAAAAGATGCCAACTTTACGGTCACCGGCACGTCCCCGATCAAAGGCACCAAAATGGCCTCAATTTCTGGACCCCCAATCAATGCCCGGAAGTCTTCAAAGTTTGGGGCGAGTTCATTGTAAGAAAAGCAGTAAACGTGTCTTCGGACGTTCCAAAACCTTGCTGCTGCTCTCAAAAGGTCCCAATCGGGCCTGAGATCCTTCAAATGCCATAAAGACTTGATCTTGAAGGTGGTATCAAACAGCCCCTTATGAGATTGAAAGTTGTGCCTCATCCAAGATTGAAGATCGGACAGAAAACGGTCTCTTTTCCCCTTTTGCAATCTGACTGGTTTCTCCATTGGCTGTGATCGAAGTTGATGATTTTTGGTCAAAAATATGCTCTGGAATCAGTTGGGACAAGTTTAGGGTGAAAATGAAATGAAAAGGCCCTTCCTTGATTTTATTTGAAAAAAACCAGTTCAGACAAGACCTCCACGCACGCCTTCTTTTGCCACTGGACACAGTAGGACGGCTTCTTTCGCTACGTAGAAAAAAATCTGCAGCAGCCAAAGCTGCTGCCCAAGTGGAGTTCTCACCCCACTTTCTCAATGAAACCTGCATAAAAACATACCCAAACACCATCCATACAATCATATATCATCACAAACCATTTTGTCCCAGTTTCAGCCCCATTTCCAAGCAAAAAAGCTGCCCCGAGGCTCAAGTAATATGCAAAATCATAAAGCAAAAATAAGAAAAGAAAATAAAAGATTAATACATTGTCTTCGCCTCCTTGGTGCCCAAATAAAACAAAAAAATAAACAAATTTTGCATGTTTGTTCATTATTTTCTCTCTCTTCCTCTCCTAGTTCAACCTAGAGAATCCTAAGCCTCCGACTCCTTGTCATCGCTGCTCAAATCATAGAACTCAGGATCCCTCATCAAATCTCCGTCATCACTCACATCAGACAGGTTGACGGCCACATGCTCATACTCCGCCAGCTGCTCCAGGATGCCCGTGTTGGGCCCCCATCCCCGAGGCACGGCGCTGGTGGATGAGGTCTGATACCCTGAGGTCTGATACCCTGAGGCTGATGAGGTAGAGGCTGTGCTCCCAACGTGCCTTCTCTTGCGCACAGACTCCTCCATATTCACCCCAGCCCTGGAAGCGCAGGCCAGCTTCCTCAGAAGGGACTTAGCTACCTCCTTCCAGCCCCTGTTCTGCCGTACCAAGCCATAATAGGTACGAGCAAGAACCTGCGAGAAAAAAGAGAGGAGAAAAGCTCATAAAAGCTCAGAAAAGCTCAAAATTGTGAAAAAGCTGAGAAAAGTCGCAAAGAGAAAAGACCCTAGAGATACTTACAGTGTTGTCAGGCGGCAGAGTATACTCGGGCTCCCTCGTGTCAGGAACAGGCACCATGAATCTCCTCGGTACCCCGTGCACCACATTAGGGCGAAACAAAAAAACCGACGGACCGGATCGGACCGATAGAACCGGACCAGACCAATGAAAACCGGACCAATCCAGTAGAATTGGTTTGGTTCTGGTCCCAAATTTATATGAAACCGATTATTTGGGTTGGTCCTGGTTTTTGAAAAAATATATATGGTCCTGGACCGAACCCGGACCGGACCGATTATGTATATATTATGTATAATATATATATATATATATATATATATATATATATTTATGTAATGTAATCGTTCTATATTTTTTATTTGAACTTTGTTCTTCTATTTCAGTTAATTTGATGTATGTCTGAATCTTTTTATTTGAACTTTGTTTATGTAATCGTCCTATATTTTGGTTTCATGAAAAAAATAGTTGTTGCATGTTTTATCTTTAGAAAAAATATATAGTAGTGTAACTTGTGGAACAGATGGAACCGGACATGGATCGAACCATTGGAACTGGACCAATGTGTCTGGTCCTGTAATGTAATGGTCTAGTCCTGGTCCTGAATTTAGGCAGAACCGAACAATTGGTCCAGTCCTATTTTTTTGAAATTTTGATAAAATCCAGACCAATCCGGACCGTGAACACCCCTACACCACGTAGGAGAGATGAGCAGGAGGCATAGGCGGATCAGTCGGCTCAACTTCCCTATACCCCTGAGCAGCAGCTATCTTCACTAGCTTCTGCGGCGTCCTCAACTGCTGCTCCACAAAGGTGGTGTACGGGGTAGCAAAGTCAAAATACTCCTCAGCCGCCACACCAGCCTGGTACCTCTCTATCTCATCCGCCGACCAATGCCTGGGCTGCAGCATGAGCAGTGGAGGGTCATGAGGGGTGATAACGTCCAAAGGAGGGACATGGTCATGCTGCCTGGAGAAGCGGTCCCCCAGATAAATAATGTCACAGGTCAGCCCTGTCAGCCATCTCCTCTGCCTGGTCACCACCAAGGCCTCCCCTATCAATGCCTCTGGATACCTCCCCCAGGGATAGAAATCCACTCCCTCGTGACCATCCCTGTTGATGACGGGCCTCACCATCTTGTAATCAAAGGTAATCTGGGTCTTCCCGATGAACTTATCTCTAGCCTCTCCCCTCCAGCGAATCATGGCCGGGAAGATCTCCGGATCACTCTGTTGGTTCCAAGGAAAGAACCCGATCACCTCACAAAACCAGACCTGCATGTTCAAAACAAAAGGATCATTTCTCTCATAAAAATCTCAAGACAGAAGAGTAAAAGAGAGAAAATAAGGTGAGAGTACCTCAAGAGCAAAAGAAAAACAATTCATAGAAGCAGCCACGTTCCGGCCGTATAAATCCAGAGAGAAGTAAATCTCAGCCAATCCGGCCTCACCCCAAGAGACCGCTCCAAACCTCATCCAAATCCTCCAAAGAGTCAAGCAGGCAAAGCATAGCCAGCGTCCCAGAGTTAGCAAATATAGTGACTGACAGCAACAACCACAGAAAAGCTCTCACGAGCTGGTGGGCAGTCACCTCATTGGCGGCGAACTCATCCATACATCTCAAAACCTCCACCTCAACAAACCTCGTCTCCATCCCAAGCCCCTTAGGTCGAAGGTCAAAACCTACCAGAGCTCTAAACTCGGCTGCAGTGATGTGATCTCTCCAGGTCACAGGCCTCCCAGTGAACTACAAGCCAGTGATAGCAGTGAAGTCGGCGGGAGTCACCGTAATTTCTCCCCAGCTAAGATGAAAGCTGTGGGTGGTGTCCCACCAGAACTCCGAAAGGGCCTGGATCAGCCCCTTACTCTTAGAGGTCACGTGGATGCCACTCCCAATAGCCTCAACAAAAGAGTGAAGGCCAGTCGCCATCACCAGCTGCTTCGGGTTCACCCCATCATTCTCAAAATTGGGCATCCTATCCCATAGCTTCACCCCCACCTCTGCGGGTCCCCTCGACTTGCTCTCATGTAGGAAAACACAACAAAAAATGTGTCAGTCCTTCATTTCATCTCCAAAGCATGCATATATTCAAAAAGTGCACATATTTTCAAAGAAAAGCATTCATAATAGATTTCTAGCATCCTTTGCCTAGAACACGTGCTTTTCATCATTTGAAACACGCCATCCCGAGCACATTGCTCTCTCAAGTACAAAAGTTCAATCTTCACAAACTTCTTTGTACATAAGCTTTAATTTTTCAAAATGGCATGCATGAATCCTTTTCATCGTCCAAAATCTTGTTTTCCTATCCATGATCAGAAATTGACCTAGTTCTAGCACATGAAAGAACTCCGTCATATTTTAGACATTATTTTCTTATTTTATTTTTGAAAAATGAGTCATTCTCATATTTTTCTCAAATAAATTGCACATGCATGCTTATTTATGTCCCTAGCCTCATAGGTTAATTACCAAATTCCTAAAATCATCAACAAAATCGCACGAAAAATTTGAAAAATTCCTAAAAATCGGGTCAAGCCCTAAATCAATCAAAATTCAACGAAATCGAACAAATCAAGAATGCTTACCCCAATTGATTGAGGTTTCATCGATTTGTGCTCCCTCTTGCTAGGATAGAACTCGGAAGGAGGTGTAGCAAAGTCGTACTTTCGCTCCGCTCGAACGAGCTCCCTCCGCCTCCTCCTCGCGGCTTCTGACAAGATTCGACGCGCTTGTTGAGGCACAACGTTTTGCTCCGGATCCATCTCGAGTAGTAGAAGCAAAGGAATTGAAGATTTTCGAAAATTTCTCTCT
Source organism: Adenophora triphylla var. japonica (assembly GCA_022495995.1). Classification (NCBI taxonomy): domain Eukaryota; kingdom Viridiplantae; phylum Streptophyta; class Magnoliopsida; order Asterales; family Campanulaceae; genus Adenophora; species Adenophora triphylla. Next base: position 273,865 of record JAFEMH010002256.1, on the reverse strand, counting down.
CTACTCTTTCTCTTCTCCTCGGCAGAAACGAAAACAACAATGGCGCCCTTGCCCGTTTCAATTCTGTTTTAAATAATCTGGTGAAATTAAGATTCAAGCCGGACGGCTTCTTTTTCCCCCATCTCTCGTCGGGCGGCTTCATTTGCTCTGAGCTGAATTTACACTTTTACCCCTGGACTTTCCACTTAGGCATATAATTCCCGTTATCTCCTAACAGAGTAACGTTGTTTCCAAAAAATCTCTATTATCTCTAAAATAGAGTAACGTTTTATTTCAAAGCGCCTCTGTTACTTCCGTTATAACGGAATAACGACAAGTGACACCCTTCGAATTGTCAAAGCTAAACTTTAGCTACCTCTATCTCTAATTCGAAAGAGATAATGAAGTACGCTTAAGTTTTTCCAACTTCAGCTACCTCTATCTCCTTGATAGTGAAGTACGCTTTAGTTTTCCCAACTTTAGCTACCTCTATCTCCTCGATAGCGACGTAAGCTTTAGTTTCTTCAGGTGACAACCTCCATTAATTGTCAATCAGGTGACAACCTCCATTAATTGTCAATTCAGGTGACAACCTCCATTCATTGTCAATTCAGGTGACAACCTCCATTAATTGTCAATCAGGTGACAACCTCCATTAATTGTCAAATCAGGTGACTCCTCCATTAATTGTCAAAATCTCAATGATCCTAGACATGTTCCTAACTATCTAGTGAGACTTGAACTAAGACCATGGCTTGATTCCTCAGGGATACTTATGTAGCCTTTCATAAAGGTCCAGCTATCCGACCGCAGTGGTCACCCTTTTCATTCATCACTCTTCAGTGGTGCATGAGCCTTTCATAAAGGTCCAGCCATCCGACCACATTGGTCACCCCTTTCATTCATCACTCCTCAGTGGTGCATGAGCCCTTCATAAAGGTCCAGATATCCGATCGCATTGGTCACTCCCTTCATCTGGCATATCCCCAGTAGGATCAACCATGTGACCTCCTAGGTCACCTTCTTTCCACCTTCATATTAAGGGACCAGTTTCTCTTCCCCTTTCCCCAGCGAATTTCCGAACTACTAATATGGCTTGATTCTTATTCAGGATACGTAGGTAGCCTTCCAAAGGTTCAGCCACTCAACCACCTTGGTCACCCAATCCGTCTAGGCAGTTCGCCAGATTGGATCCTTTTTTATCGACAACCCCACTTGCCATGCAAGTGACGTTGCCGAGGGGCTTCTGTAAGTACCCAAATCTGGCTCATGCCTTCCGGTTAAGTTTCCCGGTAATTCCCCGGACTTTCCTAAAGTTCAGGGGCGAAGGACTTGTTAGGAATTAAAATTCCACGTAGTCCCTCGCTGGAAAGGCCTTATAGAATGCCACCTTGCATGGTTCTAGAAACAGGATGAGTCACTAATGGATAAGACCGCACGGTTTCTTTGGCAAATGGTTAATGCCGCACGGCTTCATTAGGAAGCACAAATCTGCCTATAAATGGAGGCCTCCTCTCTTCATTTTAAAAAAGAATTTTAGGCTGTTACTCTGCCAAATTAAAACCACGAGTTTACAGAAGCCAAAACCCTCTCAAAACCACCTCCCTCCTCTCCAAAATCCATCCAAAGCCACTCCTTCCTTAGGAATACCTCAAGGGAGATAGAGGAATGCCACCATTGGTAACCTCTCCTCCTTTTCTCCTTGAAATATACTTGTTATCTTGTCATATTGCTTATTTATTTTCCATATTGCTATTTATTTGCTTTATATATGATTTATTGTCATAAAGATCATATATTTACCATGTAGATCATCATATCCCCCTTTCCCCTTGTCACATAAGATTCATGGAGAATCCATCCCAAGGATGAACAATAAGACCACAAATGGCTTGTTCTAGGGAGGATCTCTCACATGATGATGTGAAAAATGTCATCTTTGCTATGTAAAAATGTCATCTTTATATTAAAAATGTCATCTTTAATATCATTATGTCATTTCCCACTCCCTTGGCCTTGCTTCCAAGGATTGTCCACCTAAATGGTTTTTAAAGGACATAGAAAAGCCTCAAAGGTCTTCCCTTTATGTTCATAATCTAGTTTTCATAGTGTTCCTTATACTCATTTCCATAAAAATGTCATCTTTACCTTTCAAATGCATTCCCCCATGTCCCTCATGATTGGATCACTCTCCAAGGATTGCCTAGTGACCTTCCTAAGGCACAAAAAGGCATAGGATGAGTATAAAGATCTAATCTTTATACCCGTCCCCATAGTCCCTTTTGGTACTTGAAGCATCTCTTGGGGCGTAGCGGTGTAAAGGTCTCATCTTTACATCGTTTCCTCCACCTAAAGATGACATAGTCGAAGTCCCTTTAGAAATGGACGAACCTAAGCCCCTACATCTCCGATCATCACTTGAGACGAGAATAAATGTCCCGACTAAGCTCAAATCGTCTCAAGATGTAGGATTGATGGGCAAAGGTCCTTCCTTTCTAAAGAGTCTCATCTTTGGACTCTAAAAAAGGTGTCCCTATCTTGATCACATAAGTCCAACTCATGGTTTATACGTCCGGAAGACGACTTTCACATTCCCTCCCTTTTCAAAACACACACACACATGAAAGCATAAAGCAAGCACGGAAATTTGGATCTTGGAAGACTTGCTTCGGCAAGGCTCCTTGGGTGAACGCCAAACGTTCTTCCCAAGGAGTAACTTAACCTCTGGACCCTAATCCTTTTTTCAAAGTTTTGAGAAAATCAAAATGGCATGGCGACTCCGTTTTTCAATTTAAACTGGATGTCTTCAAACTAATGTGAAGCGGTGACCCCTTCATACGAGAAAGCGGTTCAAACACGAAAAAGCCACGATCTTTGGGCTCACATTCACAGCTGTCAGAGTTGTTTCTGTTTGTGTAAGCTTCGTTTTTTGTTCGTGTAAGCATTGTTTATGTTGGTGTACCTGTTGTAAACCCAGAAAAGTTGTAAGATGGGTCAAGATAAAGGGACCCCTTCGAAGACTGCCCAGAATTTGGCTCTTACAACCCCAAAACCTAAGGATGCTCTGGTGGCCAGAGGGTCTGATAGGGAAGGTGATGTACATTCTACTAAGACAGAGTCGACAATCGGGCGAGGTAGAGAGCGGGAATCCAAGGCGCGAGCGGATAAGGCGAAGGCGAGATCGAAGGGCAGGATCCCACCCCATTAAGGGAGGATAATGTTAGGGCAGAGGCAGATCGAATCAGGGCCAACAATGACTTCCTATTGCAGATGCTCGCCAACAATAATAGACTGATGGAAATGAGGCAAGAGCCTTCTCAGATCCCGCCTAATGTGTTGGCAAGGGCAACTGGAAAGTGTCCAGCGATAGAGCAGGCGGCCAGCCAAAGTGTAGCTAAGAGGGGGGAAAGGCGAGTGTGGGATATGCCGCCACCTAAGGACAAGATTAGAGAACCAAGGCAAGAACCAGCCAAGGCTAGATCTGAAGGGGCAGTTGGGAGGAAAAAGTATCAAGAGTTTGAAGAGGATGGAAAAAGGAGGAAAGTGTACCAAAAATCTGGCAACTATCGAGAAGAGTCCTATTATTATGAATATGAAGAAGACAAGATGGATAGTGGGTCTACAATGGACAAGACTTATCGGCCCAGTCGTTCAAAGTATTCAGATGAAAGGTCGCACCAGGCAGAAAGATCGCATCATTCGGGGAGGCCGCGACATTCAGAGAGAGTGCACCGTGATGAAAGGTCGCCTCGAGATAGAGACCAGAGGCAGTATGAAAGGAGCGAGAAAAGGGTTAATGAAAAGGAAAGAGACAAGAAGGCTGCAGAAGCTGAGAAAGCTGTAGAGGTTGAGAAGGCCGCCGAGGTTCAGAAGGCTAAGAGAGAGGAAGATGATCGCTGGAAAATGGAGATGGTTAAGAAAATCAAGCAGTTAGAAGCGGGAAGCAAGGTGGATGAAGAAAAGGATTCTTATTTGGCCCCATTCATAAGGAGTATACAAAAATGTCGACCCAGACCCTACATTTCGTATGCCTAGCTTGTCAAATTATTCTAGAAGTACCAGGGCGAGAACCCATGTGGGCGGGTTTGATGTGATGATGTCTATGTTGACGAAAAGTGAAGCCATTTTGTGTAGGGCGTTGGCGAGCACGCTAACTGATCATGCGTTGGAGTGGTTTTTGGCCCAGCCTTCAGAATCAATCACTGGTTACCAAGATTTTAAGAGGAAATTTCTGGCGAGATTCAGTGCCTCAGGAGCGCAGCCCGTTAGAAAGCAAGAGTTGTGCGGGATCAGGTAGAAAGACGGGGAAGGGATTCCGAGTTACACAGAGATGTTTATGAAAGTGGCCAACCAGATTTCAGATATAGAGCAAAGAAACATCATTATGCTCTACAATGCCAGTTTGTTGCCGGGCCATTTCAAGCGGGAATCGGGTATGAGGTTGCCAAAATGATGGGCGAGTTGTATGAAAGAGTAAGGGGATATTGTGGAGGCAACAATAATGATGACGCAAAAGTGATGCATGTGATAACATCGACGGCAAAGAAGAATGTTAAAGAGAGAATTGAGTTTGTGAAAGATGAAGGAAGGGGAGATAGAGGTGGCCGTGGTAGAGGTCAGGCTGGAGGAAGTGGTGGCCGAGGTGGAGGTTGTGGTCTAAGAAGAGTTATTAAGTATGACAGGCTGAACACCAGTATAAGCGAGATCCTGAAAAGGGTGAATTTGCCGGCGGCTTACCCCATTAAAGAAGGTACAATAGGAGCCAGAGATCAGAACATTTTTTGTGAATATCACCATGCTAATGGGCATTTGACGGATGACTGTTACAATCTGAGGAGGGTGATTCAGATGAAGATTGATGGAGGAGAGTTAAAGGAATTTCTTGAAAGGAATGTGGGGCGAGATAAGGAGGCGAGACCAGAAAGGAACTTAGTTCATGTTATTCAAGATCCTCTACCCAGTGTGGCTCATTATGACATTGTCGCACAACTTCAATGTCCCAGAGTATGCCGCAAGCGAAGATAGGGTGATAAGTTTTTCCAGGCGAGAATTGGCAGTTACAAAGAGTCATGGAAGCCAGCCTGTGGTGATCACAATTTATCCTGGAAACAACATTGTGCAGAGAGTATTGGTGGATTTTGGGGCCAGCAGGAACATCTTGTATTATGAAGCTTTCAAGAGGATGGGGTATATAGAAGCGAACTTGGTGCCATACAATGGATTTTTGGAAGGTTTTACCAATCATACTGTTAAGGTGAAAGGAACTATAGTGTTGGAAGTCGAAATTGGAGAAGGCAGACTGGCGAGAACACAGAATGTGGAATTTATGGTGATTGATTTGGTTTCCCCTTACAATGCAATAGTTGGGATCCCGTTCATGCAAAGTTTTGAAATGGTGGTTTCTATCCTGCACCAGAGGGTGAAGTATCCAACATCCAATGGCATTGGGGGTTTGAAAAGTGAATTTATTACTGTGATGAGGAAGAAGAAAGAGATGCAAAAGGCAAAGGCGGCAAGTACAAGCTCATTAACGACAAAGTAGATATCTTGCCAATTGCAGATTAATGTGGTTGAGGCTATAGAGGATGAAACAGATTGGGAAGTGACTGAAAGTATGATGAACAATACGGCAATGGTGGCCGTTGTGAATGTGGTGCCCAAGATCGCGGCTTTTTGCTTTTAGATGTTGAACCGCTTTCTCGTGTAAGGGGATCACCACCTCACATCGGTTTGGAAACATCCGGTTTAATTTGAAAAATGGAGTCTCCACGCCATTTTGATTTCCTCAAAACTTTGAAAAAAAAGGATTTGGGTCCGGAGGTTAAGTTACCCTTTGGGAAGAACGGATCGTCGTTCACCCAAAGAGCCTTGCCGAAGCAAGTCTTTCAAGATCCGCTTTTCATACTTGCCTTAGTGTTTTCGTGTGTGGGATGTGTTTTTTGAAAAGGAGGGAATGTACCAAGTGGTCTTCCGGACATATAAACCATGAGTTGGTTATCGCTCGGGATTCCTTGGATTTTTATGTATTAGGGACTTTGGTCCCATTCTCATCTTGGACTTATGATCATCATGATGAGACCTTGGGTCACATGTGATCAAGATAGGGACACCGTTTTTTATAGTCCGAGGATGAGACTCTTTAGAAAGGAATGACCTTTGCCTATCAATCCTACATCTTGAGACGATTTGAGCTCTTTCGGGACATTTATGATCGTCTCAAGTGATGATCGGAGATATGTGGCTAAAGTTCATCCTTTTCTAAAGGAGAATCCGTCTATGGGATCTTTAAGTGGATGAAATGATGTAAAGATAGGACCTTTACACCATCTCGCTCCAAGATGATGCTCCAAGTACCAAAGGGGATTAGGGGAGGGGTATAAAGATTGGATCTTTATACTCATCATATGCCTTTTTGTGCCTTATGAAGGTTACTAGGCAATCCCCGGAGAGAGATCCAACCGTGAGGGACATGGGGAATGCATTTTTAAGCTAAAGATGACATTTTTATGTACATAGTAAGGGGACATCACATCATCACACGATGGATCTTCCCTAGAACAAGCCACGTGTGGTTCTTTGTTCATCCTTGGGAAAGGATTCCCGTTGAATCCTTTGTGTGGGGAGGGAAACAATATTTAAAGTGCAGATTGATATGAGATTACAACTTGGAAAAAGTTAAAATCAGATTACAGCTGAAAAGATGAAGTCTCTGCATATTGGCCTGTTGTGTCGCGTGACACAGGACTTGCATGGCAAGTTGTGTCGCGTGACACAATTAGCCATTTGCAGAAACTCTTACAACTGAGGTTTACAGACACAGCAAGGCAATAATATAGCCAAGTTGCATCACAAATGGATCTCAGAGAGCATGCATGTCAACAATGAACACTTTGAGAGGGCATGGATATGTGGGATCCACACTCTTCTCTAGTGTTTATGCAAAACTATGTCAAAATGATTCGATTACATTTGATGATATGCAAAACAACAATTGATCTATGAGATCTGAGACTTAAAATAAATATGCAATGATTAGATCTCGGCTATTACATCACATTTAAGGCTATTTAGTTGATTAAACTACACATGTTTAAAAGAGAGAGAAATAGAGAGGGAGGGAGCGTTACCCTTGAAGATCCATGACCCCTATATCAAGTTAGATATAGGAGCCTTCAAACATCAGCCTCTGGAGATGATATCAAGCCTTGGTTCAATGAGAATCGTTGGTTATATGTGAGTATATGAAATGGGGATTGGATTGATTGAATGGTGAGTGTATTGTGAGAATTAGTGTGTGTTTTAGGGGGTATGTGAGGAGAGAGACCAGTGTCTGGGAGTATTTTGGCAGAGTGATGCCAAGGAGTGAAAAAAAGGTCCCTAAAATGAGAGGTGCAGGCCTCTATTTATAGCTGCATGGGAGTGGCATGTTGTGTCGCACAGCTGAACAAGCCATAACCGTTTTCCTTCTAGAAACATGCAAGGTGGCAGATTCTAGAATTTGTCATGGCAAGTTGTGTCACACGACCTGACAAGCCTTATCCATTTTCCTTCTAGAAGCATGCAAGGTGGCAGATTCTAGAAGGCCCTTTTCCAGCGAGGTCCTACATGGAATTTTGATTCCTAGTAGGTCCTTCCTTACTTGGAAAGCTTGGGAAAGTTCCCGAATCGCCCCCGAACTTTATGAAAGTTCGGGGAATCGCCGGGAATTTTAACCTGAAGGCGTGAGCCAGATTTGGGTACTTACAGAAGCCCCTCGGCAACGTCACTTGCAGGGTGAGTGGGGTTGTCGATAAACAAGGATCCAATCTGGCAAACTGCCGAGATGGATTGGGTGACCGAGGTGGTCGAGTGGGTGAACCTTTGGAAGGCTACTTACGTATCCCGAAGGAATCAAGCGAGACCGTAGTTCGGAAAAAAGATCCGCTGGGGAAAGGGGAATCATATCTGATGAATTAGCTGAACCTAAAGGTAGGCTACCTACGTATCCCGGAGGAATCAAGCCAGATCGTAGTTCGAACCTTTACTGGGTCAAAATGTTATTCCTTCATTTAGGAATAACGGAGATCGGGAGAGATAGCAAAATGTTATTCCTTCGTTCGGGAATAACGGAGATCGCGAGAGAGCGAAATGTTATTCCTTCGTTCGGGAATAACGGAGATCGCGAGAGAGCGAAATGTTATCCCTTCATTCAGGAATAACAGAGATCGCGAGATAGCGAAATGTTATTCCTTTGTTCGGGAATAACGGAGATCGCAAGAGAGCGAAATGTTATTCCTTCATTCAGGAATAACAGAGATCGCGAGATAGCGAAATGTTATTCCTTCGTTCGGGAATAACGGAGATCGCGAGATAGCGAAATGTTATTCCTTCATTCAAGAATAACGGAGATCGCGAGATAGCGAAATATTATTCCTTCGTTCAGGAATAACGGAGATCGCGAGATAGCGAAATGTTATTCCTTCGTTCGGGAATAACGGAGATCGCAAGATAGCGAAATGTTATTCCTTCGTTCGGGAATAACGGAGATCGCAAGAGAGCGCAATGTTATTCCTTCATTCGGGAATAACGGAGATCGCGAGATAGCGAAATGTTATTCCTTCGTTCGGGAATAACGGAGATCGCGAGATAGCGAAATGTTATTCCTTCATTCGGGAATAACGAAGATCGCAAGATAGCGAAATGTTATTCCTTCGTTCGGGAATAACGGAGATCGCGAGATACCGAAATGTTATTCCTTCGTTCGGGAATAACGGAGATCGCAAGATAGCGAAATGTTATCCCTTCATTCGGGAATAACGGAGATCGCAAGATAGCGAAATGTTATTCCTTCATTCAGGAATAACGGAGATCGCGAGATAGCGAAATGTTATTCCTTCGTTCGGGAATAACGGAGATCGCAAGATAGCGAAATGTTATCCCTTCATTCTTGAATAACGGAGATCGCGAGAGATAGCAAAATGTTATTCCTTCATTCGGGAATAACGGAGATCGCGAGAAAGGTCAAAATGTTATTCCTTCATTCTGGAATAACGGGGATTTTTGGATGGAGAATGGGAAGGACCTAATGGATTTTGTAAAGAAATGGGAAGGACCCTAGGATTTTTTTCTAATTATTTGAGAGATGGAATTGAAAATGCTCTGGGCAAAATAATAAAATGAATCACAGGGGTAAATTTGTAAAATAGGCCACAGGGCACTAGAAAATTTTGATTTATTTAAGAAATATGATTTGGAATGCCAGGGGCACAAAGAGTAAAGCAGGCCTACGTGGGCTGGAGCTTGTGAAATTGGGCCTACAGGGGCAAAATTGTAAAAACAAGCCATAGTGGGAAGTTTAGTCGCACGGCTGAACAGGCCAGGCGGGTAGGTTTAAAATAAATGCGAGCCAGTTCGCTATTTTGAAACATAATACCCAAAAGACAACGAGAGACAGGGCGGAGAAAGAAGAGAAAAGCTAGGGTTTTTTGCTTCAAACTCCGATCAACGTTGAAATCGTCTACCACAATGCCTCCCGGTTTATACCTTACGAAGAAGGCGGTGCAACAAGCAGAGTTGGCTGAGCGACGGAAGAAAAGCAAGAGGAATCACAGGTCGTTTGTTCCTCAAGCCCTGCGGGGATATTTCTACCCGCAGGTGGATAAACATACCTCCGTCGGCAGAAAAACTGAGGTAAGATTCTTGCAAAACCCGTTATTCCTTTGATTTTGAATTTATTTCAAAAATCGAATGCTTAGGATGACTGTTTTTTTAGAAAAAATTGAAATTGCAATGCTTGTATTGCTAAATTGAATCTAACTTTGTAAAGAAAACATGGGACGGACCGAAAGATAACATCTTTTGTGAAAAGGTTAGGACTGACCTAATTTTTTTTTGTAAAAAAAGATTGGGATAGACCCAAGCACTTAGTGAAAATATTGGGATGGACCCAAGTATTTTGTGAAAAGATTGGGATGGACCCAAGTATTTTGAACATTTGGGATGGACCCAGAGAGAACAATGATTTGCATTCAAAGTATGATGATACGTAACTGACTGAGATAATTATGATACCCTTGTTGTGTTTACCTGCAGGGGCTACGTACGCGGGGGTCGTCCGAGGTGATTGGGCAACTTTGGAGGAGCTTGTATGGCTCAGCAGCTGAGGTGCATTCGCCGAAAGGCTTGGTATACGCAGCTGGGCTTGGGCAGTTTTTTGAGATGGCGGAGGCCATTGGTGGCACTAAGAGGAGCGTAGAGCTTATGAAGGCTTTCCAGGAATTCTGGTGGGAGACCACCCACACTTTTCATTTTACTTGGGGTGAGGCCACAGTCACTCCTTATGACTTCACAGTCATCACAGGGTTGCCATTCATTAATCGGCCTATTTTTGCTGTTGAGCCTGTTGCTGAGCCCGAGCCCCTGGGTAATGGTGAGATGATGGAGCTAGTTGGGTTTGCTCTCCGGGATAAGAAAGGCAATGGATATGAGTTGGGGGAGATTCATGGAGCTATTGAGGCTCAGAGTCGGGCATACCTTCCCATCTTTGATGATTCTGAGGATAGTCGACTTAGGGCTGAGAGGCTGGCTAGGGCCTTTATCTGGGCAGGCTTTTCTAATATGTTGTTTCCCAATGGGGCATCCACTGCTTTGACTGTCCTCTTGGAGCTTTTGAGGGATTGGGGATCTGTTGGTAACTTGTCTTGGGGAGAAGCAGGGTTGGCTGAGCTGTATTTGGCCCTAGATGACATAAGCCGATGAGAGGCTAAGTCTTTTGATTGTTGTCAGATGGCCTTCGAGGTAACTCTTTACCCTTACTTATCTTTGCACACACATCTGTATTCATAGCCATTATCCTTGATTTCTGACTTTGTCTGATTTATCTCATGCAGGCCTGGGCATATGAGGTGTTCAGAGGCTATTCTTGGAGGGTCAGGGATGAGTTTCCTGATGATACATATCCTGCGCTCAAACGCTGGACCAAAAATGCCAGACATCAGACTCGAGAATCTGGGTCGAGGGGTAGGATGACTTCCTCGTATGCTACACAATGCCGCTTCTAAGGGGGGGCTCCCTATAACCTTGCTTTATTCCCCTGGGCTGAGAGGTATCAGGATGAGGACCTGGACTTTGTGATTCACTTGACCGGGTGCCGCAAGCTTTTGGTGGGTCTAACCGGAGATGCCCTATACTTAGCAGAGAGGGTGTACAGACAGCATGGGCCCAATATGCATGCTCGAATCCCTGATGATCCTCCAGCTAGGATGTGGCTACCTCGCCAGCTGGCGAATGTAGATGCTTTGATTGTAGGCGTGGCGGCACATCTCTTTGCACGGGATGGAGATTACACCTTGTATGTGGCTAGGAAGCTTCAGTCCCCACAGGTCAGAGTTGGCTATGATGCTCAGGGTGCGGGACCCTCGACTGGTCATGTGGCTAGACCTCCTTTGCCCCCGACTTTCATTGATTACCAGGGTGGCGGCCGTATGCGGCGAGCTCATATTGACATGTCACAGACTCATCCTCGTCTGCTGCTCCCGCGAGGTTCTAGATCCGTAAGTACTGCCCCTTGCGTCTTTTGGATTGCTTGCATCCCTTTCTGCTATCAATAACTGCATTCTGATATTTATTATGTCTGCTTGTAACAGGTGTCAGCCCAGGCTTACAGGCATTTGACTAGGGCTTTTACTGGCGCTGTGGGCATGATTGGCAAGCTCCAGAAAGGCGTGAGTTTTTGGAAGAACCAATGCCGGTCACAGGATTCGATCCATATCTCCCCACCTGGCCAACCGAGAAAGAAGAAGGGCCGCTTTGATGACGTGGGCACTAGCGGGGGCATTAGTGGACCGAAGCCTTGGACAAAGAATGCAAATGTGCCTCTTCGCGGACCCATCGAGAGTGACGATGATGATGATGATGGTGATGATGGCGAGGCCGAGACCGCCGCGGACTACGAGCTTGCCTCTGTTGTTATGCCCCGATCCTGATGACTATTATAGCATAGGGACTGTAGCCTATGAGGCACCCTCTGATGACCCTGATGATGAGCCTGAGGAGGCTGGGGACGACGGCGAGGATGAAGATGATGATTCGGGAGATGATGAAGATGGTTCATAGGATGATGAAGATGATTCAGAGTAGTCCCCCACTTAGATCATTATGACTTTGGATTATTGTACCCATTTGGGAAAACATACACCCTAATCCTGCTATTTTGCTATGCACCTCTTTTATACAAGATCAGACTTGGTTATTTCATATTTTGTATGTACATTGTTAGCTCCTTTTGTTGCATGAGTTTATGAAAGGATGATGGTATGGTAAATGGCTTAGTTGAATGAGTTGGATGGATTTTTGGCTTGTATATGTACCGAGTGGATGAATGCATGGGTGTACATGGGGTAAATGAACCCTCTCCCATGTTGTTTGCAAAGTGGTTGACTAATGTTTGCAACAAATGACAAGTCGGGGATTACCCTGGTGGAAACTGAATGAAGGATACTGATGTCTGATGTTTGGACAGTTGTGTCACACGACTTAACAGGCCATTTGGCTAGTTTTGTCGCATGACACAAGTAGCCTGAACTATTTTTTGTAAAACCTTTGGAATTGGACTGAAATTGTTGTCAAGGTTTGGAATTGAGTGACCAAAAAGGTCGCATGCCTGGTCCTTATCGGGGGATGGTGAAGAGAAAATGGTCCCTTGCTATGAAGATGGAAATGGGGCGACATAGGAGGTTAAATGGTTGATCCTACTGGGGACATGCCAGAGGAAGGAAGTGACCAATGTGGTTAGGTATCTAGACCTCTATGAGGGGCTACTTCACCACTGAGGAGTGATGAAGGAACAGGGTGACCAATGTGGTCGGATGGCTGGACCTTTATGAAAGGCTACCTACGTATCCCGGAGGAATCAAGCCTTGGTCGTAGTTCAAGTCTCACTAGATAGTTAGGAGCAGTGTCTAGGATCCTTGAGGTTTTGACGATTCATGGAGGAGTCGCCTGATTGACAATTAATGGAGGTTGTCACCAGATTGAGACTAAAACTTACGTCACTATCAAGGAGATAGAGATAGCTTATGTTTAGAGAAACTTGGAGCGTACTTCACAATCTCTTTCGAATTAGAGATAGAGGTAGCCTTAGTTGGAAAAACTTGAGCGTACTTCACAATCTCTTTCGAATCAGAGATAGAGGTAGCTGAAGTTGGAAAAAACTTGAGCGTACTTCACAATCACTTTCGAATTAGAGATAGAGCTAGCTGAAGTTTGGAAAAACTTGAGCGTACTTCACAATCTCTTTCGAATTAGAGATAGAGGTAGCTGAAGTTGAATCTTGACAACTCGGGGCTGTTTCCTTATTTGATTTAATTTCAACAGAGATATAGGAGATTTATTTGGAGAAATTTATACGGTCTTTCGGACCGGGTAATTTATAGCCTTCCGGGCTTCAGATAATGATTTTGGGAAAATCGTTATTCCATTTGGAGATAACGGGAAATTTTCCAGACGAGATGTTATCCCATTTGATGATAACGGAGGACTTCCCGGAGGAAACGTTATCCCATTTGGAGATAATGGGGAAATTTTGGGCAAAAATATTTCCTATTTTGATTTGGTAATCAATTAAGGTTATTTTTCTTTGTGCATGTCACATGAGCCACGGGCTGACTCTTTTGCGGGAAGGCAATGTGAGAGGATTTTTATGAAACAATGTGTTTGGATGCATGTGTTTGGATGTATGTGTTTGGAAACTGTTTGAGACAGGTTTTGAGCAGGTGGGGTCGTATCCCTTGGGTGCGGACTGAACTGCTGTTGTTGCCTGAGATGTTGTCAACGTGGACCAGGATTCCTTCTTGGACTGATACTGGTTTAGACCTCGGGTTCTGATTGGCACCTGAAGCTGACGTTGACAGGCTTTTATAACCAAAGACTCAAAGTAAAGGTCAAAGTGACCAAACCTCTCCTCTGGGGTGGATGCGACTCATTGAAGCCCCAGTCTGAGGAAAAAAAATTCTGCAAAGACCCAGGTTCTATTAAAGCGAGGAAAAGATCTTTTCATTGGCAGAGCCCCGGTTTGATGAACTGAACAGGCGAAGTTTTAGGTTTCGAAGAAGTGACTTGGTGAAGCCCCAATCTGATGACCTAGCAAAAATCCCAATCTGATTGGTACTGCGAAAGTGATCCTGAGGTCGATCTGACCAAAACTGAATCCATCTAGGGACCTAGTGAAGAACCCGATACGGACCCAAAAATGACTAAAGAAGCCCCAGTCTAAAGAAATGGCTTGGCAAAACCCCAACTTTGAAGAGTTTCAAGGCAGCCCTTAATGCGAATTGTAGCAGAAGAGGGGAACCCATCTTTTTCTTTTTTTATTTTCTTTAGTCAATCAGTCAACCTTAAGAAGATGTGAAAGAAAGGAATTTTAGAAATTTATACATGCAGGGGCATATTTTTCGAGAGGTGGGAATAGATCACCATTTTGTGTTATTTCGATGGCCTTATTTGACGTAGGCACGAGAACTCGCTTTGGGTTTGACTCTTTTGAGAGAGTATAAGCGTAGAAAGGTTGGTTAAAGTGTATGGAAGCCCCTGGTGACAGAAAATCAGTGTTTAGCACTATCTTTCCTAAGATGTAGAAAAAGAAGACTTGTCAAGATATCTGAAAACTTGTCTTATTTGTAATGATCACAATATTGCTTAAAACCCTTTATTAATGTTCGGGTTATTCAACCACTAATCTCGATATGAAAAAACATTCTTATTAATCATGAGGAGAAAGTCAACCGATGTCGCGGATCAAGGTTGGCTGGGTGTGAAAGAAAGGTTTGCGTATAGGGAGGTCATTGATGAGACCGGGTTTTCTGGGATTCGAATATGTTTATGGGAAAGGTCATTTGATGAGACCGGATTTTTCTGGAATTTGACTATGCTTATGGGAAAGGTCATTTGATGAGACCGGATTTTTCTGGAATTCGACTATGCTTATGGGAAAGGTGATTTGATGAGACCGGATTTTTCTGGAATTTGACTATGCTTATGACCGGATCATTTCTAGTTGCCTACGTTCCCCTCATTGTGAGGAGCTCAGGTCTCCGAAGTTTGGCTTTGGCCGGACTGTGTTTGGTTTTGGGAAATGGGATTTGAACATTTGTGGTTCCTTTGGTGGAAAGGCTCGGATGAGAAGGTTGGATGATGAGGCATGAGCCCCGAAATTATTCCTTGACCAAGTCATTTTTGGACGACTGCTTCAATTGCTTCCTGATTTTCGTCTTTCGTTGGGGTAGAAAGAGAAAGGCTTCGCATATGCCTAAAGGCTTATGGAATGTTTCTGCCTTTGCTTTGACCACTCCATTGCTATTGACAACTTTCATTCTTTGAGCTTTGATTTTGCTTGTCCGTCAAGCTTTTGATTGGCGGCGCTGGGTCCTTGGCCTCATTTTATTTTATACGCAACCCTGTTTTTTGCCTAGACTGTCCCTTTCAGGGTTTTTAGCCTAGCTGGGTATTACTCTTTTTGCACTATATTTTTCTCTTTTTCTTTCTTTTACGTGCAACCCTGTTTTTGCCTAGACAACCCTTTACAAGGTTTTTAGCCTAGCTGGGTAAGGGCCAAGGCGAGCCCCTGCTTGAAATTTCTTGATGCCCTTGAAGTCGAAGGCGAGCTCCTAGGTTGTTGTCGACACGTGGTCAATCTTTCGAAGCTGAGTGGCCTTTTGTTGTTCCTTGATGTTGCCGCCGTCGTTGACTTGGTCAAGGTGATGGTGAGAACATGATTTGGGAGGCGTATGGCTTAATGAAGGCTTTTTGTGAGGTAAGGAAAGTGTATATGGAGAGCATTGGTTGACTTTCTCACACCGATTAATCGGAACGTTAATTATTTCAAAAGATTATTTGTTGAGCAATGCAAGTGATCATATAAAATAAAATCATTTCATTAAATGTAATGTAGGTGTGCAAATAATGTCTTAAGTCTAGCAAGAAAAGAAGAAGACTCTTTTATAGAAGATTGAAGATTAATTACAATGTCCGAAGAGGACTTGATTGAAAGGGAAAGCACTAGAACCTACGAAAGTTGACTTAGAGACTATTTTTTTTTTCATTTTTTTTAAGGATAGGTAACCCCTAGCCTAGCCACTCTTCGCTGGTCGGACTGCCAGGGAACTTGAGCTTTCCTTCGTAGATCAACCCTTGGATTTCTTTCTTCAGATTATGGCACTTGTCTATTGTGTGACCATGATGATTGTGGTATTCGCAGAACTTGGTCCTGTCAAGGTTACGTGGGCTTCTTGGCTTATAATTCTCGAGAGGTGTGAGAATGCCTTGTCTCATCAACTCGTCAAAAACTTTGCTCATGGGCATCCCGTAATCATCAACACGACGTTTCTGACCTTGCACTTCCTGAATCGACCTCTTACCACAGCTTTCTATTTTTGGCCCATGGAGGTTCTCAAGCTTCCCATCTTCTATCAATTTCTGGATCTCATACCTCAAATAGCAGCAATCATCAGTGTCGTGCCCAGGGTATTGATGGAAAATACAATGCTTAGACTCATCCAATTGAACGTTGGGGTTCTTGGGCTTCCAATTCTCCAGTGGCTTTATCAGCTTTTCTTTCATTAGCTCTTCCAGCATCTTGCTTAAAGGCATTTCCACGTTGTCAAAATGAAGGGAGCGGAGTTTTTGGGAGACATTGTTGTTCCCAAGACTTGGATTTCCATTGTTCAATTGGTTCCATTGTTGGATTTGGCTGAAGGAGGCTACGACACTCTTTCCTTTGTGAGGAACTGGTGCTGAGTTGGGTACAGTTGCTGCTTGGTGCTGGTGGCATTGGGTTATGTTTGGTGGAATCATTTCTTTGCCCGGTTCGATATCTTGGGTCGGAGGAGTACTGGCGCTCATTATGAGATCAAGCTTTTCTTGCATCTGTTTCACTTGCTCCATCAATATTGCCACATGGGGGTCAACGGGGAATCTCGAGTTACTGGAACTCACAACAGGACTTTTATCAGCAGAGGGAACCACAGTAGCAGACTGGTGAAACCAACGGGTGAATTCACTAAGTCCGGTAGGTGACAACTAAAAACTTGAGGCATCAGGATTTTCTTTTAGCAACTCATGATTGCATTCAGGTGGGTATAGGGGCTTCAGAACATAGCCACATAGCTCAAACTGATTATGTGAAGCTGGAGTATAAACTGGCAGGTACTGCTGAAACTGAGGAACAGGTGTGATGAAACCCGATCCGTTCTGAGGAGCTGAGTGCGATGGAGCCCTGATGGCCTGAGACACTGGGAGGAACTGGGGGGCGGTAGTCCTTGGCAAGGGATCGTATGTAGATGGAGGAAGGTATTGGCTATAGAACGGAGGGTATTGGTTATAGGATGAAGGGACTGAAATCACTGTTTCTGAAGTCTCATCTTCGACCATGACCAGAGAACCGTTTGCCTCAACTGTTACCTGAACTCCATGGCGGCGGAGAGCACCTATGAGCAGTGATAGCTGCTCTTCATGAATCTTATGGGCATTTTCCAAAGCCAGAATTAACTCTTCCTTCCTAACCATTGGATTTCCTGCACCCTCAATGTTTTCTGTCAAATCTGCCATTCTGACTCTCTGAGCTGACAAAACTGACGATTCTGACGAGCTAATCTGAGGATTCTGCACTGACAAGCCACTGACTCAGTATTCTCACCCACTTCTTTCTTGCTGCGGGAAAGGGATAGGCAAGGTTTAGACTCGGGGGTAGGCAAGGTTTAGACTTGGGGGTAAGTGTTTAGGCTGAAGGCTCAAGTAACATGCACTTATTTGCTTAAATTTTGCTCAAAACACATTTTCTCCTAAGCCTAATTGATCGGAAAAGATTGGACCTTGGAAGGTAGAGATTGAAAATCGGAGATCGGACCGAGGAGGTCGCGATTAGAGATTTGACTGCGAAAGGTCGAGATGGGAAATCGAAGATTGGACCGAGGAGGTCGCGATTAGAGATTTGACAGCGGAAGGTCGAGATGGAAAATCGGAGATCGGACCGAGGAGGTCGCGATTAGGGATTTGACCGTGAAAGGTCGAGGTAGAAAATCGGAGGTTGGACCGAGGAGGTCGCGATTAGAGATTTGACTGCGGAAGGTCGAGATGGAAAATCGGAGATCGAACCGAGGAGGTCGCGATTAGGGATTTGACCGTGAAAGGTCGAGGTAGAAAATCGGAGGCTGGACCGAGGAGGTCGCGATTAGAGATTTGACCGCGGAAGGTCGAGATGGAAAATCGGAGGCTGGATCGAGGAGGTCACGATTAGAGATTTGACTGCGGAAGGTCGAGGTAGAAAATCGGAGGTTGGACCGAGGAAGTCGCGATTAGAGATTTGACCGCGGAAGGTCGAGGTAGAAAATCGGAGATCGGACCGAGGAGTTCTCGATTTGGAAATTTGACCTTAAGAGGTCGGGATTGAAAATCGGAGATCGGACCGTGGGGGTCTCGATTTGGAAATTTGACCGTAAGAGGTCAAGATCGAAAATCGGAGATCGGACAAGGTCGCGATTAAAGATTCCAGAAATGGGACCATGCAATTAGGGCTGTAAATTCGGGCGGGTACCCGCCGGGTCAACCCGGACCCGACTCGAATTTCACGGACTCGACTCGGTTTCTTAGTAAAATTCGGGTCAAATTCGTCACACAAAATAGGCTCGTTTTCTGGATCGAGTCGGGTCGAGTATACCCGGGTACGTTCGTCGAGTTAACCAAAAACCCGAATCCGGATGATATTAACCCGCGTATAACTTATTAAACCAATAACGTCTCCTAGTCTCCCCTCATTATTATCTTTTCCTTTCTCTCTCTACTCTCCCTCTCTCCATTAACGCTCACTCTCTTCTTCGTCACAGGCCACTTCTCCGGCGCGGCGGCGCCTTACCACTACGTCTCTCCTCCTTCTCCCTCCGGCGACCTCCTCTATCAACTTCGATCGCTGCTTCTTTCCGTCATGATCTTGGATTCGTCCGGATCTGTCCCGATCTACGTCTCTCGCCGGCGACTAAGATCTTCGTCTCTCGCTGCTTCAATTCCGTTACAAAGGGAAATCTCTCATCCTCATTCTCTCTCCTTTCTACTTGTTTTCTCTTTCTCTCTCTAGATTTTTCTTTGATTTGTGTTGTGGGTTTTGGTGAGTTCAACTTTTTGGTTCAACAGAATAATCAAAGATTGGTTAGACTAAGATCTGGGTGTTTGTTTTTTTGGTTCATATTGCAGAAATCAATTACCTCTTTTCTGATTTCGAGCGTTTATTGTTTGTTATTTTGTAATTCGAGTCGAACCCGGGTACCCGAGTAACCCGGCTACAAAAACCCGAGTCGGACTCGGCAGGCTTTTGACCAACTCGGCTCGACCCGTTCAAACCCGACTCGAATTTTCATCATTGTAAACTCGACTCGAACTCGGCCATACCCGACTCGAATTCGTCCCGTTTGCAGCTCTACATGCAATTGTGATTTCATTAGTTGTTCAAGTTTACTTAAAACAGTGTCTTTTAATTAATTTCTAATTGGTTGGAAAAGGGGGTTTGCCCTTCTTTTTCGCAACTACTCTAGATCCTGGATCAGTGGGTTCCGTCACTACGTCTATAAGCCCCTCGTATTCCACCTGTATTTTGACCTCCCAAGGTGGACAGCCCCGGGCGAGGTTCCTATAGGGCACACGGATCCCACCGACCGAAAGAGAAGAACGCTCCTAACGGGTCTAGCGGGTCATAAGAACTTTTAACGTGTGAGCGATGCGGATTATAGTCAAGGCAATGCCGGGAAAGTCTCGTCTTTCAGCCTTAACGGAATTTCGGCAGAGTTTCGCTTGCGCGATTGACGTTTTGACTTTTCGGCAATGTCCGAGAAGATAATAGGCATGGGTCAGGCGGTAAAAAGCCGGATGACTCAGTGTTACATTGAACTTCGTTGCATATGCTATGCGTGAGTCAAAGTCAAAGTCAATGCCGGGTCAAGATCTTGCCAGTTTTTCCTTGTCGGAATTTCGGCAGAGCTCCGCTTGCGCGAAAGATCTTTGAAATTTTGGCACGGACTCGGTCTCGACTCTTACGCATCCCATGCGGGTCAAAGTCAAAGTCAATGCCGGAGTCAAAATTCTGCCAATTTTTCCTTGGCGGAATTTCGGCAGAGTTTCGCTTGCGCGAAGTATCTCGACTTCCGTCATGGGCTAAGGTTTGACCTTTACGTATCCCATGCGGGTCAAAGTCAAAGTCAATGCCGGGGTCAAGATTCTGCCAATTTTCCTTGGCGGAATTTCGGCAGAGTTTCGCTTGCGTGAAGGATCTCAACTCCCGACATGGGCTAAGGTTTGACCTTTACGGGGGTATGCAACTGGGCTATATGACACGGACTAGACCAAAAACCAACCAAAAGTCACGGTTTTTAAAATGTGTGACACGGACTGTGCATTGATCGACACTGGCTGCCATGGGGAGTTTGGGATGATTTCGTGCGCGCCCGGGAGCATCGTAATACTGTCCGTGACTGCAGCTGAACAACTACCCCGAGTTAAAGGGACGTGCGTGCAAAGTGTACAGGATATATAAGGTGCGCGTAGTGTGCGGCCTCCTAAAAATATTCCTTTTTGATTTAAAACAGAAATTTTCAGAAATGTGTTTTAAAGGAATGATTTTCGGGACGGGAAAAATGCAGCAAATAAGCACGTAAATTTTCTGGGAGCCCCGGTCAGTCTTGGAACTGAATAGCCCCAAGCTGCCTAAGCTGCCATATTAACCTCAATTTTTTGTCCTGGTGGAATTGCCAATGAAGCCGCCCGTCGAGTAATCCGGGGAGGATTAAGCCGTACACTACGCATCAAGCAACTTTCCAGGTTCCATTTTCTTTGATATGCAATGCTTTTCCGGCCTTTTGGCACCTTTTCAGCCTTCCAAAGAAGCTTCCCGTTCGATTTGAGAATATGCACAATTCCCAAAAACCAAATGATGCATGAAATGCAATGCAAAAAAGTAAGGCAATCGTGAAGATCGGATCCGCGGCGAAAGGCTAACCCACTCGGAAAAAGCTTTCCTTTTTTTTTCGAAAAGAGATACCGGTACGTGGGATTGTTAGACCATCGTTTATCCCAAGCCTCGGGTTAGGAAGCGATACAGGAAGGTTAATGGTTTCCACCTATATACCGGGTATCATTTTTTTAATTTTAAAAATGAAAGCTTTCTCCTTTGGTTTAGTCCCCAGCGGAGTCGCCAAACTGTGAATATGGTGCCCAAGATCGCGGCTTTTTGCTTTTAGATGTTGAACCGCTTTCTCGTGTAAGGGGATCACCGCCTCACATCGGTTTGGAAACATCCGGTTTAATTTGAAAAACGGATTCTCCACGCCATTTTGATTTCCTCAAAACTTTGAAAAAAAGGATTTGGGTCCGGAGGTTAAGTTACCCTTTGGGAAGAACGGATCGTCGTTCACCCAAAGAGCCTTGCCGAAGCAAGTCTTCCAAGATCCGCTTTTCATACTTGCCTTAGTGTTTTCGTGTGTGGGATGTGTGTTTTGAAAAGGAGGGAATGTACCAAGTGGTCTTCCGGACGTATAAACCATGAATTGGTTATCGCTCGGGATTCCTTGGATTTTTATGTATTAGGGACTTTGGTCCCATTCTCATCTTGGACTTATGATCATCATGATGAGACCTTGGGTCACATGTGATCAAGATAGGGACACCGTTTTTTATAGTCCGAGGATGAGACTCTTTAGAAAGGAATGACCTTTGCCTATCAATCCTACATCTTGAGACGATTTGAGCTCTTTCGGGACATTTATGCTCGTCTCAAGTGATGATCGGAGATATGTGGCAAAATTTCATCCTTTTCTAAAGGAGAATCCATCTATGGCATCTTTAAGTGGATGAAATGATGTAAAGATAGGACCTTTACACCATCTCGCTCCAAGATGATGCTCCAAGTACCAAAGGGGATTAGGGGGGGGTATAAAGATTGGATCTTTATACTCATCCTATGCCTTTTTGTGCCTTATGAAGGTTACTAGGCAATCCTCAGAGAGAGATTCAACCGTGAGGGATATGGGGAATGCATTTTTAAGCTAAAGATGACATTTTTATGTACATAGTAAGGGGACATCACATCATCACACGATGGATCTTCCCTAGAACAAGCCACGTGTGGTTCTTTGTTCATCCTTGGGAAAGGATCCCCGGTGAATCCTTTGTGTGGGGAGGGAAACAATATTTAAAGTGCAGATTGATATGAGATTACAACTTGGAAAAAGTTAAAATCAGATTACAGCTGAAAAGATGAAGTCTCTGCATACTGGCCTGTTGTGTCGCGTGACACAGGACTTGCATGGCAAGTTGTGTCGCGTGACACAATTAGCCATTTGCAGAAACTCTTACAACTGAGGTTTACAGACACAGCAAGGCAATAATATAGCCAAGTTGCATCACAAATGGATCTCAGAGAGCATGCATGTCAACAATGAACACTTTGAGAGGGCATGGATATGTGGGATCCACACTCTTCTCTAGTGTTTATGCAAAACTATGTCAAAATGATTCGATTACATTTGATGATATGCAAAACAACAATTGATCTATGAGATCTGAGACTTAAAATAAATATGCAATGATTAGATCTCAGCTATTACATCACATTTAAGGCTATTTAGTTGATTAAACTACACATGTTTATAAGAGAGAGAAATAGAGAGGGAGGGAGCGTTACCCTTGAAGATCCACGACCCCTATATCAAGTTAGATATAGGAGCCTTCAAACATCAGCCTATGGAGCTGATATCAAGCCTTGGTTCAATGAGAATCGTTGGTTATATGTGAGTATATGAATGGGGATTGGATTGATTGAATGGTGAGTGTATTGTGAGAATTAGTGTGAATTTTAGGGGGTATGTGAGGAGAGAGACCAGTGTCTGGGAGTATTTTGGCAGAGTGATGCCATGGAGTGAAAAAAAAGGTCCCTAAAATGAGAGGTGCAGGCCTCTATTTATTGCTGCATGGGAGTGGCATGTTGTGTCGCACGGCTGAACAAGCCATAACCGTTTTCCTTCTAGAAACATGCAAGGTGGCAGATTCTAGAATTTGTCATGGCAAGTTGTGTCGCACGACCTGACAAGCCTTATCCATTTTCCTTCTAGAAGCCTACAAGGTGGCAGATTCTAGAAGGCCCTTTTCCAGCGAGGTCCTGCACGGAATTTTGATTCCTAGTAGGTCCTTCCTTACTTGGAAAGCTTGGGAAAGTTCCCGAATCGCCCCCGAACTTTATGAAAGTTTGGGGAATCGCCGGGAATTTTAACCAGAAGGCGTGAGCCAGATTTGGGTACTTACAGCCGTGGCGACAAGTGTAATTCCAGAAGCTGTAGTGAGTGAAGTGGTTGAAGTGCGGGAAGCGGGAAAGAGGTTGTTGAGCAGGAAGTCACTGGCGAGAATGTTTTTGCAATGGAAATTGTGAATGTAAGCCCAAATTTGAGCTATGCCAGGGTGGTGCGGCTTGTCCAGACGAGGGAGCCCAGGATTGAGGAAATTATGGATGAGTCAGAGGAGGAATGTGAGACAATTGAGGTGGAGGATAGTGAAGGCAGGGCAACAGGAAATGTATTTGCTGATCCCAGGAAGGCGATTGTCGCAAAGGGAAGAAAAAGAAATAGGATTGAGGTGGATACATTGCAGGTGAGGGATGAGCCCGACATCCAAGCCTTAGAAGAGTTAGAGGAGGTGGAAATTAATAGTTATTTCCCTGAACAGAAAATCAAGATGGGGAAGCAGTTGGCGAGAAGCGAGCGAGATCAGTTGATTGAATTTTTGAAGGAGAATTTGGATGTGTTTGAGTGGCAGCCCGAAGATATGCGGGGTATAGATGAAGATGTCGTCATGCATTGCCTGAATGCTGACCCCAACATTGAGTCATTCAATCAGAAGGTGAGGTATTTGTCATCGGAGAAATAAAAGGCAGTTTTGGAGGAGGTTGAGAAGCTGTTAAAGGCGGGAATCATTGAAAAGATTCAGTATCCTATTAGGTTGGCTTGTCCGGTGATGGTTTTGAAGGTGAACAAGAAGTGGAGAATGTATTGATTTTACAGATTTGAATACGGCATGTCCAAAGGATTGTTATCCATTGCCCAAGATTGATAAATTAGTGGACTCTATTGCCGGCCATAAGGTGTTCAGTTTCATAGATGCTTATTCGGGCTATCACCAAATAAAGAATGTCGGTGCGACATATCAAAGAATGGTGAATGAGGTGTTCAAGTCGCAGATTGGAAGGAATATTGAGGCATACATTGACGATATGGTTATTAAGACAAAGGAAGGCCACCATCTGTTGGATCTCGCAGAGACTTTTGAAAATTTGAAGAAAAATTCAATGAAGTTAAATCCCAGCAAATGCACATTTGGGGTAACAGCGGGAAAATTTTTGGGTTTTTGGTGAATAGAAGAGGGATTGAGGCTAACCCCGAGAAGATTCAAGCTTTGTTGGATATGTCGCCGCCAAAGACAATTCACGAGATCCAGAGGTTGAATGGGAGAATTATAGCTTTGGGGTGATTCATTTCCAGATCAGCAGAAAGGTGTTTGCCCTTTTTTTAGATTTTGAAGGGTGGAAAGAAATTTGTGTGGAATGAGGATTGTAATGTCGCTTTTGAGCAGATGAAAGCTTACTTGGGAAAGCCGCCGTTATTGTGCAGCCCTATAGAGGGAGAAGAATTGTTTGTTTATCTGGCGGCATCAGATTATGGGGTTGCAGCCGTGTTAGTAAGAGAAGATGGGAATGTTCAAAGGCCGGTGTATTATGTATCCAAGGCTTTAAGTGAAGTGGAGGCGAGATATTTTAATGCCGAGAAGTTGGCTTACGCCCTTGTGATTTCCGCCCGGAAATTGAGAGCCTATTTTGTGTCGCACACCATTGTGGTTTTGACTGATGCCCCATTGAGGAAGATTTTGCAACAACCAGATACAGCAGAGAGACTGTTGAAGTGGTCTATTGAGCTGACTGTATTTGACATAAATTATGAATCCTGTAGAACGATAAAGGCGCAAGCTTTGACTGATTTTATTATAGAGACATCGTTCACCAAGTCACAGGCGGAGTTGGTAGAAGAGGGAAGTAAGAAAAGGGCGACGAAGAGGGTTGTGCCGAGTTAGATTGAAGAGAAAGAGAGGCCGTCAGATTGCTGGAGTTTGCATGTCGATGGTTCATCAGCCAAGGATAGAATGCAAGTACGAGAAGGCGCTGAGATTCAAGTTTGTTGTCTCTAATAATCAGACGGAATATGAGGTGTTGATTGCGGGAATTGAGCTGGCGAGAGATATTGGGCTGACTAAGGTTGTCATTCACTCAGATTCCCAGTTGATTGTTAACCAAGTAAAGGGCAAGTATGGGGTGTGCATCCCGTTTTGGTGAAGTATTGTAACATGGCGAAAAACATTTTGAAGGGGTTTAAATTTTGGGAGTTGGTACAAATAGATAGATCTGAAAATGCACGGGCGGATGCTTTGAGCAGATCGGCATGAGGCGACATGCAGGGCTCGGTTAGTGAACCGACGGTGGAGTACGTTGACATGCCGGCAATCAATAGACCAGTGATTATGGAAATTGATGAAGCGGAAAAGAATTGGGTGACTGAGATGAAAGAATTTTTGGACAAGGGAGAATTGCCGCTAGATGAGGACAGGGCCAAGCTGATAAAGGTGACCTCACCTAGATTTATAGTCCAAGATGGAATTCTTTATAGAAAATCTTTTACAAAGCCGCTTATGAGATGCATAGAGCCAAGTTTGGTGGGGAAGGTTTTGTTTAAAGTACATGAGGGGGTATGTGGAGGCCATCCCGGGGCGAGAACATTGGTTGATAAAGTTTTGTTTCATGGGTTTTATTGACCAAGCTTGAGGAAAGATGCGGAAATTTATGTTAAGAAGTGCGAGAAGTGCCAGAGACACGGCAACCTTCCCAGGAAGCCGGCAACAGAGCAAACTCCCATTGTGGCGACATGGCCATTTGATACGTGGGGAATAGATTTGATAGGGCCGTTCCCAAAGGCCAAGGGAGGGTGTCAGCATGTGGTTGTCACAGTGGACTATTTTACTAAGTGGACAGAAGCGAAGGCACTGGCGACAATCAGTGAGGACAATGTGATAAAGTTTGTTAAAGAAAACATCTGGTGCAGATATGGGCTGCCAAGGGCAATTGTTTCAGATCTTGGGACTCAATTTGGTAAGAAGTTTTCTACAGAGTGTGCAAGATTGAATGTTAAGCATTGAAAGTCGGCAGTTTATAGGCCGCAGTGCAATGGGCAGGCCGATGCGGCAAATAAGCGAATCATTGCTGCCCTATGCAAGAATCTGGAGGGAAGAGGTGGAGCATGATTGGAGGAATTATCGACGACATTGTGATATGTTAGAACAACTGTAAAGGGCTCAACTGGAGAAACGGCGTTTGCGCTCACTTATGGATCAGAGGCAATGGTGCCAGCCGAGATGGCCCTGCCGACTTACAGGGTAACTTACTATGATGAGGTTAGGAATGGGCAAAGGCGCTGCAACGACCTTGATTTGACTGACGAGAAGAGACTGAACGCGAGATTGAGAATGATCAACTACAAGCAGAAGATGAAGGCGCAGCACAACATGAGAGTTAACAAGAGATCATTCAATGTCGGGGATTGGGTCCTCAGGAGTGTGGAGGCCACTGGGCCAAAGCCGAGGTTTACAAATCTGAATGAAAAATGGGAAGGTCTGTTCCAAGTGACCAAGGTCGTTAGAGAAGGAACTTATAAGTTGAAGAAGAAGGATGGCGAGGAGCTTAAAAATCCATGGAGTGTTGATCATCTAAAGCGGTTTTACCTGTGAAGTTGTCGTTTTTTTTATGTTTCAGCTATTTTGATTGTCGCATGCTTTAAGATAGCAAAAGTTATATAACTTTTCTTGTAACACAAACATTTTGATTGTCGCACGATTAGGAAGGGGGAAAGTTATGTAAAATTTGTCATTCTTAGACCATTTGACGCATTATTATTGAAAAGATCACGGAATTTTCTTGGCGACATGCTTGTACAATATTTGTCAAATAATTGTTAAATTCTAACAATGTTAACTTTGTGTTTCATGAAACGAGGAGCACAAATCGAGCACGGGATGACAGTAAGAGTGAATGAATGAAGAAAAGATGGCGGCCATGAAGATTGTCGATGAGTGAAGATTGCTGCCAAGATAATTGGATCAGAAGAGGGAGGCAAGTGAAGATGGCCACCAAGATAGCTGGATCAGGACACGAAGGCAAGAAAAGATCGCGGCCACGAAGGTTGCCACTCAAGAAGGAAAATCTAGAAGATAGCGGTCGGGACGGTTGTCGCTCAAGAAGGAAAAGCTAGAAGATGGCGGCCATGAAGGTTGCCGCTTGAAGATGGAGGTGAGGAAGGTTGCAGCCCATAAAAGACCTGGCTTAAAGGTGCCAGGCACATAAAAGACCTGGCTTAAAGGTGTCAGGTATAGAAAGACCTGGCTTAAAGGTGCCAGGCACAGAAAGTCCTGGTTTTTTTAACAGGCACAGAAAAGACCTGGCTTAAAGGTGCCAGGCAAAAAGATGAATAAGATTGGAACAAGATAGTTTGGCCAAGTGGTCAAAGGCGCCAGATTTGGTTCAAGTGCGGCTTGTTGCAAATGCGATTGGAATCAAGTGCGGCTTGTTGCAAATGCGGTTAGCATCAAGTGCGGCTTGTTGCAAATGCGGTTGGCATCAAGTGCACCTTGTTGTAAATGCAGTTAGCATCAAGTGCGGCTTGTTGTTGATGCGGTTGGCATCAGGTGCGGCTTGTTGCAGATGCGATTGGCATCAAGTGTGGTTTGTTGCAAAAGCGGTTAGGGTCAAATTGAAGCATTGGCCTTGACGTGGTTTGCTATAGGCGATTTTGAGCAAGCGATTTGGGTCCAATGAAATTCGGGCCTAGATGCGTTTGTCTTGGGCGGTTTGTGATGCAGTTTAACTTTGATGAGGTTTCCATCAAGGAAAGTTTTGGCCTTGGCGTACAAGGAAAAGAGGTCGCATCAAAACTAAGTAGAGTTGAGATGCGAGAAACTGAGGAGTAAGGCTGCCTAAAGACAAGCCTCACTCTTTTGAAGGGAGTAGTGTGTATACGGAGACATAGGTCGTAAAGTAAATCTTTGATAAACTATCAAAGCAAAATCAAAATAAAGTAGGCGACATGCATAAGATAGAATTTAAAGCAAATCACAGAAAGCAAGGCAATGTCATTCAAGTCAAAGTTTAGAGGCGAAGTCGCAAACCGCGACATCCAAAATGCAACAGAACAAATATCAAAGGAAGAAACATTCATAAAGAAAGCCAAATTCAAGTAAAAGTTAAGTCGCAAACCGCAACATCCAACATGCGATAAAGAAATGTTAAAAGGCAGAAATGTGAATGGTTTAATACAGAACCCAAAATAAAATGGTGCAATTGTTTGTAAAGAGCAAGCGTTTAAGAACCGGGAGCATCCTGGTTCTTGCTGGGAGTGGCCTGGGCATCTAGTGCAGCTTGAGCAACATCTTTGGCATTCTTGAGTGCCTTGCCTTTCGCGCTTACGAGGTCGGCCCAAAGAGTTAGGGCATCTTGTTCAGCCATGGCGAGAACCTCCCAAACAGACTTCCCTAGAAGGTGATCCTCAGCAGCCAATTCCTTAAGATCATCCTCCTCATAGGGCACCAAGCTATGCCCCAAGCGACAAAAGTCACTATAAAGGGGTTCAGATCCCCATTTAGCAATCAAATATGGAGTAAGGGCTGGGATGTCACATGTGCTTGCCGTTGCCGCTCCCATGCAGTGGATTAAGGCTTTATCATACAACTCCATTGACTCTACCTCGGCCTTAGCTTTTGCTTCAAGCAGATCGTCTTTAAGTTGCGCGATCAAAGCTTGGTTCTTAAGATCATTCTCTTTAGTCGCCTCGAGCTCAGCTGCCATGGGCGAACACAAGAAGGTTGATGGGGGTGGAGGTGAACCCCCCCCCCCCCCAAAATTCCCATTGACAGTAAAAAAAATTAATTAAATTTTCTTACTTAGTGCACCCCCACTTAACAGCTCATGCCCACCTCTTGCCAAAAATAACAAACGTGAAACAAAAACCATAAGACAGATAGAGGAAATTGGCGAAGGAGAGAAAAGAATAGAAGCTCCCTGTTTCTCACTCTTTCTAAATGTTAAAATGAAAACGAAGAAACTAAATACCTAGGATTTTGATGGAGGTGGTGCAGAAGAGGGTTGAGGAGAGAGAAATTGTTATAAGTGGGTTGTTAGGGTTAAATTTGAGTTTGTTGTTTGTTCATTTGAAAATTATGTAGTCAATGGGCTGGGTTGAGGTTTTTATTAGGCCTTAATATTGCTTGCCTAGGATAGGATACAAATTATAAGTTGGATAAATTTCTTGGCTGAGAAATTGTAAAATTTGTTTAACTATTTTTGTGCTAGGTTACTTTACTACTTTAATTTATTTCACCGAAATGTCATAAATTTGTCTAAATTCTCAGATTCATGTAGGCCCCATCGATGCTCTAGGCGTGAAGTCTGCCTTCTCTGCCTAGGGGTCGCATAGCGCTTTTTAAAACATTGGTTTGTTGTAATCGTTGTAGGTGGTCACGTAGATAAAAATTTATTTTGAAAGAATTTGGGTAATGTAATTTGTGAACCCCCTTAATTTTATCCCTGGGTCGGCCCCTGTCAGCTGCCAAACATTTGTTACGCTCTTCCAGTCCCAATTTTTGAGTTTCCATCTCTTTTCTCAGCTCTTTCTCTGTTTGTTTGTAACCATTGATGGTTTCATCAGCTTTGGTTTTCGTTGCTTGAAGGGCAGCGACATCTTGTTCCCGCTGCAAAAGTCTGTTCTTGTATTTTTCCTTATCATTGCGAGCTCGCTTCAGGGATTTCTCGCTTGATTCCAGTTCAATTACAAAATGGCGACATCTATTCCTCAACCCATAGAGAACGCTTGAAACCTGTTGAAGGTGAAACAAAATATGATTAAGAAAAAGCGAGAAATGAGATAAGCACAAGTGGCGGCAAGTAAAGACTTACGCCGCTAAGATAGAGGCCAGCATCATTAACAGAGTAGTCTTCATCCATATCCTTATATTCTCGAACCCTTTGGGTGATGCTGGAACGTTGGATGATGCCGCCTCCAAGCATGTTATAGTTCTGGTCGCTTGAATGAAGGTCCAGATTGGGTAAGTCAGGAATGTTGCCAATCTCTCGGGTAAGTTCTAGAAGGCTATCCTCATCTGCAGGCATCTCAAAGCCCGTCTGAAGCAAGCTAGCGACCTTGGGCAGGGCTCAGCGGGAGAAGGCTCTTCAATATGTTCAGAAGGCAAGCCTTCAGTATGGCGAGATCGTTTGAGCGGGCGAGATTCAGGATTCTTGGGGGACTCAGCGGTTTCAGTAGTTGGGGCGGCAAAGGTTTCCTGTGGCTCTGCTTCTTGCTCTTGATTGATTTCCACCTCTTCATCTTCATCAACCAAGTCAAGTTTGGAATCTTGCGTCGCGATTTTGGATTTCTTGCGCTTTTGGGAAGTCTCAGGTGCTTTCCCAGCTGATTTTTCTATGGCGGCATTGGCCTTTTCCCTCGCTATAGCCGCGGCATCATCCCCATGGATAGAAATGGGAATCTCCTTCTCAACAGTCTTAGATAAAGCGGCTTGTCTAGCTTCTGCATTCCGCTTGCGACGGCCATCGGCATTCGAGAAGGCATCTCGCCTTTGAGAGAGCGACATTGATCTGAATTCTGAAAAGAAAAAGAAACAGAGAAACAAAGTTATTTAAAAGAAGCAAGAGAAAAAAAGTAAAGTTTGAGGCGAGAAGGCATACTATGTACTTCAAACATGGCCTTCTCGCTAGCAAGGTCCACACTCAGACGCAAAACAGTCTTTGGAGTGTATCTCCCATCCCGGGTATGGGGTGGTATACAAAATGGTCACTCGAAATTCATCAGTTGGACAGGTGAAATCAGGGAACCCAAATTCGCGAAGAAGAGAAGGGCTAGAAAGAATCTCCCTCCAGGAAAACAAGGCCAGGCCAGTATCGGCGGCATCAGCAAGAACTTGTAATATGCGGGTTCTAAGGCGAGTGTCACCAGAAACTAGGGCTTTCTTGGTTTCAACCTTGGGGATGAGTTCCCTAAGGTCTCCAGAGTGTGTCCACCCAATGCGAGAAGTGATGAAAAGAGACTTAGATTGCCAGTGATGGACTTTGTGAGGTAGAGGAGTAAGAATCTTAGGTTTCCTATACTTTATGGAAAGGCGTTTTTCGACAATGCCATCTCGCTGGGAGACGACAGTGTAACCCTCAAACAAATGAACAAAGAGAGAAATTGTAGGTTCATGCCTAAGAGCCCTACATATTACTATGTAGCTAGTTAAAATTTTGAAAAGCATTGGGGAGAAGGTCAACGATTGCGGCTTGGGCTTTGTGTAGGAAAGCGCGGATAAAGGGATCCAAGGGGAACCTAAGGCCAGCTTCTAGTTGAGATAAATATGCGACAACACAATCTGTTCGTTGTCGCATGGCGGCTAAAGCCATGTCGCCAGTATATGGTTCTATGTGATAGATATGGTGGTTTATCCCATACTTAACGTGTAAGGGAGTTTGAAAATCTGAAGAGGAGGTGCTGGTTTCAGCGACATTGGAAAGAAGGAGATGGTCAGATGAAACCTGATGACGGAATGATATCTCTGCGGCTAAAGTATCTGAAACGTTATGGCTGGATGACGAGTTTGCAGAAGACATCTCGCTAATCTCGCTGGAAGAAGAGAGAACATGTTTATAGAAGCGATGACTACGTAAATTGGGGGCTGCGGGATAGTCAGTGTCAGAAATATCAGAGTCAAAGCGAAAACGTTATAAGTCGCAGATATGCGAGCATAATTTCCAAGTATTAAAGAAATTTTTCATGGGTATTGATTTGTGTAAAAGGGGGGGACCTCTAATTTCTAAGGCATCTAAGACTGCGACATCAGCACCATGTCGCATGAGCATGGAATTAAGGTCTTCTCACGGGATTCTTGCCAATACCCCCATGTCGACCCTATAATATCCCCCAGTTTTTAAGTTTTGCCCAAATCTAATTTTCCTAACGCACGATTTAGTCCTGGCCATGGCGTGAGATAAAAAAGTTGAAGTAAAAACAGAAAGTAAAGGAAACGCGAGAATCAAAGATTTACCTGGAAAATTGAAGAAAGTGAGGAAGACGGTGAGTTTGGTCGGAGTATGGCCGGAAACTTTAAAGGGACGATGAAACCTTCCAGAAACACGCCTATAAAGCCCCAAATAGCAGTTTTGTGATCGTAAGAGTAAACGAAACGAGGAAGCACTGAAAATGAATGGAGCAAACAGACTAAATCACGGTGGAAAAGGGGTTTTTTGCAGAAAGTGTTCGTCGGAGGAAAGGATACTTTTTGCTTAAAGATTAAGAGTGAAACTGAAATGGAAAGTGACTGATCAAAGACAAACCTTAACTAAGGAAGACGAAGGGGTGCTGGGGAGTTTTCTAGAAACCATAAATGATGTTTGAATTTTGAAATTCCCCCCATTATTGTGGGCCATTTATTAGGAAGCACGAATGCCAAGGCCTATTACGGCGCTGTCACACCGTTCTGACCCATCAACCCTGGAGTGACACGTGGTCGTTTAGTTGTCAATCAAAACCTGTATCTCGCCTGTTGGTAGGCGAGGGTGGGAATCTTGAGCGACAACTGGAATTTCTCGCCTAGACCATGAATAGTCCAGGTCTCGAACTTGGGGGCTACTGATGTGATTATGAAAAAGGGATTTGGGCCTGAAACAGTAAAGTAGGCCCAACATGGAGAAATGGGCCAAATATGTTTAGTATGTGTATTAAAGTAGGCCCAAAATGATGAGGCGATATAGGATAAGGCGACATGCGTTGACCGGCGTGCGAGAGTAAGGCCAAGCGAGAAGTATACCTTGGTTATTGATAGCTTACGATGATAGAGGCAAAAAGTAAGAACCTCGTTTGCGAGAATGTTAGGGTTGGCGGCAATATGAGGATTGCCGCCTCCCCTTCGATTGTCGCATAAGTGACTTACGTGACTGGTGACTCTGAATGATGTTTAGACTGTCACATCTAGACCCCAACATAACCGTCAATATAGAGGATTTGACAGGATGAACAGTGGCGTCTCAACTAATTTTGGGGGTGGTTGGCACCCCTTGTTGATGATTGACAAGTGTCCTAACATGTGCAAGGCACATGATGCATGGGAGTATAAAAGAAACCTAGAAAATCTTATTATGTAAGTTCTTCTCATATTCTCTAAGCTTTCTCTCTCTAAACATAACTTTCCTTGATTTGTGACCAGTTAACTTACTCTCATGCCAGAGGGGTAACGCCGGAGATGCCCCTGACGCCCCCGACCTAGTTGACGTTTGTGCATGTGTGTAGGTGACCATTCGGAGAAGACAGCCGGAGTATCCCTTGTTTCTGTTTCAGTCAGTTCCTGAGCAACCATTTGGGTGACCATTCGGAGAAGACAGCCGGAGTATCCCTTGTTTCTGTTTCAGTCTGTTCCTGAGCAACCATTTGGCTTGACAGTATCAGTGCTCCAATCCCAAGTCCAATTTTCCCTGTTTTTGTTCACTTTAATCTCACGTGAGCAACGCCGGTACAACTTCCTCTGATTTGGATTTGGGCAAATTAATTGGTTCAGATGAAGAGAAAAAAAAAGAGGGAGAGAGAAGATAGAATGAGGGAAGGAGGTGGTGATTGAAGAAGCCGGTGGAGCTTGTGTTCTTCATGGAGCTTGTGCTCTTCAATCGTGGGATTGCAACATAGAGAGAGAAAGGGACGAAGGTTTCAGATGATTATAGAGGGAAGGATTAGGTCTTCTTAGCCTAATTAATATGGTTAATTAGTAAATTTGGGGTTAATTGGGTGGGGTAACTTCAATAAAAACAAAAAAAATGAATAAAAAGTTTCATTTTTGGATTTTAGGAAAAATAAATGAGACAACAAGGGTAAATATGTTATTTATTAACGATTTTGATCATTTTAATTAATTAATCAATAGTATGTGGGTTACTTTGATCATTTCGTTATAAATAAGTAAATGTATAATAATTGAATAGTACGCAGCGTCGTCATAGGATAATAAACTCAAATCGAAATGCTAGTGCTTTTCTTTATGATTGCATTACATGATGTCCTAAACTAGACAAGTCAATTGTGCGAGTTAGGTTGGGTTGGGTTGGGTTGGGTTGGGTTGAGTTGAGTTGAGTTGGATTGAGTCGGGTTAACGGGTTGAAACGAGTCAATCTGATACAACCCGTTCAAGTTGGCAAGTCAAATGAGCCTGATTGAAATGAGTTGAGTTTGCGGATTGAGACGGGTTGACCGTTTATTTTTCGGCCTAAGTACCTTAAATTTATTAATTTTGGTTATTTGTTTTCACGGGTTAAACGGGTTGAAACGATCGAATTGGGTCAGATCAACCCGTGTCAGAAATGCAATACTTTGTGTTAGTAGACCTAATCTTAATGGATTGCAACAGATGACGCGTTTCAACCCGGTAGCTTAAACGGATTAGGTTGAGTTGGATAACTAGTGGGTTGAATCATGCAGGTTAGTTGTAACTGGTCAAAATTGTCGGGCCTAGTACTAACTATGTCATCATTTCCTTAACCATCAAACATAGAGCATTCATTATCCATTAGAGCATCTACAATGGTAAAAACTTATTTGAGACTAATTTTTTTATAATTCAATATATCACATCATTTTTAAGTCAAGAATTAAAACTTCTTCAACTTCTTCAACTATATTATAGCTTTTTTGTTTGTCTAGGAATAGAACTTTAATGAAAAAAATCATAAAAATTAGCTCTTTGTACAATGAGCATAAAGAGCCCCTTAAGGTTTTTCACAATGTTATAAAGTTTTACATAGTTTTTTCACAAAAACAAAAAGCTATAAAAGAGCTTTCATTGTCAATGTTCTTAGAGACTGACATATATATATATATATATATATATATATATCTAGCCTAAGCCCAGTGATCAAGATCACGTTTTTTGTTTTTTTTAATTTTTTTAATTTAAAAAAAAAAAATCTTTTAAGGGCAAAATGGGAAACGGATAAAATAGTGAGGGCAATATATATATATGTATATATAGGGTCCTATTATAATGAGAACCACATTTATATGAGAACCATAAGAACCACTACCTATTGGATTAAAAAACAGCATCAATGTTTGATTAAAAAAAAAATAGAGGGTGGCATTTTCGTAATTATTTCATTTAAAATCCCCTCAAATTTCAAAATAAAATATCTCAATATCTATAAGTCAAAAAAAAATCGAAAACACTGATTTTTTTGTCTTGACGAGACGATTCAAACTAGATCCCTGAAGATAGGATTTTGAAAAAATAATATTGAACAACGTCTAATTTTTAAAACACTGTGTTGCTAGTGAACACTAGCTATGTTGTCTTAGTGAACACTAGCTGTATTGTATTAGTGAACACTAGATGTGTTGTATTAGTGAACACTAGCTGTATTGTCTTAGTGAACACTAGTTGTATTGTCTTAGTGAACACTAATTAATTAGTGAACACTAGCTGTAAGTGAACACTAGCTATGTTGTCTTAGTGAACACTAGCTATGTTAACACTAGCTATGTTGTCTTAGTGAACACTAGTTGTATTGTCTTAGTGAACACTAAATAATTAGTGAACACTAGTTATGTTGTCTTAGTGAACACTAATTAATTAGTGAACACTAGCTGTAAGTGAACACTAGCTGTAAGTTAACTAGTTATGTTGTCTTAGTGAACACTAGCTATGTTGTCTTAGTGAACACTAGTTGTATTGTTTTAGTGAACACTAATTAATTAGTGAACACTAGCTGTAAGTGAACACTAGCTGTAAGTGAACACTAGCTATGTTGTCTTAGTGAACACTAATTAACTAGTGAACACTAGCTGTAAGTGAACACTAGCTGTAAGTTAACTAGTTATGTTGTCTTAGTGAACACTATAATTAGTGAACACTAGCTGTAAGTGAACACTAGCTGTAAGTTAACTAGTTATGTTGTCTTAGTGAACACTAGCTATGTTGTCTTAGTGAACACTAGTTGTATTGTCTTAGTGAACACTAATTAATTAGTGAACACTAGCTGTAAGTGAACACTAGCTGTAAGTGAACACTAGCTATGTTGTCTTAGTGAACACTAATTAATTAGTGAACACTAGCTGTAAGAGAACACTAGTTGTAAGTTAACTAGTTATGTTGTCTTAGTGAACACTAGCTATGTTGTCTTAGTGAACACTAGTTGTATTGTCTTAGTGAACACTAATTAATTAGTGAACTCTAGCTGTAAGTGAACACTAGCTGTAAGTGAACACTAACTATGTTGTCTTAGTGAACACTAATTAATTAGTGAACACTAGATGTAAGTGAACACTAGCTGTAAGTTAACTTAACTAGTTATGTTGTCTTAGTGAACACTAGCTATGTTGTCTTAGTGAACACTAGCTGTGTTGTCTTAGTGAACACTAGCTATATTGTCTTAGTGAACACTAGCTGTGTTATCTTAGTGAACACTAGCTGTGTTGTATTATTTTTGAAGGAAGATTATTTTTGCTGATCTACAACACTGTTTAATCACAGAGAAGTGCAATGAATTCATACTTGTCCTTAATGAAAACACTAGCCCCAGCTTCAAGTAGCAGTTTAGCTATTAAATATAACCCTTGAGAAGCAGCCACGTGAAGCGGAGTTCGATGGTCGCGGTGCTTGGGAATTTGGGTCGATACCATTGGACAAAACTCTTCTGAGAAAATCAGAATCCCCCTTTGCAACGACTGAGCACAAGAAGCTGCCAGCATCTTCAATATTCAAGGAGGCCCCTTCTTTAACAAGTAAGGAAGCTACGTGATCATGCCCATTCTTGATCGCTTCTTTAACAAGTAAGGAAGCTACGTGTCCTCGGACACGGACTTTTACTAGACAATAGCTATTTTTTTAGTGTATACTATTTGTGTTGTTAGTGTAACCTAGTGTATACTAGTTGTGTTCTAGTGTACATTACTTGCTTAACTAGACTAGTGTCTGGCTAGTTAATCATTAGTGTTTTAAAAATTAGACGTTGTTCAATATTATTTTTTCAAAATCATATCTTCAGGGATCTAGTTTGAATCGTCTCGTCAAGACAAAAAAATCAGTGTTTTCGAAAAATTTTTTCGATTTATAGATATTGAGATATTTTATTTTGAAATTTGAGGGGGATTTAGTTCACAATAATTACGAAAATGCCACCCCCTCTATCATTTTTTTTTAATCCTGGGGCATTGATGTATTTTTAATTGATGGTTGAATTTAGTTTTATAGTTCTCATATAAATTTGGTTACCATTTGAATAAACTTCCTATATATATATATATATATATATATATATATATATATATATATATATATATATATATATATATATATATATATATATATATATATATATATAAACTGTACTAAGAAAATATAAACAATCAATGTCGTCGGTATAAAAACTCCCGGAGTCAACTCTCAATCAAAAAAAAAAGATAAAAAGGATCTTCTAAAATTTCCTCTCAAACTTAAAATGTGATAGATTTAGGGAAAAAAAACAAAGAAAAATACTCTTAAAGCTACATTTCATATCAAATTAAAAAATAACCCTCCACAAGCTCAATTTCTAGCAAAAATATATTTTTAAAGAAAATGTGATAATCCAACATACAATATTCACATTTAACTTTTCATCATTATTAAACAAAAAAATATCAACAGAAAATAGAGAAACAGAAATCTGCACATAATTTTTTGCAATATCCTGATAATTCTCCGTTCCCTCATTATTCAAATCAAGCAATCAAATTGGCGTTGAAGACAGGAGATAGGTAGTATGTTGGAGAGGGACTAAATAATCATCAATGCATATGCAAGTTACGAGGTGCAGTAAAAGGAGGGAGCTTTATCGTCATCATGAATCATGAAGAAGGATTTATCGAAAAAGAGGTTTATGTAAAAGCAGCCGATTGTAAGCTTTTGTATATTCAAATAGAGGGCTGGACTTGAGAAGTGCCCATAAATGGGGGATGGGATGGGATGAGCCAGGTGATGTTTAAGGCTTTATGCATATCTAGCTTGGTTGATGCCTGAGAAGATAATTGAGGGACGCAACGGTGCACGAATGAGTGGTCGGGAAAGGCAGTGATGTGATTGTGGGTCAGACATTTGGTTATGGTGATGGTTATGGAGGATTTTGATAAGTGTATGTTTAGAGAAGGTTAGAGGTAACGAATGAGAGAAGACAAAAGGAGAAGTGACAGGAGGGGTAAAGATGGAGTTAAAATGAAGGGGTTAGGGAGAAGGGTGTGAGTCTTTTGTGTTATAATGGTTTGAGTGGGACAAGAGTATTTATGGTAATTAGAAAGTTATAAAACTAATAGATGACTCTCTAAGAAGTGAATATGAACTTAGAGGACCATATGGCAATATACCAAATGGGTAAATTCTAATGGGTCATAGACTCTATTTGTACCTGTGTAAGACATAACAAAATTATAAAAGCTTAAACGAGATACAAAATTTCACAAAAACTCACGGTTATATATTACCAATGCTCGTCATTTTTATATCCAAAGGTATAAAACTGAAATTACTCTTATAACTAGATATAAAAGTATTTTTTTTTTCAAAAAAAATCACATTTTCTTGGAAATAATAATAAAATCTCATACTCTCTCCGTCCCACGTGATTGTAAACTAACTTTTTGGGTGTGGGAATTAAGTAAAAGTGATGTAAGAAAGAGAAAAAGTTAAATGTTGTGAGTATGAAAAATTAAATAGGAGAGAGAATGAGTGGGAGGAATAGTGAGGAGAGAGAATGTTGTGAGTGTAAAAGTGAAGTAGGAGAGAGAATGAGTGGGTGGAATAGTGAATATTCTTTGCCATTTTGGGAAATTTGCATTTACGTGGGACGGATCAAAATAGAAATAAGTTTGCATTCACGTGGGACGGAGAGAGTATTTTATTAATCAATCTGCTTATATACGTATAAATGTATAAGACTAAAATAACTTTTATAAAAAATAATTTGGGCTCTTATACCTCGGTTTTGGATTTTGTGAAATTTCAATCTGAGCCTATATTTGAATATAAATTTTTAGATCTTATCTAAACTTTTATAAAAAATAATTTGGGTTTAGGGGCCTGATGGAATTTTTCCTTATTCCCCTCTAATTAAGAATTGGGGGAATAAGTTCAATGTTGATAACTGCGTAACGCGGGTGTAACTGCAGGGAAAAATATAGTCGAAATCCTTAAGCTACCACGAAGCTTCCCTAGTATACATTCAAAATCTTTTTCCTCAGGTTCCAATTCAAAAGCCCTATTCTTGCTTCCCCTTCGTAGTTCATCAATCATCTGGAATCTCGTTGGTAATCGCTCATTTGTTGTGAATTTTCGTTTTCTGTTGATTTTCTCCGATTATCGATCGAATTTTTACTTTCTTAAATCATCCGGAAGATTGGTTTGATTCACTTCTGTCTCGATTCCAGGACTAGGGTTTCGTCCAATTTGAACCGAAACCCTTGCCTTGATTCTGATCTCTTTTAGGGCTTCAATTTTCTTCTTCCGAGAGTTTTCTGTTGTAAGAGTTAATATGATTGAGTTAAACGGATTGCACTGTTCCAAACGTCCGCATATTCGTGGAATTTTAAATGCCTGCTGTGCCCTAGTTCTAATGTTTTTATTTTTCAACCGGGCAGATATATTAAGGAACCCACTGCTCTATCAATCATCGCCTATTTCCGATGGTCAATGGAGCTCAAGGAGTAGGTTTCACCGGCAAATGATTGAACTGAGTGCTGATTCACCAGCTTCTGTTAATGGGTCTGATCCTAATGATTTGTTGGTAAATAACCCTACAATTTGCTCCGGATTGATTGACCACAAGGGTTATCTTAGCAGTTGTGATTTCTTGAAATCTCACCCAGAGTGTTCCTCGGATGGTTTCTTTGATTACTTAAAGTTCTATTACTGTGATTGCAATGAAAGTGTCTTGGCTTTCGTAGTGCTGGGTGTTTGGCTAGTGGCATTGTTCTATCTATTGGGTAACACGGCAGCAGATTACTTTTGTTGTTCGTTGGAAAAGCTATCGGGTCTTTTGAAGCTCTCTCCAACAGTTGCTGGGGTTGCTCTGCTTCCGCTTGGAAATGGTGCCCCTGATGTGTTTGCAAGTATTGCTTCCTTTGTGGGGAGTGGGACAGGTGAGGTTGGTCTTAATAGTGTGTTAGGCGGTGCAGTATTTGTTACTTGCATTGTTGTTGGCATTGTTTCTCTTTGTGTAGCTGATCAGGGAGTTCAGATTGATAAAAAGTGTTTCATCAGAGATATCATCTTCTTTATTATTACAATCATGTCCCTTTTGTTGATTTTGTTTATTGGTAAGGTGACTGTGGGAGCTGCCGTGGCATTTGTCTCAATCTATGTGATATATGCCGTTTTTGTTGGTGCCAATGAGATTTTAAGGAAGCAAGTTAGGAGATTGAAATTGGATGCAGTCACACCATTGATTCCGGTCAGAGGGAGTATATTTTCTCAAGGAATTTCAGAAGATGACTCTGTCTATATATCTTTGCTTGATATTGAGAGTGAAAGTAATGGAGCAGTGTCTCATAGTTCCGTGCCACAGTGGATGTGGGCTTCGAATGTAGCAATATACTCGAATCAGATAATGAAATTGCCTGATGGTGAGAGGCCTCCATGGGGATGGCATGATGAGAGCATCGACACTGATCCCTCTCCGTTCTCCTTGTCTAGAGTATTTTCATTACTAGAAATCCCTTTGACTCTGCCAAGAAGGTTGACTATTCCTCTAGTTGAGGACGAAACGTGGTCAAAACCATATGCTGTAGCAAGTGCCTCACTGGCTCCACTTCTTCTTGCGGTTCTATGGAATACACAAGAAAATATAAGCTCTTTCAGCAGGGCTTTTTCATATTTCATTGCCGTTGCAGTTGGTTGTATGCTTGGTATTGCTGCATATCAGTACACGAGATCAGATCATCCGCCCCGGAGATTTATGTTTCCTTGGGTTTTAGGGGGTTTCTTGATGAGTATTGTCTGGTTTTATATCATTGCAAATGAGCTCGTGGCATTGTTGATAGGACTAGGTATATTTCTGGGAGTTAATCCATCAATCCTAGGATTGACTGTGTTGGCATGGGGAAACTCAATGGGTGATTTGGTGTCAAATGTAGCATTAGCAATGAACGGTGCTGATGGTGTCCAAATTGCCTTATCTGGCTGTTATGCTGGTCCAATGTTCAACACCCTTATTGGGTTGGGGGTCTCAATGCTGCTTGGAGCCTTGGCAGAAAAACCAGGTTCGTATATACTTCCACAAGACAAAAGCCTGTTTTACACTATTGCATTTCTCCTGTCAGGACTTGCGTGGGCCCTTGTAGTTTTACCCAGGAATAATATGCGTCCTAGCAAGATCCTTGGAGTAGGTCTTATTGCCATCTATTTGATTTTCCTAACGTTAAGAGTTACTAGTGCAATGGGAATAATATCATTGGTTGGCCTAAGTTCATAGTTTGGAGGAAAATGTATAGCAGATTTGTATCTCTGCAATGTAGAATCCTTGAACAGATCGAACGGCAGGTGAATTTTAGTTCTGTATCATTTGTGTATAGTTTGTACTTGAGATAACACTGAAAGGCACAGATAGGGTGTCATTTTTGCTACAATGAATTTCTAGGTGACAATAAAGCGTACAATTCATGTTAGTAGTTTTATATTTATTTTTTATATCGCGAGTATTTTCATGTTATCAGTTATCACGTCAATGTTGATGGTATCGCCTTATCATAACTTTGGTTACTTGCAATTGGTTGTGAATTGACGTTTAACAGATTTGTTACTCTTGGATCCAACTCTTAGACCTCCTTTATCAACAACCCAATTCAATCCAATCCAACAATATAATATTATTTCTCTCTCTTCCACATATATCATCTACAATTCAAATCAATCTTCTTCATTCTTTAACTTTATTCACAATCCAATCCAACCAACCAACCCAACTCAAATATCATTTATTCTTTATTTTTTATTACATATATTATTAACCTCATTTTTCTTATTTTTTGCATTGTAATAAATTTATAAAATATTTTATATTACTAAATTTATATAATTATTATACAAAAATACGATATATATAAAAAATATAAAAATGAAGTTACATTTGAAATTCAAATTCACTTTTTATAAATACATCACAAAAATAAAATTACAAATACATAAATTGAAATTTCATATTTAATTATTATTACCAAATTTTTGCCATATGTGCTCGATCAAGTCATCTTTAAGAGCTTTGTTGGCTTCTCTATTACGGAGTTGTGCTCTGTTAGTCATATATGTCGATAAATTTGCAACTCGTTCGGTACAATATTGAAAAGGTTGATCGTCATCTTCTTCACCACTCCATTTTGACAGTTTGTAGGTTTATCATTTTGAAATTCTGCAGGATCATAATAAGTCTGATATGTGTCTCGTTCATCCTCTACTATCATATTGTGCATGATGATACAAGCCATCATAAAAATAACATAAACTAAAATTACATTAAAAAAAGTACATTACGCAAATTTAAATTACATGAACCCAAATTTAAATCAATTCCCAAGTACAAT
Source organism: Adenophora triphylla var. japonica (assembly GCA_022495995.1). Classification (NCBI taxonomy): domain Eukaryota; kingdom Viridiplantae; phylum Streptophyta; class Magnoliopsida; order Asterales; family Campanulaceae; genus Adenophora; species Adenophora triphylla. The sequence goes on along the minus strand of JAFEMH010002256.1, from coordinate 231,161 downwards.
TTCCATTAGACGACGTTTCATTTCTTCTTCTTCTGGAGACAAGTGGTCTTTCCCCAACAATGCAGTCAACATCATGACATTCATTTTCTTAGCTTTTCTTTTTTCTTTTTTACCCTCCCTTTCCTCCTTCATGCGCTCCATTTCAATTTTATCATTTTCCAGTTTCTTCATCAGTTCAATTTCATTGTCTCTTGTGAGCCTCAGTGCACGAAAAAATATATTTTAGATGTGCTTCAAATTCAATAAACTTGATCTCTATTTATAGAGGATAAAAAAATAAAAATTTTGATATTTTTTATTTTTTATTTTAATAAATTTTTAATATAATTAAAAATAATTTAAGTTAAAAATGAAAAAATATATTTTAAAAAATCCACCAACCAATGGTTGGTGGACATGTGGCAAGGATTGAATCACAATCTTGGATTGGCCCAGCAATCCGGATCACCAAAGTTGCTAAATTTGCATTTCTTTTTTTTTTCAAAACTCTTGTCCTTTTCCCCCCGATCTATGCACTGGATCATCAATAAATGAGGTCTTAAGAGTTGGTCTTTCTGCTTCTGCTTCTGCTTCTGCTTCTGCTTCTGCTTCTGCTTCTGCTTCTGCCTACCAACCTGTTATGTCTATGTCTACTTTTGAGACTTCACATTTCACACTGTTTTGTGGGGGATTTGGTGTCAGTGTAGTCCAACTGCACATCAATCAATTGGGTTGCATCAATATGGCCGGATCGCACGGTAGTTGGGTTGAGTGGACGAGCCGAGAAAAAAAATATCTAAAAAATCATTAAATGACTTCTTCCTGAATGTGTCGAGATGGGAACAAACAGACGAGAGCGTGCGGCCCCGGATCTGTGAGCACATGTCCCAGATCCGGTTTCGTGGAGACTACAAGAATGTCACTTATTCTAAGATGAAGGTCTTGACAATGCACTCATTTAGGCCTACCTGAACTTGTTGGATAAAACTCTCTTAACTATGGATAGTTGAGTCATCAACCTATGTGTTGAAAACAAATATGGAATGCAGTTGTTATGTCGTGAAACTAAAGTGGATGGATGGAAAGGAGAGGAAGATACAAATAGAAGCTTAATTGGCTTCAGGTTTTGTTTTGAAGAGAAAAAATAAAGATTGAAAATAAGTAAAATTGGCCATGAATATGATTCGTTCAGGTTCTTAAGTTGTTTTATTTACAAAATATGAATAATATTTTTAGCAACCTTATCTTTATAAAGGTTGTTAATATCAATATATATATAAAAGCTGAAGTGAATAAGAAATTTCGTTTTCCCGCTCAAAATAAGGGCAGATAAGTAATTTGATGTTTAAACATTTTTGTAATTACAATGAGATAGAGGGGTATATTCGATGTCTCTCTATCTAGGGCTCCGGGCGTCCCTCCATCTTCAGCGCCTCCTCTCTCTCACTCTCTCTCTCCTCTCTCCTCTCTCTATCTTTAGCCATGGCTGCCGCCCCCCTCTCTCTCTTCATCCATTACCGTCGCCAGTCGCTCTCTTCATTCTCATTCTCTCTCACACAGTCACAAAAGATTTAGGGCACCAGGCTTGCGCTGTACCTGCGACGGAAGCAGTTCAGAGCTATGGAGGAAGATCCCACAGCATCGGAATTAGAAATTCGCCGATCGGTAAGTCTAATTTCTTCAAATTTCCGGCACACACATACATATAACTCACTTTGGACTATCCATTGATGTGTTCAGACCTAATTATGATTTTTTTTCGGTGAGTAGAAACGAAATAGGGTTCAAACTAGGGTTTACGATCCGCAAAGCGGCTCCAGCAAAGAGAACGATGGAAATAGGGTTCAAACTAAGGTGTTTTTTTTATCTCTCTTCTCTTTTGTGATTGATTACTTGTATGTTTTTACAAAATTACATTCATCACTTTTGATGAGTGATAATTTGATTTTCATTGGTTGGTTTTTCTTTCTCTTGTAGTAGTATTGGTATCTGGATATTTGAAGGATTTTACGTGCTCTCTCCAGCTTTTGCACTCTTTTTTCTTTGTTTACCAAGTCCTCGCACTTATCAAATGTTCATCTTTCGTTGAATAGACTATGAATGCATTTAATAGCTTGGAAGATAACCCTTGGGCACACTTCAGTTGCCTGCTGTTATTATTTATTCTTTAGGGGATGCAGCGTAAGATGTTTTTGTGTAGTGTTGGTTAACTCTGTGCTTTATTAGCCAGTTTCTGAATGTGTCTCCAGAGTGAGTTTCTTATGATATTCTTCCAGCTCAAGATCTGATGAGAACTTTCCTCTCTTTCCACCGATGTCCTTCCCATAGTATATATGTTTGTAACTGATTTGAATTGGCATTTTCACTTCATAGTTATAATCTGTATCTCTTTGGGGGTATTTGATATTAAATGCTCATTTTTGTATTTGTAGGTTTTTTACAGGATGTGCAGCTTTTATGAACCAAAGATAACAAAAAAAGTGGTTTCGACTTTCTCTACGTATCCATACATTGGATTGTTAAATGTTGCGGTAAGCTGATTTTTTTTGTATTTGCATTTTCACACGTTGATCATTTCAAATACAAATCAAAATGTTTTTAGAGGGATATGGTGTAATAACATAAAACTAAGGAGTGTAAAAGCTTTATTCATTTCATTCCAAACTTTCTTCTTTATGGATAGCCCATGCTTCTCTTTCTCTCTCCTTCTTGGCTGTTATCCTTTAGAGCATCATCACCTCTGGTGCATCAGTACTGTCATTTCTCTTGTAAAATGCTTGGTCAATCTCCGGCCTTGCCTATCCACCAGCCCATGGAGCTCGCCATCACACTATACACCATCTAATTTTGGTAGTTTCTGTGGGCTTGATGTGGGATCATTTCTGAGAAAAACTTTTCTCTGTAAAGGTATTTGCAAATGGAGCTTTGTATGATAGGTATGAGATTTAATGTGATTTGTTTCCGTTAAAGTTATAAAATTACTCTATTTTACTTCTCAGGAAGTCAGCAGATGGCGAATCTCAGCCTTTACTACAACAGCAACAAAATCAGCAACAACAGCAGCAGATGTTCCCCTTACAAGACAGTTACATGCAAAGCAGAGGCTCTTCATAACGTCGAGTCAACCATTCATGAGTTAAGCAGCATCTTTACACCATTGGCAACCATGGTTTCTCAACAAGGAGAGCTGGCAATTAGGTTAGTCTACTTATGATAATCTGAATTATCCTTAACATTGGTACATTTATTTTTGCTTATTAATGGGTTATGTCATTTCTTGTCAAAATTATCAACTCCTGAAAGTGTTTGTTCTTCCATCATTTGGTCTCTCTAAGGCATTGCACTCTTATGGCATATTTATTATAGCTCATTATTTGTACATTATGAAAATGAAAACCAAAGGCAGTTTTGGAAAGTTAACACTCAACAACATTAACAACAACAAAACCTTAGTCCCAAAATATTTTGGAGTCGGCTAACATGAATCTTCACGTGTCAATCGTGAAAGGAAAAAAAATGTGAGGATAAAAAATAAGAGTTAAAAGAAAAAACATTAATTATAGCTCATTAGTATTACATTTGAAAATGAAAAGCAAAAGCAGTTTTGAAAAATTGTTTAATTAACACTCTAGTGGTCTCTCAAAGAGTGTGCTTACAAAGGAAATTCACTCATGTCACATTAACTATTGAGGAGAGTACGAGTACCTGTAGCATCAGTAGATTGGTGCAGGTGCTTAAGAAAGAAATATAGAAGTGGCTAAAGGGAAACTCCCTAGACGATCGACCCTTATGCTTAATCCTGATTTTGTTGGAGGTGATTACTCTATGAATCAAATAGTTACTACTCCACATGTCTGAAAAAAGAGTCACAGTTGACAAGTCAAACCTTTCAAGTATGTGGATTCACTTGCTTACCCTTCATGAAACTGCCCTAAAATTATGTCATTTTTAGAAATTTGAATCTTTTTTGGGGACAGACAGAAGTAGAAGATGCCCCTCTCTTTTTTTGGGACACAGGGAATACTCCCTCTGTCCAAAATGAATGTCCAAGAACTTTTCAAATTTACTCTTGATCAAGAGCAAACTTGAAAAAAAAATGAACATTCATTTTGGGACGGAGAGAGTAATAATTACTATGCATTGCATCTGTCTGTGAAAATAAGGAATATGTTGTTGTTTCTGTTTTTACTTGATCTAGCATAGCTTCAACTCCCAACTGTCCTTACCCCAATCTTATGAGCAGCCCATAATTGATGCTTCAGTTGCCATGTCAAAGCAAAGGCATGAACACTGCTTCTTTGGAAATGAGGTAATGACATTTTGGGAAAAACACACTAAAAATATCATTTTTGTCTATTTCACTTAAATTAATATACTCTCTCCGTCCCAAAATGAATGACCAATTTTTTTATTTTTTTTTATTTTTTTCTTTGCTCTTGATCTTTGCTCTTGATCAAGAGCAAATTTCAATTTTTTTTTTTTTTGTCATTCATTTTGGAACGGAGGGAGTGACAAAGGAGGGTATGCATTTGACATTGTGTGTGCGTGTGTGTTTATGAGATAGTGTGCATTTGACATTGTGGGTTTGTGATTTTTTGATATTAAGTTCTTAAGTAGTATGTGTTTTTGTGAAATTGGTTTCAGGGAATATGGTTGGAAAAGGAGGGTATGCATAGGTTTACAAAGGGGTGCTACCAACTGATGAGAGGAAAGAGAGAGAATTCTTGACTGAGATTGGAACATTAGGTCATGTGTTAACCATCCAAATGTGTCATTATTATTGGGCTCTTGCATTGACAATTGGTTTATCTCATTTTTCAGCTCTCATCCAAAGGCCCTGTTGCTTCTCTTCTTCATGGTACTAATTCATTCTCACATTTTTCTTTCCTATTTAAATTTCATATGTTAATCATATTTTGATCGTGTCCGCTTGATTGATTTTGGACAATTTTTTCTGGAAAATGTTTGTTTAGATGAGAATTTACTCGTAATGGATTGGGAAACAAGATATAAGATTGCAGTTGGAACTGCCCGAGGCCTTCATTACTTGCATAAAGTATGCCCAAGAAGAATAATTCATCGGGACATCAAGGCTTCAAATATTTTGGTCACTATGGATTTTTGAACCACAGGTACCATTGTTCAGGGAAGATGAAGTTAAGGTTTATAACGAAGAAGTCAACCCAAATTGCACGTGAATGACCCGTGCCAAGTCTCTCTCCATGGAAATGACAAATATTGTCTATAATGAAATGAAATTTTTCACAATTTGTAATATTATTTAGTATTTGAAATACTTATATAAGTAACTCTTTCTTTAATGTCATGTTTCTTAATTACATGTAAGTTCATTAAAATATGAACTTTTTTGGTTGAGTTCCTATTTATGAAAAAAGCGTTTTGTCGTGCGTTTTAACGCACAGGTGGCATACTAGTAATTAAAAATGGTCGTTACTTACTTTCTCCCTCCCGTTTATATTCCTAGGAATAGTGTTTTAGACAATACTATTGAACCATTTTTATCTTAATTTTTAATAAACATACAAACTAAGTTTAAACGTTAAGAGGGTGAAATTCTTTTAAAAAATAAAAATACTATTCCCCACTATATGTCAACTGGCTGGGGATGTATGTAGCTCAGAATAGATGCATTTTTCTTTGCTAACACTTGATATATATTTAATTTATAAAGTCTAATTCCCTTCAACAACAGTCGCTTTGGCCGAGTGGTTAAGGCGTGTGCCTGCTAAGTACATGGGGTTTCCCCGCGAGAGTTCGAATCTCTCAGGCGACGATTTCAATTTTTTAAACAAACATATTTGTTGGACTGCAAAATGAATGCCTATTTATTTGAGATATAAGGGTTATTCTTTTCAAAATTTAAGTTTTGCAAAAAGACAAATAAATTAACAACAGTTATTTGAAGGTGAGATAAAAGGACAAGGAGGAGAGTAGTAAGTAAGCCCATTCCATTCCATTCCAAAATGGAACCATTTTAAGCTTTTTACTATTCCATTCACACCGTGAACCAAATTTAGCAAAATCATGTCACTTGGTTAAGGCCAATTCCGCTTGATGTTTCTAACAGGCAAACTTGTAAAGTTGCAGAAAAACCAATCATATTCATATGTGGCAGTTCAGGTCAAAGTTGAAATAGCTGATCAAGAACAAGAAGCAGAAAAACAATTACTCCTATTACAATCTTATCCATCACTCAATAGGAAATCAATTGAAGAGCAGCATGGGCAAAAAACAATTCTCTTGCCATAGATCCAAGAGCTGTGTGATATTGCTAGGCCTAGTGTCCATATTTCTGAAATTCCCACTCGCTATTATCTGCAAGAGAACATAAAGGCATATAAGGAAACAGCAACATATTGATATCAAGCTCACATAGTAGACGATAACCGCTGTAATAACCTAGAGGGCAGACTTGACGTGTTTTCAGCCAGCGGCTGATGCAGTGGAAATGAAAAGCATGGTTGCACACACCTGCGTAGGATCGTATAATCAAAACTTCTTAGTAAACTTTAACACTTAAAAGGCAAAAGTAAGCCAAAGCCAAAGCCAAATGTTAGAGCAGTTCAAAGATGTCAAAAACATCAGAACAATCAACACACTGCTTAAATCTTACTCCCTCCGTCCCAAAATGAAAGACCAAAAAAAAAAAAAAACAAATTTGCTCTTCATCAAGAGCAAATGTGAAAGTTTTTTGGACACTCATTTTGGGACAGAGGGAGTAAAACAAAACTACTACCTGACAACCCAAGAACTGTACAGTAAACAATCTATTACCAGGTCCAAACAGATAATTGAAAGAAGAAAATTCAAAAAAGAAAAGAAAAAAAAAAGGTTAGATCTTAAGGCTTGGTTACGAAGCTTGAACATAAACAAATTAATACTAGAATGGAAATGAAACTAAGGGCAGAAAGGGTATGCTAGCTTTCTTCAAAAACATACTAAGTGTCACAGGGTTATCTTTTTTCTACAATCGACAACGCCTATGTGGTCTGCCCTTAACACATAAGAACAGCAACCTTTCTCAATTGCCAAGGCAGCAATGATAGTAAATGAGGCACACACACAAAACAGTAAAGACACACGAGGATTACGGGCAACGCCCAACCTTTTATTACTGAATAATACAAAGGATACAATAGAGTTTACAAGAGAATAAGACCAAGCTGCCTTTCTTTCTCTATCTATTGCCTAAATTCGGATCTGCCCTCCAAACAGATTATTACAACCTTATAAATGACTACAATGACAAGCAAAACTGATGTCAACCGCCGGGACACATGGCTGTCAAACATGGTGGCAGTTTTCTGCCTTAAAACTGCTCACAACTGCCCACAACCGCCTTGTCTTAGCCAACAGCTTGCTGCCTTGATGCCGCCACCTGTTCAGCCCGCATTGGCCCCAACATTCCAGCAACAATGCCCATGTCAGCCCGTTGGCCTAACAGTTTTTGCCCCGCACAGTTTATGTCATGCCCTCGTCCATCGCAGTCAACTGCCCACGCCTATGTCCAATGCCATAGCCCGCGTGCGCACCCCTTTCTTGCAGCGTCGCTGCCCAACGCTTGGCCACGCAGGCCTGCTACCAATCACTCGGCCACGCAGTCCAGCTGCCAATCACTTGGTCACGCAGCTATGCCGCCCATCACTTGGCCATGACATGCCCCATCCATGCCATGGCAGCACTTGCCAACAGAAATGCTTACAAACTCTCCCCCACTAGGAGAGTTCGATGTCCTCATCGAACCGTTGCCCCATACAACGCAACCTGATTTCCCCAACAATTTCTGGCTCTACTATCTTCAAAACAGCAACTGAGTCTCCCCGACCGCCTTCCTTGCCCAAAGCATCAAAGCATCGGTCACACCCTTCTATGCCCGTCCGTTCTGAAGTAAGTCAGCCAACCAGCCCGCAATTTATTCTTGAGTTCCCTTGTACGAACTCTCCACAACAGTTTGTCAAGCCCAAGAACAATCGCAGCTTCATCACCTTGTTGGGACAAATTTCACAAATACCTGTTTTAATGGTTTTCATGTTCCTTAAGGCTACGAATACACAACTACAACTACAAACTTAACTAATAGTCCTACAAACATCATTGAACAAATTACAAAAGAAAACAGTAAAGACATTTATTAAACCGAACGACCCTACATGGACGTCTCGGGATCGTCTTCGACTGCCATTTGTACTTGCCTCCATTCTGGCCATAGCTTAAGCTTCGTAAAATAGTTGGCACGAGTCAGCCCTTTGAACAACTCCACCACATCCCAAATCAGATACCTGTTCACCATCATTTCGTCAATAAGCGCCCGAAAATCAACACAGATTTTTGGCGCTGCATAAGGATCCATCGGGGATCACACGCCTTGCCTTCAAGCAAATTTCCTACTTGCTCGTTCCTCAAATCTCGCAACAATGTAAATTCTGGCAAAGAATCTGTAAGATCACGCCTCGACCCCTTCAAGGATCGCACTGCATTCGTGGTCCCTTCTACAACCGATCTTCGTTCGTCTCGACAAGGAAAGCAACATAGCCATATTTCTCATGCTTCAACGCAGCATCACTTTGTATAGCCGACATGGTCCCGCTTCCAACAGTTCCACCCTTAATCCGTTTCGCAGCCAGCAGTTTTAACAAAACACGGTCCACCTTCGTGCAATCAGCAAACCGCCTAGATGGGGCATGATTGAACACTTGATTTTGCCCAGAAAATCAATGCCCAAAATCATGTCATAATCATCCAACTTCATCGCCATCAGATTGCACATTCCGTGCCACAGCCCAATTGTCACTTCCACACAAGCTGTGCCCCCGACTTGTTGAGCGCCCAGGGTGTTCACCGCCTTAATCCGATCCGCTAGGAGTCAACTCGATTCCCAGCAATTCCACATTCCTGTTTGTAACAAAAGAATTAGTAGCACCCGTATCTACTAAAGCCAACACCTCATGTCCTTGTACCAATACCTTTATGTACATCAGCCCATGATTTTGGACCTTGTCTTCTGTTTGCAACACATTCAGCAATTGTATGGGATTAACCCGCCCCGGCTCATCCCGATCTTCTTCATTCTCGCCAGTTTCAATCATAGCATTCAGTTTCTCCCTCCTTGGACATTCCCTCATAAAATGACCCCCGCCACAAATGTAACATGTCTTGGACTTCTTCTCATTGCCCTCGTTCTTGGATGTGCCCGAGCGTTCACCGCCCTTTCTATCTTTCGCTTCAGATTTCCCTTTCCCGGCCGAACTCTTTTTCATCGCAGCATCATCCAAAGGCCCCAACTTGTAGTCGACTAAGCCATCCGCAGCAGCAATTGCGACAGACAAGTCCTTGACATTCTGCCTCCTCAACTCAGCCTGCGCCCACGGCTTCAATCCCGACACAAAGTTGAACAGCTTGTCTTCTTCCGACATGTTTCGAATGTCCAGCAACAACGAACGAATTGCTTCACGTACTCACGAACGGTGCTTGTTTGCCGCGATTCTTCAAGCCTTCCCGAGCGAACCACGCGGCATTACAAGGCAAAAGCTGTTCCCGAAGTTCCTCAAGCGCAAAGATCTCCCACGAATCAATGTAGGGCTTGCCCGACGCCACTTCGTCCGTTCGAGTACGGCACCACAGTTTGGCATCACCAATTAAATACATTGAAGTCACATTTACCTTTTCAATGTCATTTATCTTGGCTGCCTTAAAATATTGCTCCATATCCCATATGAAGTTTTCCAATTCCTTTGCATCACGTTTGCCCTCAAATGCCTTCGGGTCTGGAATCTTGTACTTCGAGCGTCCATCCGCGAACCCACTCGACGATCCTACGCATGGCCCGCTTTAGGATCTTCATCTCGTCCATCATCCGAAGCATTTGCTTCCTTGAGGATCATCCGAAGTCAACGTGTTCTGACAGAACACGATACGATATACTCCCGACATCGAAATCGTAATGGCTTCAACCGCAGCCCGCACATTAGCCAAATCGGTCCGCAAATCCCGAACTGATTTGCCAATGCTACGTCTTCATCCGACAAGGCAACCCCCACGAAATCCTCCAACCGTGACAGTCTTTAGAAGTTGTGCCCACCATTTTCAACGTTCGCGGCGGAAGATCAATACCAAAACCAGAGCTTCTGATACCAATTGTCGCGGGGTTATCTTTTTCTACAATCGACAACGCCATGTGGTGCGCCCTTAACACATAAGAACAAGAACCCTTCTCGGTGCTAAGGCGTGATGATAGTAAATGAGGCACACAACACAAAACGGTAAAGACACGCGAGGATTACGGGCGACGCCCAACCTTTTATTCTTGAATAATACTGAAAGGATACAATAGAGTTTACAAGAGAATAAGACAAGCTGCCTTTCTTTCTCTATCTATTGCCTAAATTCGGATCTCCCTCCAAACAGATTATTCCAACCTTATAAATGACTACAAGGACAAGCAAGCGATGTCGGCCGGACACATGGGTTGTCAAACATGGTGGCGGTTTTACGCCTTAAAAGCGCCACATGGCCCACAACCGCCTTGTCTTAGCAACTGACTTGCTGCCTTGATGCCGCTAATTGCTTCACCCGCATTGCCCCAACATTCCAAAGAACAATGCCCATGCGCGCCCGCTGCCTGGGTCAGCTTTGCCCCGCACGCTTTATGTCATGCCCTCGTCCATCGCATAGCAATCGCCCACGCCATGCCCAAAGCCATAGTTCGCGTGCGCACTCTTTGCGGCTAAGCCGTCGCCCAACGCTCCAGCCACGCAGCTCGCTACCAATCACTTGGCCACGCAGCCCACCGCTAATCACTGTCACGCAGCTATGCCGCCCATCACTTGGCCATGACATGCCCCATCCATGCCATGGCAGCACTTGCCAACAGAAATGCTTACACTAAGCTACTAAGTAAACTAATCATGGTTCAAGAGATGGAACAATTATTCAAGCTTTTTCCTTAAAATGGATTCTATGGAGTAAGCTTTCTATCCTTAATTACAGAAACACTCATGCAATGGGCTAGCGTGAGTTGGAATTCCATGTGCACCGCATTCCTCCATACGAAACGAGCCCTTAGAATATTGACATTCTTGACACATGTGATCCAGCAAGTTATCAATAATTACATTGAACGGAAACGCTAGAGTGAAGTATGAAAGAACAATCCCCGGCGAGGAATTAGATTAATCCAACAATGTATACAGTCAAGTAAAAGAGCAGACAAGTGCAACTCTATACTGTCTAGAGCAGATAAGTTATGTGTTAACATGAACTTGCAGACATTACAGAATATGCAGGCTTCGGCAACAGGAAACATTAACCAGAAAACCTTCTCATCAAAGAAATAAAACTGAAAGTTTGGGTATATCATAGTTTATCACTCCTTCATGCCACTATCTCTGATTTAGATGTTCAGAAATGTAACTTAACCTTCACAGTATTGTCCATGAGTATCTCTTTCTAAAAAGGAAAGATAGTTCCGCCCGTGCTTAGCATATCGGCTGCTTATATTTAGGCACCTATTTTCTAGACCTAGTAAAAGCAACAACATGATCAATACACACACACACACACACACACACACACACACACACACACATAGACACACACACAAGGACTGATAAATACTGGTAATTGCCTAGCAAAAGAACAAGTATACAATTATCTTATGCAGAAAGACAACATGAGAGAGAAAGAGAAAGAATGTGAAACTTAAGTTCATTGTGCAAACATTCAATTAATCAGAGTAAATCATAGCAACCATATATTAAAGGATGAAAACCATAGTAGGGTCAGTAAATTCTGACCAATCATGTGTGTATGCAATGAATACATGGCTTCTTGGAATAAATTCTAGAAGAAGGGATAATACTATTAGATCAATTTCCCAACACTTCCTAAACACTTTTCTAATCTAACTTATGAAACAAGGGTTAAGTCTTCAATGTTTATCTAGCACAGCAAACAACGAGCATCTCAAACAACATAAACAAAAGGGCAAACTAGATGTTTGACGGCATAACTTTACTTGCCACTATTACTTTCTTCATCGAGTAAACTACAGCCTCAGCTGCAAGAGATACCATTCCTGTTCTATTAATGATCAGCTACTCCAAGTAAAATTCATGCTAAGATCACACACAAAAGCTAAATGCCTCTGTCTTTTGGTTTCTAAGTTGTTTTATGTAAATATTTCTTCTTTCATTTTCATGCTACCTGGTTCATTTCAGCAGGATAGTTGTATTCTTTCACACTTTGTCTTGCTAATCTTTATTTGGTGTCTACTGCTTCACTCATCTTAGATCATACACTACTAAGCACATCATTTCAGTTTTAAGAGTCATGATAGTCACCTAATCTTTCAAAAGACTCTCTTCAAAATGGGGAATTTTGGCTGAGACCCCAGCAGGTATGGCAGGCTTATGCTGGTTCAGCCCAACGTTATATTAAAAAATGGTGTTTGCTTGTATCGGTTTAGTGCCTGTACGGTATGTCTCGACTGGCACGACCAGTACCAAAACGAAATGGTAACTATGCTTTTAGCAACACATATCAGTCGCAGCATACGACTGTAAGTGATTATTAGAAAATGATAGATGAAAAAGGTGAACTTAGTTTTCTTATCATAAACAAAAAAAAGGTGAATTTAGTAACTGGAAAATGGATACTCATTTAACTGGAAAATGGTACTCATTTTGCAACAACTTTCTTTTGAATGGACACTCATTTTGGGACATAGGGAGTAAGAAAATCTATGTAGTTCAAAAAATATGAGCAGAATAGGTTATGTTTGTGACGGCAGTCAATACTGCATGAAGAAGCCTAATCTCAAAGGCGCACCATTTTCACCCATAAAATTATGTTCACAGTGCAAGAGTCAAAACTGTGCTATGAAACTTACTCATGAAGGATATATGAGCCACATTCTTGACACGCGGTAACAGTAATATGTTTATTTAAAACAAACAGTAATGTTGTTTCAACAAAAAAGGCTCATGAATATCTTAAAAAGACATAATAGTATAATAAGAATAGATGAAACAAAGCAGAATGATCAATTCATAAGCAGGTTGGCTAGCTGAGCCAAGCCTCTGAGTAAGATTGTCATGTTTACTTGACAAATGGCTTTAAATCCAAACATATAAAATTTCATACATCACTAATGACTAAACAGAACTCCAGTACGCAGTGAAGCTACCCAGGTGTATATCTATCTTAACATTGCTCATTTCTCTACCTACTCATGCCTTGTCTAATTATCATCACATAGACATATTAAAATATGCTAGTTTAAACGAGCAGGCAAGTGTTGAGATGAAATCCGAAACAATACCAGGAATTTCTAGCAACAATTTACCTACACAATGTCTATGCCATGATTTTAGCTCCATCAGGTTAAATAAATAAATCACAGAACAAATGAACAAAGCTTAAAAAGAAATATCTCTAATCAGAAAAACAGATGAAAAAACAGTCTAAGATGAGAACTCAATAGCAAGTTCAGATTCACCGGGAAGCAGCTTCCTGAAACACCATATTAATTTTGCCTCTGTATAATATTTAAAAGCAAACTTCCTTATAGGCATTATAGTCATAAACTACTTAAGGGCCACAATCGAAGTAGTTTATCACGATAGTAGTTTATCACGATAGCACATGAAAGTGGATTTTCGGTAAAATTGGGTTTTAAGAGACAAAGCTTACCCCAAGCTACAGTACATTCCTCGCTGGTGGCGCTAGCCTGATTTGCTTGGCACTCAATACCTAAATGAGTCCGAAACACAACATCACAAATAAGAATCGAATTGCAATTGGTGGCAAAACAATAAACAAAAATAATGGAAACAAAGCACCTACATAGATCCATAATATGATTCCTACATATGGCACAGTTGTCAACGACAATATCTGCATCACCGGATCCATTAATCAAATCAAATTCACGTTTGCAACCAAAATTATACTTAATGAAGTGCAAAAACCATTGAGAGAAAACCCAATTTGAATAACTGCGACGGAAAATAGGGTTAGGGATAAGATTACTGACCCCATGCCCAAAGAGAGACGGCATTCCACTTTTTGATTTCGAAGCGCTTAGGTTTCTTCGACGAGGAAGAAGCAGAAGACGATGAAGGACCGGCAGCACTCGATCCTTCGCCGACAGGCATCATCGTTACGTCGGACGCCATCCAAGAAAGAGAGAGACGGTTGTTGGAAGTTCGTGGTCAGACGCCGGGAGAAACAAATTGAACTGCGGTTCGGAACAGTGCAAGTGTAGTGGAGGGTATTTATAATGGACCTCTCAAAATAGGCTCACGCGAGAGATGTTGCAGTGTCGACATTTAATTCGTTAGTAATTATCTCGTAATGACTTGGATGGGCCCAAATTGGGCCGAATAGCATAAAGTGCCTCATGGGCTATATTAGACCAATAATGTTGTTAGGCAGTGGTTCCCAAAGTGTTTGGGCTTTGCTGAGGTGGAGCAAGTGACAGGCGACAGCCCAAAACGGTGACCAAAGGAGTGGGTATGGATGCCCTAGAAAATCTTTGACCTGCCAAATGACCAAGGTCATCAAAATTATTTGATCATTCCTCATCAAAATATTAATATTAATAATATTAATATTAATATATTAATATTGTTAATATTAATATTATTATTATTAATATTATTAATATTAATATTTAATAATATTAATATTAATATTAATATTAATAATATTAATATTAATATATTTATATTAATATTAATATTAATATTATTAATATTAATAAAATTATTTAATTAATAATTAAAATATATATATTATTTATTAAATATAATTTTTGTCATCATTGTTGATAAAATAAGATGGAGTTATGATTAATAATGATTGATGACGACGTAGAGCTGATATGGAGAAGAGAGAATAACCAAGAACCGATTACCACTACTGCGGATGCGGATGGTCTTAGGCACAATTGATGTGCTGTGTAGACCAGGCTTCGCAATCTACATAAGCCCAATACAACAATGTTTTCCTCACATCAGGCCTTACATCAATTTAAATATCTATCAATATATAAAAACAAGGTTTTGGTAATTAAAGGGGCTTTGAGGGACAATTGCGTCTTTTCACTACATGTCAAATTTGAAATTGAAAAGGAGAAAAGGCCTTGGCCTGCCTTGGCCTTGGCCGTGGCTCGGCCTTGGCCTTGGCCGTGGCCTGTAGGGGATTTTATCCCACATTGGTTTGAAACAAAAAAAAAATTCCTCCTTCCCTATAAATGCTGAAGCTGGCCATTGCATTTTCATCTCGGCCGGCCGTGGCCTTGCACATGGCCTTGCACATGGCCTTGGCCTTGGCCCATGCCCTCGCCCTTGGCCTCGAATTGGATCGGGGCTCGGATAGGGTCATTTTGGGTCGGATTCGGGTATAGACCTTAAAAAGCGGATCGGATCCGGATAAAACAATTGTTACAATTTTTGTTAAAAGGTCTAATTTGAAAAAAAAAGGCCTTTACTTTACTCTTTATTCGAATAAACCAAAATTTGTTAATTATTTTCTTAGTGGAGACTTATTTTATTTTATTTAAAAAAAAACAATCTTTTGTATAAATATTAATTTATTAATTATCCTTTAATATTTATTTCATTTTTTAGTGCAAAGTAATGAAGTCAGAATTATTATTTTTTTATTATAAATCATAATAAAAAAATAGAATTTTTTTATTTATTATTTTTTAATTTCATTTTTTCACCTAAATTCATAATTTTTTTCTCTTTAACTAGATACTTCTTTCATTTGGATTTGGACAAAGAAAAATAATCCCCAATTTTAAATATAAATTTGTTAATTATTCTTTCCTATTTTTTTAATTTCTTTTCAGTGAAAATTACTTAAGTGTGAAGTAAATATTTTAATTATAAATGATATTAATAATATTAATAATTATATACTAAAAAAATGATTATAAAATAAAATAAATTTGATGGGGTATAGGATGATGATAAATTTATATATATATCCAAAAAATATTGCCACATATTTTTATTATGTGTCAAATAAAATATTTTTTTATACAGAATAAAAAATATAAATATTAAGATATTATTTATTTGAAACAATTTTTTTTTAAATTGGACGTTGACTTGGGACTTGGCTCGGTCGTGGCCTTGCCTTGGATGGCCGTCGCCTTGCTTTGCCTCGCCCTTGGTCGGGCATGGCCTTGGCCATGTGTCCTTGGGAGTTATCCCACATCGAAAAATAATCAAAAGAAAATGGGTTGCCTAGGTATATAATGGCTCATTATATACCAAGACCATTTTTCATTCTTTTTTTTTTTTCAATGTGGGAAATCATGCTTGGCCTTGGTTTTATCCCACATGAAAAAAATACAAAAGTTTTAGGCTTGTCTTGGTTATATAATGAGGCTTAAGCCAAGGGGATTTATTTGAAACAAATTTTTTTTAAATTGGACGTTGACTTGGGCCTTGGCTCGATCGTGGCCTTCCATTGGATGGCCGTGGCCTTGCTTTGGCTCGCCCGTGGCCGGGCATGGCCTTGGCCATATGGCCTTGGGAGTTATCCCACATCGAAAAATAATCAAAAGAAAATGGGTTGCCTAGGTATATAATGGCTCATTATATACCAAGGCCATTTTTCATTCTTTTTTTTTCAATGTGGGAAATCATGCTTGGCCTTGGCCGTGGACTTGGCCTTGGTTTTATCCCACATGAAAAAAATACAAAAGTTTTAGGATTCTTAGTTATATAATGAGGCTTAAGCCAAGGGGATTAGGCATTGATATTGGCTGGTTTGGCCATTGGCCGGCCATGGCTTAGGCCTTGACTTAGGATTATATTTCATATAATAAATAATTTCAAATAATTTCATATAATAAATAAATTCAAATAATAAATAATTTCAAATAATTTTCACTAAAAAGAAATTGAAAATTTAGTAAAAGATAATTAACAAATCTATAAATATATAATAACAAGGTTTCGGTAAATAGAGGGCCATTGAGGCGCATTTTCATCTTTTCACAGCATGGCATATTTGCAATTAAAAAGGACAAAAGTCCTTGCCCTTGGCCGGCCTTGGCCTTGGCCTTGCCCTGCCTTGGTCGGCCGTGGCCTTGGCCCTTGGCCTTGGGCGTGGCCTAGAGGACTTTATCCCACATTGATTACAAACCAAACTAAAATGTTATTCCTTCCCTATAAATTGCTCAAGCTGCCCTTGACATTGTAATTTCGGCCGGACATGTCCCTTCCCCGTCGCCTTGGCCCATGCGATTGTCCCATTGTAACTAAAAAAAAAATTCCTGTGTATTTTCAAAGAATATATGATTAAATAATTTTTTTATTAACATTTATAATTACAAAAATTAAAAAATAAATTAAGTGTGAAGTAATTTTTTTAATTATAAATTATAATAATAATAATATTTTCAGTAATCGAAAAAGAATACAAAATAAAATAAAAGTGATGGGGTATAGATGATGAGTTGAAATGATTTTGAATATGTATAAATAAAATCATTGTGTATTTACAAAGTATATATGATTATTTAATATAATATATATATATATATATATATATATATATATATATATATATATATATATATACACACACACACACACACACATATATATATATATATATATATATGTATACATATATATACATATGTATGTATATATATATATATATATATATATATATATATATATATATATATATATATGTATATATATATGTATATATATATATGTATATGTATATATATATATGTATATGTATATATGTATATGTATATATGTATATGTATATATGTATATGTATATATGTATATGTATATATGTATATGTATATATGTATATGTATATATGTATATATATATATATATATATATATATATATATATATATATATATATATATATATATATATATATATATATATATATATATATATATGGCGGAGTGTGATGAATGTGGATTTGAGTTTCTATTTAATAAGTGGGTTGGGGTAGGATTTGATGAGTGAGTGTAGTGTTTGGGGATTTTTTTTTTCATTTAACGCAATTATTAGTATTTTTTTAGGATGATGAGTTGGAATGGTTTTGAATATGTATAAACAAAATTAGCTTAATATTTATTTTGAAAAGGAGTGTAATAATTTTAAATTGGTAAAAAAATATTTATTTTCGATAGGAGGGTATATCAAGATGCTATTTATTTGTCACAATAAATATTTCAATTGAAAATTTGTCAAAATATTTTATAAATTTATATATAAATCCAAAAAATATTGCCCACTTATTTTTATTATTTGTCAAAAAAGAATATATTTTTTATACAAAATAAAAAATCTAATATATATATTACCATCATTTTTAAAATTTTGATTTAACTTTATGTCAAAATCATTGTGTATTTATAAAGTATATATATATATATATATATATATATATATATATATATATATATATATATATATCTATATGTATATATATATATATATATATATATATATATCTATATGTATATATATATATATATATATATATATATATATATATATATATATATATATATATATATGTATATGTATATATATATGTATATATATATTTATTTTCTTCTCAAAATTTAATAAGCTAAATTAAAAATACATATCATAATTATGTTCATAATGAGTTAATGTAAATAAATATTACATATTTTTTTAGATGTACGAGCATTTAAAGGAAATTTTTCATTTGAAAAAAATGTTTGTGTTTTTTATGTAAATTTTTTCAAAAATAAAATACTTCAGAATTGTAAGATAATATATTTTCCATTTGATGTTTTCTTTATTTCAATTTGATATTTTCCTTCTTCTTATAATTTTATTCTCTTCTTTTCTTCCTTTCAAGATATATGTATATTTAATATTAATAATTATATATGAATATGAATATAATTATTGTGTTGATTTTTGGTCATCTTTGATTTGGACAAAGAAATTATTTTTATCCAAAATATTTTTTATATCCAAAAAATTATTTATATCCAATTTTTTTTTTTCAAAAATCATAAAAATTAGCATTGATTAGCATTGGCCCGGCCTTGGCCTTGCCCTTGGCTCGGCCTTGGCCTTGGCCGTGGCTCGGCCTTGGCCGGCCTTGGCCTTTGGCGTGGCCTTGCGGAGTTTATCCCACATTGAATAAAAAATCAAACTAAAATGTTATCCCTTCCCTATATAATGCTCAAGTTGGCCAAGGCTTACTCATTTCGGCCGGACGTGGCCCTTGCCCATGGCCTTTGCCCATTGGCCCATGCCATCGCCCTTGGCCTCGGATCGGGCCTTGGGTCGGGCCTCGGATCAAGTTATTTTGTAACGGATCGGATCAAGTTATTTTGTATAGGATCGGATTCGGAATTTGCCCTTAAGTGTTCGGGTTGAAATAAAACAAAATAATTTTTTTTTCATTTTGAATTGTTTTTAATTAAATTAATTTATAATGTTTTCAAATAGTAAAAAAAAAATTGGCCTTGGCCTTGGCCGGTCGTGGCCTTGGCCTTGGTCGGCCGTTGCCTTGGCCTTGGTCTATCCCACATCGGCAACAAAGGAATTAATTGACAGCCTTGGCCGTGGCCTTGGCCTTCGCTCGGCCGTTGCCTTGGCCGTGGCCTTGGCCGGCCGTATGTGATTCGTGTGTTTTACTTTTTTAAAAAATTCTGTTCATCAAAAATAAATAAAATATCGTATTTTTTTTAACTATATTTCCAATCTTAACATTTCTTTACTAATTTCAATAACTTATTTCGTATGTGATTCGTGTGTTTTGCTTTTTTAAATGATCAAATATTATAGAATTGAATATGGAGAAATGCATATTTCTAATGATTTTTGTTTTATTCTTATTTTATTGTTTTCTAATTTTTATGTATTGACAATGTAGTCTTTAAGAAATTATTTCATAATGTATCAACAAATTATTTTTTTTTAATTTTTTTTTCAATTTTTGTCTTTTAAATATACAGTAATGCCCCGTGCATCGCACGGGAGTCAATCTAGTTTTAACAAATATTTAGATTTTTTTCCGAAGACATTGATTTTTAAAATTTTAATTCAAAATTCAAATTAACTTGGAAATATTTTTTTTGGAGAAATTTGAACTTAGCACACTTGTAAGAATTTGGGGCATATGTAAGTCGCACCACACATTACATCTGATTGAGCGAAAGTTGTATTCTGGTCAATTTTAGCTGGAATCAACGAATCGGATCTCTAGATTTGCCTCAAATAAGATTGAAACAGATGAACAAACAATAAAACTAAGTCGGGACTCCACCAGCAAAGATCCTTCGGCGTGAGATTAAATATATGATTGAGAGAATAAGAAAATAATTAAGGGAAAAAGATTAAAGATCAGAATCCACCTGATTTTGGGGTTATGAACTCTTATTTACAGGGGGTGGTGGAGTAATCCTCAAGACTAGGGATTAATATTGGAGTTGGATTAGGAAAGTGGATCTTGGCTAGGATTAGAATCCTTGGGAGAATGGAATCCTTATTTGAATATGATTGTCCGAGCGCAACCTTGCTCGGTCGAAGGGTCCTCTGCTCGGCTTGGGCCGAGGACAGAGGTTGAAATCACGTATCTGATAGTGTTTCTCTTGCAAGTCGAGCTTGTGCTCGATCGAGCAACGAGCTCGCCCTTTGAGTCGTCATCAATTGGCCCAGCTTGCTTTCCGTGGCATTTAGGGGGTCTAGGCCCGAGCTCGTGCCCGTTGGCTAAGGCCTCCATACGGGCTTATCCAAGAGAGTACTTGGGCCTCCGGGCATTAGGACCCGAGCAGACCTCCACAGGCTATAACCCGAGCATGCACTTGGATTATTCCTTTCAATGTCCTCCTGCTTTCTACTAGAGTAGGGGAGAGTCGGAAGCATATATATCGGCAATGTGCTCGCTTAGGCCGTTGGACACGATCAAGTGGGCGGAGGTGGAGAGGTGGAATGTGAAGAGGCTTTGTGAGGATAGAGCACGTGGGGAAAAATTGGCGCCTCCTTCGGAGCATTTTGAATTTCAAGGGGTGCCGTCGTACCTTTTCATCATTGATGCGCGTGAACTAATTAAGATTTGACATTCCGCCTTGGGAAGGCGCGCGTCATTAAAGCTGGTCCGAAACCCGAATTTTGGCCCGCGAACTACAAAAACGGGTTGGAGTATAAAATCAAACGCTCTGCCCCCTATCCATTCTTTACACTTCCAAATTTACCATGAGAGAACTCCTAGCATCATTTAGGCGATTTCCGGCGAACTTGCTTCCTTGCTCCTGCTCTGATCATTATCTTCTTTCCTTTTCTTCGTTCATTCTTCCACCTCCAGGTATTGTTTTTGTACCTCTTCTCTTCGTAACTCTACTTTAGAAGTGTATTTTGTCATTTATTAGGAGTGGTGGTTGGCTCCGGCGACTTACTCGTCGGGGAAGACAAAAAATTACGGACGGGGTAGGATTTTGAGTTTTCTATGTTTCTTTTCCAGAAATGAAGCTTGGGTTCATGAAAGTTATAGGAGATTCCCAGTTTTATTACCACCAAAAGACCAAATTAGTTTATAAGACCGTGAGTGATGGATGGGCTAAATTAGCTCTTCGTGACGTTGAAGCCATCCTTACAACCTACATGTGCACAGTGGAGGGATTTAGGATGCCTTGGATAGGATGTGAGGATTGGATGAGGACCAACCATTGAGTCGTAGTTAGGTTTGACTACTATAACGAGCTAATCAACCACATAATAACCCATTATGTGGTGGGGGTAAAACCACCCATAACTTGTATAGAAACAGGGGCAAGAATAGGAGAGGGTGATGGACATGTTTACATATCCAATTTATATGTTCTAAACTCTATTTATTGCAAAATTTTCGAGTAAAATGGTAGTTTAATTGCTTTGTTAGTGTTATTTTATTTTCATGTTGAAAAGGTGGGAAATGGGTGGTTTAAAGTGAAGAAAAGATGAAAATCTGGAGCGGAGCAAATTTTGGGGACTTTAGAGGCATTTTAGAGCTACAAGGGCCTATAGGGAATTTCCATGGCAAGGACTTGTTGAAATTACTAAAGAAATGAGACATGGGTCGGCCAGCCAAGCTTCAGCGGCCGCCTTTCCCAGGTTCAGCGTCCCCCCTTGCTCCTCGGCCCAGCCTTGTGCAGCCACCCTTGCCTTTGTGCGGCCGCCCTTGTCCCTCGGCCAGCCTTGTGCGGCCGCCCTTGCCGTTTCAGCGATCGCCCAAGCCACTTGGCCGGCCAGCTTCTCCTCAGTGCTCCAAGGCATTTTTCCAGCTGCTTTGCTGCAATTTGGGCCTCCTTTGTTTCATAGTTGGGCCTTAAACCCATTTACTAGGGCCTAATCAGTTTTTTTACTTTTAGTATAAATAGTTGATGATATAATTTTTTAGGGTTATGTTTTATCCTTGGGACAAAGAGGAGGCTACTTAGAGAGAGAAAATTAGGGATTTTATTTCTTCATTCAAGATAAGTTTATTAATATTGTTCTTGTTTAGATTTGTTTATTTAATCCTTAATATGTGTAGCTAAGTTCTTAATTTCATGGGTTCGATTGTAATTTAGTCACTATTGCTATGCCATTGATTATATTATCTAATTAATTAATGTCTTGTTCATCTTTGCTCTTTTAATGAAAGTTTCTTGGATTAAATTATGGTTGATTCCTAATTTCTTCCTTTTAACTTTTTGGGTGTCAATTTCTTATATTGATTTAGGGATTTTGACTTAGACCTTTGCTAGATGATTAAATCTATTGGTTCTCTTGATTGAAACTACATGGATTTTGGTTCATAAAATCTTTAAAGCTTTCCTTTTTAATTACTTGGACTTGATTTGCGAAAGGTGATTGACTAGGATTAGATAGATTGGTTGTGGCCACCTTACCACACAATCTTGACTTTGGTGATTGAACCCAAGATTGAAATTAATATATTTTTCTAAATTAATGGCATAGTATTTTTTTTGATTAAATGAAATCCAATCCATGGAATTCTTTCTTATTATTGTTTTAATCTCTATTTGAAATTGCTCTCCTTGTTTACTTGCTCTTCCTAGATTTAATTTTAAATCTTGATTCTTGTAGTTGTTAGTTATTTCCAAACACCACCCCCTTTAGTCCTTTATTTGTTTAATTGTGCATCTTTGTTCTAAAACAAGCAACCTGAGTCTCTGTGGTTCGACCCCTACAAGAGTATATTGCTACAAGTTGGCACTCGTACTTGCGAGGGTTATTATTACAAGAAATGGGTATTGAAAAATATCTCATCAGAGGGATCTGACACACCAACGAGCTCACACTTCTTGTCTAACCAAGGATCTGACCCTTCTCCTCTTCCTGCAAGTATGTCTGGAAGTGAAGACTCCCAAAATTCCAATCTTTCTGGTCGGGGCTACGCCTATGTAGATGACGCATATTCTACTCTCTCGGATTCAGAAGGGTCTAGAGGTAATGTCGAGCCGATTGGACCCTCGATGGTTGGATGCCCCTCTGGGCTGCCACTGTCCAGTCAAGTGAATGTAGCTATTGCTCCTTCACTTCCCCAAGCTGAGGGTGAAGGCAAAATTATTGAATAGGCTGTGTTGGGTTTTGACAGTGGTTCCGATGTGGATCCATTGGATGAGTGGGGCAAAGAGGATAGTGATCGGATTGTGATCAAGAGTTCACGCTCATTGGGCTACCTTCTGCAAAATCCCCAGCCCGCTGCACCAACATATGAAGAGACATTGGAGGAAATTAGCTTCACTAGGAAGTTCTGCTCGATGTACAACATAAACCATGATGACTACAAGGTAACCTACATCAATCGGGCTAGAGAGGGCGTGGATATTGCAGACTTGATTGCGACTAGAGAGAAGGTGGCCTTCTTCGTCGGCCAATTAGAACTCGAATTAGGTCACCCCTAGATGCATTCATCTCGTCTTTCTTAAGTGAGTGCAATGCCACCCATATCCAAATGGTTGCGAACACCGTGAGAACGGTAAACAGCTTCCTTGGGGCGAGCATACTGCTTGGGTACGAGCCTATGCTCGGTTCTTTCTGCTACTTTTTCTGTATGTGCCACACTCAAAGCAAGTTGAGCAACCCCAAATATCAAACCCTTAGCTTGTCAAACAACCCTAGCAAGCCTAAATTACTCTTCAAGTTTCCAAGTAAACTGAATGCCTTTGACAAGGACTTGGTAGTTATAGAGAGCTGCAAGGGGTGGGGGTTTCATTATCCGCGCGGCGAGCTCTATAGGATGATGGATCCTTGGTCACTAGAATGGACTAACGGGTTGACAGAGGCTCTAAATGGCATATTGGTGACGAGCAAGCGAGAATGGGTAATTGAGTGGTCGCGGTTGGAGAATGTGCGCAAGTACTATGCTCTAGCTGGTCTGAATGTGACCCCGGCAGAAGGCATAGAGCCGCTGGTCACCATGAAGCCCGAGCGATGTGACCCCTTCTGGGTAGTTCATGAGAACTGCTTATTTGAAATTGACTGCTCGGCCTGCTCGAGCTCGTGGGTTCACTATCGAAATTTCTTTCATTATGGAGGTCTCTTTTGCCCGCTTTTTTAACCTGTGTTTCTTTAATATCTCCTCCCTGTTTTGCTAACTTACTCTAATATATTTGATGCATCTATGAGCCGCCATGGAAATGAAATGGTCTCCAGAGCCCAGCAGACGAGGTCGAACCCTCCTTCGATCAGCTGAGGCGCCATAATGCCTTAAAGAACGTTCAATAGTATAAGAAGCAGAGCCACGTCCGGCAAGGCGTGCTCGCAAGGAAAGGCCCATATGGGGGTTCTAGTGAGTACTCCTGACGACTGGCATCACTCCGTGCATGGGGGTCCTAAGTGTGGTGACTGCTCGGGGTGGAGGTTCCGAGCGTCCCAGCTTTGTTCAACTGTGTCGGCGAGCCTGGCACGTCATGTATCTAAGGAGTGGGCTCCATAGAAGAGGCCCCCCCGAGCAGGTTAGTTCGGAACCTCCTGTGAAAAAGAGCTCGGGAGAGGAGAGAGCCATAGTCCATCGAGAGGACATTGTAACTGCTAAGACGATGGATGAGGTAGACGAGCTGTGTAAGTAGCTCACTGATGTCTCCTTATTCCGCAGCCTGTCCCTTTAACTCGGAGATGGTCCTAGGGTGCGGTTAGGGAACGATGTGATCAAGCGTGAGGCTGATTACCACTGCGTCAAGGAGTGCGAAGTGGAGGACTTGATCTGATGAACGATCGAGCTGGTCTACAACTGAGTGGGGTAAGTTTGTTTTGTTTTTGTTTGCTTACTACGGCTTGGTCTTCGCTTAGTATTTATTGATGTTAATGTTATGTGTTGTTGTGCAGTTGGCCTCCACGATCAGATACCCCACAAGGAGGCGGGAGAAATTTGAAGGGGAGGCCTCAAAACATGCAGAGGAGCTAAAATCCCGGGCCTCCCTCTTGGAGAAGGCCCAACGCGAGCCCGCGGCTGCTCAATCCAGCCTGGGTAATATGGAGACCCTCAAGCTCTCTAACAAGAAGCTTGAGGATGAAAAGTAGAAGCTGAAGGCCACCGTCGAGCTAGGAAAAAGAGAAGATCTCTAATATGGAGAATAAAGTTCAACTGCGGTCGGGTCAAAATGTTAAGCTCGGGCAGCAGCTAGAGGAGGCCCGTGAGAAATTAAAGGAAAAGGATGTCGAGCTCGAGGCCCCTCGATCCTCTTATGTGGATGAGTCCAAAATCATTGCTCGTTATGAGCTATCCCGTGACTTCAAGATTAAGGTTTTGACTGAGGCCATGGGATTTTTTGATAAGGGCCGTCTATAAGGGGCGAGGGAGTGCTTTGGGCGTGACCTTCTGCCAAATGAACCCGAGGTGCTCGATGATATTGTCATAGCTACCCAGTTCAGCGAAGCTGCTCGGTCTGCTCACTCTATGCTTCCTTATTATGAGCGGGAGCTCAGGCAACTGGATTCCCAGGACGCTGAGGAGAATTTTCCCGTTTGGGTTCGTCCCGAGCTTCTGCCTGTTAACGTCTCTAAAACCATTGCTAAGAGGGAGGAAGAAGCCGAGCAGGCTGAAAACGAGGAGGGGGAAGAAGAGCAACCAATTGAAGGCACTGAGACCTAGCCCACTGTGGCCGACAATGATCAGACCGAGCCCACAGAAGCCGGTAACGAACATATGTAACAGGTTATAGAATGTAGCTCGATGAGCGAAACATATTTATGTAATTATTTCTTGCCTCTTTGTTTTGTTGTGATGAATGTTATATTGTTTGCTTGCTTGTTTTTCATTTGTAATTTTCAAGTGTTTGCTTGTTTATGACTTCGCACACTTACTAACTTGGAGAAAAGTACCTTTTTCGTCCCTAAAGTACTTTAAGTTTTACCTTTTTGTCCCTAAATAATTTTTTTTTACCTTTTCATCCTTGACCTATCGTTTTAAGGATGATGTAGTCCCTCCAGTTAACGGGCGTTTAATAATCCGTTAAATCCACTTGAGCTGACACCAAGTTGTCACCTTTTGTCCTACGAGGAGCTTCCTGAGCAATTAAAATAATGATGGAATGTTTTGAATACATAAGGGGAGGAAAGTGTAAATTTTTGAAATAATTATTTAAATTAAATAATATATGTATATTACCTCTTTCAAGAACTTGGCATAATTGCTAAGCAAAAGCGAATTCCCAGGATCAGCCTCAATCATCCTTTGATAATACACATCCGTATCATCAGACCTAGACCCACCACAGCCATTTCCATCCCCCCGCCATCCACCATCAGAATTCTTCCCTCCGCCACCTGCACCACCACCATCCACCTCACAATCCTCCACCAATCCCAACCCAGAACACAAAAACAACAACGTCCCACTTCCTCTCTCCTTCTCTTCCTCATTCTCCTCCAACGCCCACGACAAAATCAGAGAGCTACTCTGCCGTCTTCTAGTTAAAGAAAGCTCTTTCAGATCGCTTTCCGATACTGCTCGTCTCATCTTACTGATCGGATTGGCAGATGAGCTTGATGATATTGATATTGTTGATGAAATCGATCGAATTTTGGGGGTATGGGTGATGGATTATGGTTCTTTGGTATGTGGATTCCATGAATTTAATTGGGGTTGATGCGCTTCGTAGCAACATTTGTTTGTTCGATCTTAGATTGTTAAACCCTAAAAAAGTCTCACCTTGGTTCGATAAACCCTAGATTTTTGTGAATGCTAGTGTAAGAGAGAAGATCTAAAACAGTTAATGGGTTTGGATCTATGGCCCCCCATTTCTGCTACTTTTGGTGAAAATGGCTTCTTTTGTGCTATTGATGCTAGTGGCAAGCAGAAGATTATTTGTTGGGCGAAAAGCAGTAGCTCTTTTTCTAAAAATGAAAATTTTAATTAAAAAAAATTACTGAAAAAAAAAACATATTAAAAGAATGATTTCCTTACAAATAATTGCAATCTTGTTAATTTAGGGTATAGGAATACATAGAAGATGGGTATATCCATATATTATTTAATTTAAATAATTATTTAAAAAATTTACACTTTTCTCCCCTTATGTATTCAAAACATTCCATCATTGTTTTAATTGCTTAGGAAGCTCCACGTAGGACAAAAGGTGACAACTTGGTGCCAGCTCAAGTGGATTTAACGGATTATTAAACGCCCGTTAACTGTAGGGACTACTTCATCCTTAAAACGATAGGTCAAGGATAAAAAGGTAAAAAAAAATTGTTTAGGGACGAAAAGGTAAAACTTAAAGTACTTTAGGGACGAAAAAGGTACTTTTGTCTACTAACTTGTGCTCGTATAGGATCTGGTCTCCGAGCACGCGTATGAAGTTAGGATCGACCGTGTGGTGGAAAAGCTTTGTTGGCTTTGGACCGAACATGATTGTTAAGTTCAATCCTGAGCACGAATTCAACTTAGTGTTGAACTGAGCCGAATGTTGACCATGAATCCAGCTCGTTGGCGATTGTGAAGTCAAATCCTGTCCACGGATTCAACTTAGCTTTGAGCTAAGCTGAATGATGACCACGCATCCCGATCGTTGACAATTGTTAAGTTGAATCCTTATCATGGATTCAGCTTAACTTTGTGCTGAGGTGAATGGTAATCACGCATACAGCTCGATGATGATTGTTAAGTTGAATCCTTATCATGGATTCAACTTAGCTTTGAGCCGAGCTGAATGTTGACCACGCATCCAACTCGATGACGATTGTTAAGTTGAATCCTGACCACGTATTCATCTTAGCTTTGAGCCGAGTTGAATGTTGACCACGCATCCAGCTCGTTGACGATTGTTAAGTTAAATCCTGACCACATATTCAACTTAGCTTGGAGCCGAGCTGAATGCTGACCACACATCCAGCTCGATGACGATTGTTGAGTTGAATCTGACCACAAATTCAACTTAGCTTTGAGCCGAGCTGAATGCTGACCACGCATCCAACTCGATGACGATTGTTAAGTTTTGAGTCTTGAAGCCAAGTAAATTTCTAACACATAAGCTGGTTGTAACAAACTATCAATTGTATGGTGCTCGTAAAGAGCTATCCCCATAGAAAATATAACATTTGAGTGCTTGAAAAGAGCCATCCCCTACACATGTGAAAATGACTGCGAAAATAAATAAAAAATCGTTATTAGAAAGATTTAATGAGGTGATCCGAATGTCATGGGTTCTTGGCTCCTTCCCTTCTAATGTCATTAGAATGTAAGTGCCCTCCTTAATGACGCACACCACTATGGACGGTCCTTCCTAATTGGGGGATAATTTATTTTGCTCGGCTTTGCGCCCTGTTGCTTCGATTTTGCGCAGGACCCAATCTCCTTCTCTAAAAAATCTCTTGTGTACCCTCCTTTTGTAGTATCCTTTGATTTTCTATTTGTAATTTACCGATCTCAGATGTGCTTCCAGTCTTCTCTCGTCCAACAAATCCAGGTCCAACAATAGACTCTCCCTATTTTTGTCCTCCTTGAATAAAGCTACTCGGGTGGTGGGGATAACGTGCTCGGAGGGAGCCATAGCCTCTTATTCATATGTGAGCGCAAACGGTATTTCTCCTCTCGGTCCACATTTGGTCATATGAACTGACTATAACGTTGCTGGCAATTCGTCTATCCAGCGTCCTGCTCGTCCATCCAAATTTCTCTTGAGGGCATGAAGTACCAATTTATTTGTGGCTTCTGCCTGCCCGTTCCCCTGTAGTCACGATACTGATGATTGCCAACATTTTATACCGAGCCTCCTACATTCGGTTGTGAAGGCATCTGAAAACTGAAGTCCGTGGTCGGAGACTATGACATAGGGAATTCCAAATCTGCACCAAATGAAATCGTGGATGAAATTGATCACATTCTCCTCGGTGATGCTGGCTAACGGTTTAACTTCGATCCATTTTGTGAAGTAATCCACGGCCACGACCACATAATTGTAATTTCCTCAAGCGACGGGAAATGGGCCTATGAGGTCGATCCCCCACTTATCGAAAGGCCAGCATGCTACCACAGGCGTATGTTCGGTTGATGGCATTTATGGCAGGTCTACATATCTTAGCATTTATTACACCTCTTGACGTACTTGAGTGCGTCTCGCCTAATGTTCGACCGATAGTATTCCAGAGTCACTATTTTATTTGCTAGGGTCCGAGCACCTAGGTTTCCTCCGCATATCCCCTTATGTACTTCGGCGAGCAAGACTTCAGTTTGGCTGGGTGGAACGCATCTAAGCAAAGGCTTTGTAAACGAATGCCTGAGCAGGGCCCCATCTAGGAGGGCAAACCTGGCAGCTATCTTCTTGATCAACCTAGTCTCGTTCTCGTTTTCAGGGAGGATCTCCTTCTCAATATAGTCCTTCATATTGTCAATCCAGCTCCTGCTCAGTGTTTCAGTGATTTCCATTATATGGGGACAATTGATTGTGGGTTCATTTAGGAATTCAATCCATTTGCTCTGATCTAGATCTTCAACATCCATAGTGGCCATTTTAGAGAGTAAATCTGCTCGTCCGTTATCGAGTTGCCCGATCGGCATGATCGTCCAATACTCCAAGTTTTGTATCAATCTCTTAACCATTTCACAGTAACGAGTGAGCACAGGATGTGTGGCTTCATATTCCCCTCGCACTTGGTTCACAACGAGCTGGGAGTCGGTGTGAGCTACAAGCTTTCTGATCTCCATTGATTGGTCGAGCTCTATACTTGCAATCAGCGCCTCATACTCTGCTTGGTTGTTAGACGTGGGGAATTTGAATCAGACTCCTTTTCCACTACTTTTTTGTCATTTGGGGAAATCTATAGGATACCTGCTCCGCTCATTTTCTTTGTAGCAAACCCATCAGTGTAGAGCATCCAACAATCAGAGGGTAAGTTGGAGGTTTTGTTTCCATCATGGCGCCCAATTCCGAGGAGGGGTGCTCGTAGGTGAAGGTTGTTTCTACCAAGAAATCGACCAGGGGTTAAGCTTGCAGTGTTTTCCTCGGTTGATAGGTGATTTCGAATTTGGTGAGCTCGATAGACCAGTTGAGTAGGCGCCCCAAGCTTTCTGGTCGGTGTAGGATTTTCCGTAACAGGAGTTGGTGTAGACTATAATGGGATGAGCTGAAAGTATGCTCGTAACTTCCGCGCTGCAATGACCAATGAATAAGCCAGCTTTTCCGTGTTGAAGTATCTAGTTTCCACGTCATTTAGGGCCTTGCTAACATAGAACACTGGCTTTTGTATTCCATCTTCCTCCCTGATGAGAATTGCGGCGACCGCTCGATCGGTTGCTGAGAGGTAAACGTAAAGAGTCTCTCCATAAACAGGGCTGCTGAGTAGTGGTGGTCTTCTAAGGTAGTCCTTGAGTTGTTGAAAGGACTCCGAGCACTCCTTTGTCCATTCAAATGACTTCTCTCCTTTGAGTGTTCGGAAAAAGAGGAGGGATCTCTCTGCTGACTTGGTGATGAAATGACCTAGAGTGGCTACACGTCCGTTTAATCTCTGCACTTCCTTAATATTGGTTGGCTCCTTCATATTTATCAGGGTGGCTATCTTCTCGGGGTTGGCCACGATTCCACTCTGAGATACTATAAAACCGAGGAATTTTCCTGTTGTTACTCTGTACATGCATTTGCTCGGGTTTAGCTTCATATCATTGCGTCTCAAGTTGTCAAAGGTTTCATGGAGATCTGCTATATGGTCGTCATTATTCATCTTGATAACCATATCGCCTATGTATGCCTCTATGTTCCTGCCTATATGGTTCCCAAAGACCTTGTTCACCATCCTTTGATAAGTAGCCCATGCGTTCTTCAAACCGAATGACATCATCTGATAACAGTAAGTCTCTTCAGCTGCCAAGAATGCAGTGTGCTTTACGTCGTGATCTGCCATTCGAACCTGGTGATACCCCGTTAGGCATCCAAAAATCTTAAGGTATGATGGCCCGAGATAGAGTCAACAAGGCGGTCGATTTTGGGGAGTGGGTAACAATCTTTGAGACAAGCTTTATTGAGGTCGGTAAAATAAACGCACATTCTCCATTTGCTATTCGCTTTCTTAAACAGGACCACGCTCGCCAACCAGGTGTGATACCTGACTTCCCGTATTATTCCAGCTCTTAGGAGCTTGTCTATTTCTTCCTTTATGACGACATCCTTCTCGGTCCCGAACGTCCTTTGTTTCTGTTGAACGAACCTTTAGTTGGGGTTGATTTTTAACTCGTGGACCAACACGTCTTCTCTTACTCCTCTCATGTCTTCCACTTGCTAGGCGAACACATCTAGGCTATCTTTCGATATGTCGATCACTCTCTTTCATTCCTCCTCAGACATCTGGGAGCCGATCTTGATTTTCTGCTCAGGGAAGGCTGCATTTATTATAATCTCGTCTAGTTCGTCAACAGTCTCCAGCTCGGGTCCATCCCGTACCTGTAAAGTTTCTGTTGGGTTTTGGGGTTACAAACGCAGCGGAAGAACTTTGAAAAACAACAAAACCCTAAGCCCTTGAATCCGTCTAGCATGAAGAGATTAGAAACATGAAATAGAATTTACATACCTTAATGCGATTTGTTTGTTCGAAAATAGATCTTCAAAGCGAATCTCAAAACGAATCTCAAAAATCGTTGATGAAGGTTTTTGATCTTCTCCTTGTTCTAAACCTTGTGATGAATCAACGATTGAAATCTTCAAGATTTTGGTGATAAAGTAATTACCCTCTATCGGTAATCCACACGCGAACGGACCAAGAACGCTTCTTGTTGGATTGCTAGATGATCCCCGATTGTTGAATCAATATTCAACAATCAATGGCTATTTGGTAGAATGAATCTATGGAATTTGATCTTTGATTCGTAATCAAAATCAACCAATTAGTGTTTCAAAAACTCTAATTTTTTGTCACTTATGGCTGGGACAAAATGATTCTATTTATACTTCTTATAAATCCCTAACCTTTAGGGAAAAGAGTCATTTTCCAAGCCAAAATGGGTTTCCAGCGCCGCCAGGACAAGTCATCCCCAGGGGCACGAGTCGTGAGCAAGACTCGTCATATAGGGCACGAGTGGTCCCCTAAATGCAGCACTCTGATAGATTCGTCCCTGCCTTGGGGAATAGTTGGGCCAATTGGGGACGAGTCATCCCCTCATGGCACGAATCGTCCCGTAGGGGAAGAGTCGTCCCTTGACCCCAGAATTCACCCCTTTAGCCATTTTCAATCCGTTCTTTTGTGTGTGACCCTTTAGGAATTATATTTTATAGTGAGTTGAAACATCAACCTCACAAGACATAAGTGACTTCTAGCAAGTCATTATGTCCACCCAATTAAATATAACATTAAAGCTTGATTCCTTGATAATCAAATGTCACAATCCCTTTGTCCACGATGTTCTATTGAACATGAGTCATGATCCATGTTATCTCATACCGTTCAATGCTTTCTTGATTCCGAATATGTTGATAATCCAAATGCATTTGATCTCTATCAAATCACTTGAGTGTGGCCACATATTTCATCAACATCATTCATCGAGGGGCCCAAGCAAACATCTCTCTCAACGAGAGGGACAAATCCCATCTTGACTTATCATTCTTTCCTACAAGAATCCAATCGTGCCAACATAGCCCTTATTGCTATCTGATTAAAGATAGTGTTAGACTACATCAAACACAATATTCATCATGTGGAAGACGGTGATAATCTCAGGTACGAAGGATACCAATGACACGACTATCATAAGATTTAATCATGACAACAGACCATGTCATAAATCTCATAAGTAGGTCAAGTCCAGTACTTGTTCTCTAGCAAGTACCCATAAGTGTAATGTGCATCTCCATGCATATAATCATCTCCATGATTATCCATTACCAACTTATACTAGTTATTCATAATAACTAGGGACGCAGTTCAATATAATAAACATGTAAAACATATAATGAACCAAATAAACTTTTCTCTATAATAAATGATAAAGACGATTACATAGCGGTTTAAGTTATAAGTCAAACATAACTAAACGCTTAGGGCATTACACCAATAGTTTCAACCTCAATTTCTTCTGGTTTCTTCTTGCTTGGCTTTCTCTACTTGCTTGTGTCTCTTTCTTCGTCGTTCGTAATTGTGTTGATGTTGGAGTTGTGCCAAGTTTTGAACGACTTGGAAATGGTGATGCTCGCGTCTGCTATTTCAATATCTAGCTTCCTTTTTGTCTTCATTCGTCCCATTACATACTCCAAGAATTTCTTTGCTCGTCCTCTGACGCACCCGATCCTAGCTGGTATATGAAACTTCACTTGTTGATGGGGGAGGGAGGCTACCATGCCGAACTTGACCTGATTTGGAATCCCCGAGATGGCGTGGTAATCACTGTCACATCTATAACCATAAAGTTCACCTTTTGCTCCACTCGGTATGGGGCTTTGCCGAGCTCGGCCGTCATCTCTATCATTCCTCTCAACGTTACTTTATGGTTCGTGAATCCTTCCAGTTTTCCTGCATAAGGGGTAAGCATAGTATCTGGTAGGTCCATCTCCTTGAATGTCTTATAGTAAAGGATATCTCTGCATGATCCGGTGTCAATGAGGATCCTCCTTGCCTTG
The DNA here is from genome assembly GCA_022495995.1 of Adenophora triphylla var. japonica. Taxonomy (NCBI): domain Eukaryota; kingdom Viridiplantae; phylum Streptophyta; class Magnoliopsida; order Asterales; family Campanulaceae; genus Adenophora; species Adenophora triphylla. The sequence goes on along the minus strand of JAFEMH010002256.1, from coordinate 197,085 downwards.
CAGCCATCAATCCTATCCTTTATGACTAGGGGCTGCTCGCGAGCAACTTGGCTAGAGGCGAGCTCGTTTGTTGAGAAAGATATTGTTTCCTCGCTTTCAGTATTCCATGCTAGGATGGTGGGCACTTTCATGAGGCAAAAAAATTGGCTCTTCAATGATGTTATTGACGGAATTTCATCTTGAATTACGTTCAAGTCCTTCCTCATAACTCGCTTAGGTCTCCTCCTTGGGTCAGGGTCGTGATCTTCTTCTCTGGTCCTCTTCCTATTATCTCGTTCAATGAAACATTCGAGCTTTCCTTGATCTACTTTTTGTTGGATGACTTTCTTCAGTGCCCAACAATTCTCCGTCGAATGACCGTAATCCTTGTGGTAGGCGCAATATCTCCCTGTTCGCTCCCTGGATTCCATTGTCTCATGAGGGAGTGGTCGTGGTGCTGCAAGGTCCACCAGGTTCATGATCTCCTCCCTCGGCTTTGTCAATAGGGTGAGCTCGTTGTCGTATATCATATTCCTTCGTGGTGCTCATTCTTCCCGGGCGTACTCTCTTCGTCCTCCTGTAGGGGATTCACGAACTTGTTCTCGAAATTTTGTTACTCAAACTCTATTCTTCCCTGGACCTGAGCTATTGCCGTCCCTTTACATTCGTCATCTCTACTGCACTCTCGTCCCCTTTTATCTTTTTTCTCGGCTAGCTCAGTTGTGGCTACCCTAAACAGCCGTTCATAAAAGTCTCCTTTTTTCCCCATGGGATAAAGGCTGAACTCGTACTGTAACTGTGACGACCTCATCCCCGCTTGGAAACATACTCCAATCATCTCATCGGTGATTCCTTCTATCTGGTCGGCCACGTTTCTAAACCTTGTATAGAAATCTATTAGCGACTCATATTCCCCTTGTTTAATGACCGCCAGGTCGGTAAGTCATTTTTTGTGCGCGCCCACCATGGAGAAGTTTTCAACAAAGTTTTCTGGCAGTTTGTCCCAACATTCAATACTCCTTTCCTCCAACGAGCGGAACCACCCTTGGGCTGGTCCGTTCAGAGTACTAACAAAGGCCTTGCAGATCATGTACTCGGCATCCGTAACTAACGCCATCGTTGCTTTAAAGTTATGTATGTGATCACGAGCATTCTGTGTCCCCGTATAGTTCTCCAAATTAGGGGGCTTGATGTCGGGCTAAGGAGGTTAGTTCTTAATGCATGCAGCAAAGGGTGCCATGAGGTTGACCTTCTTGATCGTCTTTGTCTTGCCTGCCTCCATTTCTAACATCCTCTTTTCGAGGTCCGCTATGGCGGGGTCGGCCATGGGTGGTGCTCGGCCATTAGGTGAAGGCTTTCTCCTGCGTGAGTGTTGGGCCTTCCTCCCATTAGGTGGAGGTGGTGGGTTGCCTGGTCTAGCTCGTGGGCCTCCAGGTGGAGGTGGTTGAGCCATTCCCCTCTGCTACGAGCTCGCTTCATCGCCTCCTCATTATGTTTCTTTAGTAGCACTGTCTTACGAGGAGATGTCTTACGGGTAATCTCCATGCTCAAGTGGCTGGTTGCTGTGGGCCTGCTCCTGCTACCCGACTGGGCGATTGATCGTCGCATTACCTCCCAATGGGTTTTGCGGGGGCTGTTACTGATGCAGGAGGGCAGCAATTCTCTGACGAGCTGCCTGAATCTACAAAAGGAGGTCCAGCTCTTGGGTGGCCTGCCCCACGACGTTCATTGGGGGAGCGATGACGTGACTGTTCTCTGAGGGGACTTCCCTTCGTGTTTCAATAGTTCCTTGGACACGAAGTCGTGCGACCATGTTTGGGGCTGGCCCTTGGGGCACATTGGCGCTGCCTCCTTGACTTAGGGCAGCCGCTTAGGTCCTGGACATAGCTCCGCGGAGCCGCTAGTCGGAGCTAACAGTGGCAAATTAGGGTTTTGAGGTTGCCTAGGAGGTGTTCAATACGGGTGATTGTTGTATGCTGCATTAAATACCCCAGGGATAGTGGTGTTTCCTTAAGCGTTGCTAGCCGAACCTGTCGAGAAACCTTGGTTCCCGCCGAAGTCTAGAAAATTGTGGCCGAAACTTCAAGTTTTGAGGCTTTATTTGAAGCAAATTGGTCGTTTTTTCGGCAACGAAACCAAATTGATCGAGCCAAAATTGTATTCTGGTCAATCTTAGCCGGAACCAACGGATCAGATCTTTGGATTTACCTCAAATAAGCCTGAAACAGATGAACACAATAAAACTAAGCCCGGGCTCCACCGGCGAAGGCCCTCCAGCGTGAGAGTAAGTATATGATTGAGAGAATAAGAAAAGAATTAATGGAAAAAGAGTAAAGAATAGAATCCACCTGATTTGGAGTTATGAACTCTTATTTATAGGGGGTGGTGGAGTAATCCTCAAGAACAGGGATTAGTATTGGAGTTGGATTAGGAAAATGGATCTTGGCTAGGATTAGAATCCTTGGGAGACTGGAATCCTTATTTGAATAGGATTGTCCGAGCGCAACCTTGCTCGGTCGAAGGGTCCTCTGCTCGGCTTGGGCCGAGGACAGAGGTTGAAATCACGTATCTGATAGTGTTTCTCTTACAAGACGAGCTCGTGCTTGGTCGAGCAACGAGCTCGCCCTTTGAGTCGTCATCAATTGGCCTAGCTTGCTTTCCGTGGAATTTAGGGGGTCTAGGCCCGAGCTCGTGCCCGTTGGCTAAGGCCTCCATACCATACGGGCTTATTCAAGAGAGTACTTGGGCATCCAGGCATTAGGACCCGAGCAAACCTCCACGGGCTATATCCCGAGCAGAAACTTGGATTATTCCTTTCAACATCAATCCAAATGAGATTGAGAAGTGACTTATAGTATTATACATTATAATTTATAAAATGTAATTTATGCTATTTCACAAGACACTATATAATGAAGCCTACGACACATGTGTTAGAACCAATCTAATATTCTATAAATATAAATATCAATAAAAGTAATTACAATAATATTTAAATCAAAATCAGATTATAAAATCAATATAAACCTGAAAACGCTACAAATTTTTCAAAGTCAGGCCTGCTTGACAGTGTCCTAAGTCAGAAATTCGTCCCCGCTTCTGCTGCAGTTTAGGACGTCTGCTTGAGGATACAACACTTTGGAACAAGTTCCTACAGAAGAACTTGTTCCCTGGCGAAAATACTATGCTTTCAGAAGGATAGAAGGGAAAGAGAAGATGAAACTTGTGTGTTTTTGGAACACAATCTGTTGTGTTTATATAAGACTATGTTGAGAGGACATGTCTTTTCAAATTCAGACACAGATCTTTCAACAGGTATGACAGTTAAAACTGTCATTTCAAATTCAAATCTGACATTATTCAGAACTAAAATAATAATTTAAAATAATATTAAAAAAAAATTTAATATTAATTTACAAAAATTAAATTAGTTTAGCACATCATTTGACTGCCAAGATTCGAGCTTTATGTTTATAAAAACCTGTGTCATGGGACTATGCCTAATGACTTTTGTCCTCTCGAAAAGAGCTTCGATTTGATATGCGGTGCTTCCGTGGTTCATCCGGAATCAAAAGTTATGCCATTTTTAACGCACACCTAAATTTCACCAAAAACTCTATATTTCAAAAAAACACCTTTTAATTTTCATCTTTTACCACATAATAATAAGATCACAAAAAAGTTCCAACAACATGCATCTATTTGTTTGGAATCCAGCATGCTCCGCTGCTGCATGCGCTCATTCGTTGATCATTTAATTCTTTTGTCTTTTAGGTAAAATATTAATCTCATAGCTAAAATATAAATCATATCGAGCTCAAAGTCATACGTTCCATTAAACACCAAAATAAAAAAAATTGTGCAATTAGGAGCAAGCCGGAGCGATGCTAAATTCATTTGTTCGTAGAAGGCATTAAACACAAAGTCAAAGGTGTACAAGTTGAAAGGGCCACACAAGCTTGGACAGTGTAACCTCCATAACGCAAACTATAATAAGAAGAGCCATGTGATGTATGGATTAATTCGATGCCATACTTCAATATTAAATCAATCATATTAATAAGATGCCCCTCCCCCATCTCATCTCCCTCATATAAGTCAACTCTTCATCTCTTTTTTCCCACAACCCCCTCCTCCTCTCATGGAATCAAATCCCAATCCCCACATCAATGAAGGCCTCACCACCACCACAAAATCACCACTGAGGACGGTGGCAGTCTTCCGGCGGCGCATATTACTGCGAAGGCGGCGGAGGGTTTTACCGCGGGTTCAGCTAGGAGGAAATAAGCCACGGAGGGGGTTCTTATTTGTTAGAGTGGCGAAAAGACTCAAAATACGATGGATGAAGTTGAAAAATTGGTGCACGCTAAAGAAGCTAAAGAATTATTATTACTCGGTTTTGAGTGATGTATTTAAAGGAAGCGGAAGCATGAAGGCGTTTCAGCAAAGGCTTCTTATGGAGACTTCTTTCGCCATTCCTGTTATGGGTCTCTCTTTCAATTAATGCCTCCCATCCTTAATTTCTTTTTCTTTGGTCACATTTTTCTAGTCTTATGATTATGTATTATTATTATCTTTGTGATTTTTATGTTCGAGTTTTGAATTAACATGTAATATTAATATTTCAGAGCAAAAAAAATGAAGATTTTTATTTATCTTGTCCAATTGCTCGTGATCAGTTAAGTGATTGAGCTAAGCAAACATGCGGGAATGACCAAATGTCCCCACAAGTGATAACTACCGGAGTACCAAATACTGCCTTTGTTTTATATTCCTTCCGTTCCCGATTTAATTTTTTTTATTTTGACTTGGCATCGGAATTAATAAAAAGCAAAATATCGTGAGTATAAAAAATAAAGTATGAAAAAGTATAAACTTTAGCAAATGATGATTTTCTTATTCACTTTGAATGAGTATTTATATACAAAATATGCAATAAAATAAGTAGGAATATGCATGATCTTGATTACAAAAGAGAGGATATGAGAGATTTGGTTAACATATCTATAAACAAGGAAAGTAAATAACAAGAAAAGGCTAGGAGATTGCTATGGAAGTAGGAGGATCATTGGGATCCTTTACACGCCCCCGCAAGATGAACGGTTCTTGAGTTAGGCCAATCTTGAAAATAAGGGACAGGAACCGATAATGGGGAAGTGGCTTTGTAAGAGCATTAGCCAACTGATCAGAACCAGATATGTGTTGAACTCGAAGCATGCCGTGGTGGACTTGTTCTCTCACAAAGTGAAAGGAAAGGGCGAGGTGCTTTATTCTGGAGTGAAATACAGGATTTGATGAGTAATTGATAGCACCGAGGTTGTCACAATAAATCACTGGGGAATGGAGGAGGAGATGCCTAGTCAGAAGGTTGTTGACCCATAAGATTTCTGCGGTGGTGGCATCAACTGTACGAAATTCAGCTTCTGTGGAGGAGCGTGCTAGTGCCCGCTGCTTCTTTGAGGACCAAGCTATCTGGTTTCGACCAAGGTGAACAACAAAGCCGGTGGTGGATATAAAGTCATCCTTGGCAACCGCCCAATCGGCATCACAAAAGGCATGGAGTGAGAGATGAGTTTGTTTGAACAACTAAATGCCCATGTGTATTGAGCCGTGAAGATAACGAAGAAGTCTTTTCAGCGCTACCCAATGATTTTCTTGAGGGTGGTGAAGGAATTGAGCAAGCTTATTTACTGGTAAGGCGATGTCGGGTCGAGTGAGAGAAAGATACTGGAGACTACCAATTATGGCGCGAAATTCGGAAGGGTTGCAAATGGGTGTCTGAGGAGTGGCCGAGAGAGGAGGATAGGTGGACATAGGAGTGGGGGATGGTTTAGAATGAATCATATTGTGTTTATGGAGTATGTCACTGATGTATTTGGATTGGGAGAGGAGAATGCCATTGGCATTGGGTGTGACCTCTATACCTAAGAAGTAGGAGAGGGGACCAAGGTCCTTGAGAGAAAAATGAGAGGCAAGGCAAGTGATGAAGGTTGCAAGGAAAGTATCTGATAGACCAGTGATAATGATGTCATCGACGTAGACTAGAAAAAGAAGGCGATTGGAATATTTTGAGTAGAAGAAGAGAGAAGGGTCAGTAAGTGAGGAGGTAAAACCAAAGGAAAGAAGGAAGTGTTTGAGTACGGTGTACCAAGCACGTGGTGCTTGTTTAAGTCCATAAATAGCTTTGGAGAGATGACAAACATGGGAGGTATGGGTGGTGTTTTGAAAACCTGGGGGTTGAGACATAAAGACAATTTCAGAAAGATTACCTTGAAGAAAGGCATTATTGATGTCGAATTGACGAAGAGACCAACCTTGACTAATAGCTAAGGAGAGAATGAGACGAATTGTGATCGGTTTGACAACTGGGCTGAATGTTTCAGAATAATCAAGGCCGGGGCGCTGGTGAAATCCCTTTGCAACCAGTTGGGCTTTATATTTGTGAATAGAGTTGTCGGGGTTGTACTTTATTCGGAAAACCCATTTGCATCTGACTATGTTAGGTGCTTCATGGGAGGGAACCAATGACCAAGTGTTATCACGCATGAGTGCATTATACTCATCAAGTATAGCGGCGTGCTGATAAGTGACTATTATATAGTCATTTATCCCATTATTTATTAATCATTTCCTTAGTTTTTAGTATCATTTAGTTTGCATTTAGGTTATTTTAGCTTCTTTTATCATATATCTTCGATTTTATGCTTTTGGTAGATTTTATACTCTTAGACAGGTTTTAGAGTCAAATTATGATCAAATTGGAGCCTTGGAAATAATCAAGTATCAAAGCCATGGAGGGACGACATCGAAATAAGCATAAAGGCCAAAATTCAGTCGGAGCGGCCGTGCAGCCAAAGGTGGAGCGGCCGTGCAACAATGTCCAGTTCAAAATAATTTTTGGCGCCAAGATCGCACGGCCGTGCAGTTCCCTTGTCTCGGCCGTGCGACTGTACTGCTCCAAAAAGGCACCTTTTGAAGGCACCACTTTGAAGAGTCCTAACCTTTAGCATATATGTCTATATAAAGAAGCATTTGTACTCAGTTTGAGACATCCAGAAAATCCGAAAATGTTCATAGAACACATTTAGAAAGGATCATATCATACTTAGAATTTATAGCAAAATACTTTAGCAATTTATACTCGATGTTCAAAAGTTTATCAAGGATTCGTGACAAATCTTGAGTACTCTTGAAGATTGTGAATGAAGATTATTTCCAGCCATTGTCTCTCCTATTATAAGTATTTCTTCCCTTATCTTTATTTATTTACTTACTTCCTTTTATCATTTCAAATGGTTTGAGTAATCCTCCATTTCTCGGAGTTGGAAACTCATTTATTTATATTCATGCTTTCTCTACATGTCATTTCAATTCTCTTCTTATTAAACTTAAATACTTGCAATTAGGGAGACGTTCTTGATTATATAGCCTTAGTTAATCGAGAGAAGTACCTAGCGGAGAATCTTGATTAGCGGATCTCTAAGAATTGAACTAGGCCGATAAATTACACACAGTGATTTAAAGACCTAGGGGTGACCCTTTAGTGGAAAATACGTGAGATCATAGATTTAATTGGTATCTTTGATTTATTTGGTACCCTCGAGAGGTGAGTCGGATATCCCGCGTGACGAACGGGATTACACTAAGCCGAACCCTCGAGAGAAAGGCCGGTGAGTCTTAAGATACATGTGCTAGTTAGCACAACTTAGCGTATCATCCTTGACTTGACACTTTTATCTTAAAACAATTTCTTCATATTATTCTTGAATTACTTGCAATTATAAAAATGTTTATTTTTGTGGAACCCCGATCAATTGAGAGAAGTACCTAGCGGAGAATTTCAATTGACGGAACCATATGAAGGAACTAGGTTTCATTGATCACGAGAGTAGTTCAATGGCCTAGGGTGTTCTTTGAATGGAAAGTACGTTGACTCTCGTTCTTAATGGATTCTTACTAATTATGGTCGCCTAGAGATAAGCCGGAATGCCCGTTTGTGACAGGGCGGGGGCAAACATAAACGGATTTCTCAAACAGTTAGGACATAATTAGTGAAGGATACAAACGCTACTGTCTTAACCCGAAGTAGCGAAGGCCGAACGTACCATCCTTGTTATTTTGATAAAAGACTTTACCTAAAGCATATTTATTTGTTTTCAATCCCAAGAATACTATCATTATATGTTAGAGTAGTTTCTATATCTTCCTAGTATTTTATCTTACAAAATCAATATCTCCCCCCAATCATCTATATTTTTATATAAAGACAAATATCATCTCAAAGTAAACCCTGTCTCTGTGGGATCGACTCGTACTTGCACCCGCTATATTACAATAGCCCGTGCGCTTGCGGATATAAAATAAACCGTTAGGTTTCGACCGAACAAGTTTTTGGCGCCGTTGCCGGGGACAACGGTTTACTTTTTGTTATTTGTCTTTATTATTTATATTTTTATTTTATTTTATCTGTATATTATTTATTATTATTATTATGTACTAACTCTATTTTGCAGATGTAAAAAAAAAAAAAAAAAAAAAAATTTGAACAAGAAATGGAGCGGCCGTGCTCTATGACGTGAAGCGGCCGTGTCGGCCCGAGGGAATGGCCGTGCAGATTTGTTGGTTTGGCCGTGCACATTTTCTTGATTAAAAGGTTGTACCGATTAATTCAAAGGTTGTACCGATTAATTCAAAAGCTCAACGGTCGTGCCTTTTTCCTCTCTTCCTCATATTCTCTTCATCTTCACCCTTTTCTCATTTCTCTCTCTCGTAAAACCTTCTCTATACCCACCTCCTTTCACCACAAAATTATCCCCAAACTCTCCATAAATTCCAGCAACTACCATCTCCCCCAACCTTAATTTACCATTCAAACATCATCCCCACCATCAACAACCCCATTTTCACCCCATCCCTAAATTCCGAAAATCCAAACACTATCCCCAATCTCTCGTCTCCGACCAAAACCCACCATTACTTCCGACCAAACATCCTTTATTCATCACAATTACATCTCCCTAACACCAAACCACCTCCAAAACCGAGATTAAACACCGAAATCCTCAAAAACCCGAAAACCTAATTCTTCCCCAAATTCGAAATTTTCGAATTTCTGTGACATTGAGAGTTCAAGAATCAAATTTTTGGAAGGATTCAAGCTATTGAGGAAGGAATAATTCAGATTCAAGGACCATTCAAGCAATTTTCTACCTTACTTTTCGGAGCAAAGCTGATGCGTTTGAGTATGCGGACCAAGTTTTGGAGCGTTGGTACCCAACCATTGAAGAAGGAAGCAATAAGGGCATTGTGGTGCTTGTTACCAGACAAAAAGAAGGGGCAATCACCGGAGGCCCTGATTTTAGTAAGGCTGTTGGTGATACCGTTCTTGATGCCACTACATCAGAGAACATTCCTGGTAAGTGCACATTTTTCTTGTTTATGAGATAGTATATCTTTTTTGTATCCAAATTGATTACATGGAATTTCTATCTTCAAGAAGTAACTAGATTCCTTTCAATATTACATAATTAGTTCGTAACTTGTGACTACCAAGTTGGGCCACGGTGCAAATTAAGTTTGCTTCATTATAGCAAAAAAAAAAAAAAAAAAAAAAAAAAAAAAAAAAAAAACATACAAAAGCCTCACTTTTGAATTTCTTAGTACAGTGAATAAGAGATATGAGAGCATGAACCAATTCCCCCAAACCTTACCTTTTCCAACTTTCAAATTAACCATTAAGGGAGAGTCCAACATATCCAAGAAAGAATTAATAACTTGTATAATTATGCTTCGATAATTGGCCAAATTTACCACCACCAACTATGTAAGTATTTTATTTTCCCCCACCCAGTTCTCTTATTGTATTTCACTTTGTCCTTGAAACATTGAGGACAATGTTTGTCTCAAGTGTGGGGGAGTATTTATCCACTTTTTAAATTGCATCATATTTTCTCTCTTTCCATTGTATGCATGTTAAATTAGAATCACGTTTCATTTCCGTACTTGCATGTAGTGTAGAGCATTTTTTTCCTTATATATATATAAAAAATATATATATATATATATATATATATATATATATATATATATATATAATAAAAAAAGATATATAATCCCTATGATGATCCATATGTTTAATCCATATGTTTGCTATTTGCTATAGAATAATGCCTTTGTCTTTCTTCCCATATTTTTTATAAACTTAGAAATTAATAAAAAGAAAAATATAAGGGATATTTTTAGGAAATAAATTAAAAGCCTCATAAGTTAATATAGCAAAATATAGGGTTTTGTCAAGAAAAAGCATTTGATTAGATGGAATCATTATTGATCATATTTATACACTTGGTTGTTCTTATGAAAGAAATTTATGAAAATATTTCTTTAAATGTACATTTCAAATTTTATTAAATATTTATTTTCTTATTAGAAGCATTTACTTTGTTTTGCATCCCTTGAATCACACCCCTTCATTTAAATTCCATCTTTCCATTTCCGCAAATCAAATCAAAGTTAGACATTTTTATCTTATTGCTAAAAAGAGTGACTTAGTCACCAAGCCTTAAAAAGCAAAAAGAAACCTATTACTTCCTAAGTAACTCGGGGCACGGCGTTCGGCTGCGACGATGCTTCCTTGCCAAAACGGGAGTAATATCCAAAAGTATTCTTGATCTAAGTATTAGGAACATGGGGTTCGCGACCACAATGTCTCCTACTTGAAAGGATCAAAAATAACTAAAGGTCTTTTGCAAAAATATAACACGTGCAAAAATAAGATAAAAATTGTTGAAACTTTGATGAGATTTTTCCACTATCATCATCCATTTTCCACCTTCGTGATTCAAAAATGCAATACAATTCTATGAAAGCTTCTAGTTTGTGAATAAATGTTTATACTTCCCTTTGTACATTTTAAAGTAATAAATTCATTTTCTCAAAAATCACTCTAAAAAAGTGAAAGCTTCTCTTTTTACCAAGTAATTGATCTAAGATTCATCTTCCTAGCATGCCTTGCTTGGTCAAAATTCTATATATGTTATATTAGGTTATAGTCTAAAAATTGTTTCTTTAAAAATATCCCCAAAATACTTCTTTCTAACAATTTTTAAAGGTATGAAAAATATGAATAGAAAGATAAAGACAATATTTAAAGCAATAGCATGCAACAATAAATTTTACGAAGGATCATTCTCGTTTTTTCATCATTTGAAATTTTTCTCCCTCTCCAATCTTTTTTTTTTTTTTTTTTTATCCGAGACTTGCTTGAGGACAAGCAAGGTTTAAGTGTGGGGGAGTTTGATAAGTGACTATTATATAGTCATTTATCCCATTATTTATTAATCATTTCCTTAGTTTTTAGTATCATTTAGTTTGCATTTAGGTTATTTTAGCTTCTTTTATCATATATCTTCGATTTTATGCTTTCGGTAGATTTTATACTCTTAGACAGGTTTTAGAGTCAAATTATGATCAAATTGGAGCCTTGGAAATAATCAAGTATCAAAGCCATGGAGGGACGACATCGAAATAAGCATAAAGGCCAAAATTCGGTCGGAGCGGCCGTGCGGCCAAGGTGGAGCGGCCGTGCAACAATGTCCAGTTCAAAATAATTTTGGCGCCAAGATCGCACGGCCGTGCGGTTCCTTGACTCGGCCGTGCGATCGCGCCACTGTTCCAAAAAGGCACCTTTTGAAGGCACCACTTTGAAGAGTCCCAACCTTTAGCATATATGTCTATATAAAGAAGCATTTGTACTCAGTTTGAGACATCCAGAAAATCCGAAAATGTTCATAGAACACATTTAGAAAGGATCATATCATACTTAGAATTTATAGCAAAATACTTTAGCAATTTATACTCGATGTTCAAAAGTTTATCAAGGATTCGTGACAAATCTTGTGTACTCTTGAAGATTGTGAATGAAGATTATTTCCAGCCATTGTCTCTCCTATTATAAGTATTTCTTCCCTTATCTTTATTTATTTACTTACTTCCTTTTATCATTTCAAATGGTTTGAGTAATCCTCCATTTCTCGGAGTTGGAAACTCATTTATTTATATTCATGCTTTCTCTACATGTCATTTCAATTCTCTTCTTATTAAACTTAAATACTTGCAATTAGGGAGACGTTCTTGATTGTATAGCCTTAGTTAATCGAGAGAAGTACCTAGCGGAGAATCTTGATTAGCGGATCTCTAAGAATTGAACTAGGCCGATAAATTACACACAGTGATTTAAAGACCTAGGGGTGACCCTCTAGTGGAAAATACGTGAGATCATAGATTTAATTGGTATCTTTGATTTATTTGGTACCCTCGAGAGGTGAGTCGGATATCCCGCGTGACGAACGGGATTACACTAAGCCGAACCCTCGAGAGAAAGGCCGGTGAGTCTTAAGATACATGTGCTAGTTAGCACAACTTAGCGTATCATCCTTGACTTGGCACTTTTATCTTAAAACAATTTCTTCATATTATTCTTGAATTACTTGCAATTATAAAAATGTTTATTTTTGTGGAACCCCGATCAATTGAGAGAAGTACCTAGCGGAGAATTTCAATTGACGGAACCATATGAAGGAACTAGGTTTCATTGATCACGAGAGTAGTTCAATGGCCTAGGGGTGTTCTTTGAATGGAAAGTACGTTGACTCTCGTTCTTAATGGATTCTTACTAATTATGGTCAGCTAGAGATAAGCCGGAATGCCCGTTTGTGACAGGGCGGGGGCAAACATAAACGGATTTCTCAAACAGTTAGGACATAATTGGTGAAGGATACAAACGCTACTGTCTTAACCCGAAGTAGCGAAGGCCGAACGTACCATCCTTGTTATTTTGATAAAAGACTTTACCTAAAGCATATTTATTTGTTTTCAATCCCAAGAATACTATCATTATATGTTAGAGTAGTTTCTATATCTTCCTAGTATTTTATCTTACAAAATCAATATCTCCCCCCAATCATCTATATTTTTATATAAAGACAAATATCATCTCAAAGTAAACCCTGTCTCTGTGGGATCGACTCGTACTTGCACCCGCTATATTACAATAGCCCGTGCGCTTGCGGATATAAAATAAACCGTTAGGTTTCGACCGAACAAGTTTTTGGCGCCGTTGCCGGGGACAACGGTTTACTTTTTGTTATTTGTCTTTATTATTTATATTTTTATTTTATTTTATCTGTATATTATTTATTATTATTATTATGTACTAACTCTATTTTGCAGATGTAAAAAAAAAAAAAAAAATTGAACAGTAAAATGGAGCGGCCGTGCTCTATGACGTGAAGCGGCCGTGTCAGCCGAGGGGAATGGCCGTGCAGATTTGTTGGTTTGGCCGTGCACATTTTCTTGATTAAAAGGTTGTACCGATTAATTCAAAGGTTGTACCGATTAATTCAAAAGCTCAACAGTCGTGCCTTTTTCCTCTCTTCCTCATATTCTCTTCATCTTCACCCTTTTCTCATTTCTCTCTCTCTGTAAAACCTTCTCTATACCCACCTCCTTTCACCACAAAATTATCCCCAAACTCTCCATAAATTCCAGCAACTACCTTCTCCCCCAACCTTAATTTACCATTCAAACATCATCCCCACCATCAACAACCCCATTTTCACCCCATCCCTAAATTCCGAAAATCCAAACACTATCCCCAATCTCTCGTCTCCGACCAAAACCCACCATTACTTCCGACCAAACATCCTTTATTCATCACAATTACATCTCCCTAACACCAAACCACCTCCAAAACCGAGATTAAACACCGAAATCCTCAAAAACCCGAAAACCTAATTCTTCCCCAAATTCGAAATTTTCGAATTTCTGTGACATTGAGAGTTCAAGAATCAAATTTTTGGAAGGATTCAAGCTATTGAGGAAGGAATAATTCAGATTCAAGGACCATTCAAGCAATTTTCTACCTTACTTTTCGGAGCAAAGCTGATGCGTTTGAGTATGCGGACCAAGTTTTGGAGCGTTGGTACCCAACCATTGAAGAAGGAAGCAATAAGGGCATTGTGGTGCTTGTTACCAGACAAAAAGAAGGGGCAATCACCGGAGGCCCCGATTTTAGTAAGGTCATTGGTGATACCGTTCTTGATGCCACTACATCAGAGAACATTCCTGGTAAGTGCACATTTTTCTTGTTTATGAGATAGTATATCTTTTTTGTATCCAAATTGATTACATGGAATTTCTATCTTCAAGAAGTAACTAGATTCCTTTCAATATTACATAATTAGTTCCAACTTGTGACTACCAAGTTGGGCCACGGTGCAAATTAAGTTTGCTTCATTATAGCAAAAAAAAAAAAAAAAAAAAAAAAAAAAAAAAAAAAAAAAAACATACAAAAGCCTCACTTTTGAATTTCTTAGTACAGTGAATAAGAGATATGAGAGCATGAACCAATTCCCCCAAACCTTACCTTTTCCAACTTTCAAATTAACCATTAAGGGAGAGTCCAACATATCCAAGAAAGAATTAATAACTTGTATAATTATGCTTCGATAATTGGCCAAATTTACCACCACCAACTATGTAAGTATTTTATTTTCCCCCACCCAGTTCTCTTATTGTATTTCACTTTGTCCTTGAAACATTGAGGACAATGTTTGTCTCAAGTGTGGGGGAGTATTTATCCACTTTTTAAATTGCATCATATTTTCTCTCTTTCCATTGTATGCATGTTAAATTAGAATCACGTTTCATTTCCGTACTTGCATGTAGTGTAGAGCATTTTTTTCCTTATATATATATAAAATATATATATATATATATATATATATATATATATATAATAATAAAAAAAGATATATAATCCCTATGATGATCCATATGTTTAATCCATATGTTTGCTATTTGCTATAGAATAATGCCTTTGTCTTTCTTTCCATATTTTTTATAAACTTAGAAATTAATAAAAAGAAAAATATAAGGGATATTTTTAGGAAATAAATTAAAAGCCTCATAAGTTAATATAGCAAAATATAGGGTTTTGTCAAGAAAAAGCATTTGATTAGATGGAATCATTATTGATCATATTTATACACTTGGTTGTTCTTATGAAAGAAATTTATGAAAATATTTCTTTAAATGTACATTTCAAATTTTATTAAATATTTATTTTCTTATTAGAAGCATTTACTTTGTTTTGCATCCCTTGAATCACACCCCTTCATTTAAATTCCATCTTTCCATTTCCGCAAATCAAATCAAAGTTAGACATTTTTATCTTATTGCTAAAAAGAGTGACTTAGTCACCAAGCCTTAAAAAGCAAAAAGAAACCTATTACTTCCTAAGTAACTCGGGGCACGGCGTTCGCTGCGACGATGCTTCCTTGCCAAAACGGGAGTAATATCCAAAAGTATTCTTGATCTAAGTATTAGGAACATGGGGTTCGCGACCACAATGTCTCCTACTTGAAAGGATCAAAAATAACTAAAGGTCTTTTGCAAAAATATAACACGTGCAAAAATAAGATAAAAATTGTTGAAACTTTGATGAGATTTTTCCACTATCATCATCCATTTTCCACCTTCGTGATTCAAAAATGCAATACAATTCTATGAAAGCTTCTAGTTTGTGAATAAATGTTTATACTTCCCTTTGTACATTTTAAAGTAATAAATTCATTTTCTCAAAAATCACTCTAAAAAAGTGAAAGCTTCTCTTTTTACCAAGTAATTGATCTAAGATTCATCTTCCTAGCATGCCTTGCTTGGTCAAAATTCTATATATGTTATATTAGGTTATAGTCTAAAAATTGTTTCTTTAAAAATATCCCCAAAATACTTCTTTCTAACAATTTTTAAAGGTATGAAAAATATGAATAGAAAGATAAAGACAATATTTAAAGCAATAGCATGCAACAATAAATTTTACGAAGGATCATTCTCGTTTTTTCATCATTTGAAATTTTTCTCCCTCTCCAATCTTTTTTTTTTTTTTTTTTATCTCGAGACTTGCTTGAGGACAAGCAAGGTTTAAGTGTGGGGAGTTTGATAAGTGACTATTATATAGTCATTTATCCCATTATTTATTAATCATTTCCTTAGTTTTTAGTATCATTTAGTTTGCATTTAGGTTATTTTAGCTTCTTTTATCATATATCTTCGATTTTATGCTTTTGGTAGATTTTATACTCTTAGACAGGTTTTAGAGTCAAATTATGATCAAATTGGAGCCTTGGAAATAATCAAGTATCAAAGCCACGGAGGGACGACATCGAAATAAGCATAAAGGCCAAAATTCAGTCGGAGCGGCCGTGCAGCCAAAGGTGGAGCGGCCGTGCAACAATGTCCAGTTCAAAATAATTTTTGGCGCCAAGATCGCACGGCCGTGCGGTTCCCTTGACTCGGCCGTGCGATCCATACTGTTCCAAAACGGCACCTTTTGAAGGCACCACTTTGAAGAGTCCCAACCTTTAGCATATATGTCTATATAAAGAAGCATTTGTACTCAGTTTGAGACATCCAGAAAATCCGAAAATGTTCATAGAACACATTTAGAAAGGATCATATCATACTTAGAATTTATAGCAAAATACTTTAGCAATTTATACTCGATGTTCAAAAGTTTATCAAGGATTCGTGACAAATCTTGTGTACTCTTGAAGATTGTGAATGAAGATTATTTCCAGCCATTGTCTCTCCTATTATAAGTATTTCTTCCCTTATCTTTATTTATTTACTTACTTCCTTTTATCATTTCAAATGGTTTGAGTAATCCTCCATTTCTCGGAGTTGGAAACTCATTTATTTATATTCATGCTTTCTCTACATGTCATTTCAATTCTCTTCTTATTAAACTTAAATACTTGCAATTAGGGAGACGTTCTTGATTGTATAGCCTTAGTTAATCGAGAGAAGTACCTAGCGGAGAATCTTGATTAGCGGATCTCTAAGAATTGAACTAGGCCGATAAATTACACACAGTGATTTAAAGACCTAGGGGTGACCCTCTAGTGGAAAATACGTGAGATCATAGATTTAATTGGTATCTTTGATTTATTTGGTACCCTCGAGAGGTGAGTCGGATATCCCGCGTGACGAACGGGATTACACTAAGCCGAACCCTCGAGAGAAAGGCCGGTGAGTCTTAAGATACATGTGCTAGTTAGCACAACTTAGCGTATCATCCTTGACTTGGCACTTTTATCTTAAAACAATTTCTTCATATTATTCTTGAATTACTTGCAATTATAAAAATGTTTATTTTTGTGGAACCCCAAATAATTGAGAGAAGTACCTAGCGGAGAATTTCAATTGACGGAACCATATGAAGGAACTAGGTTTCATTGATCACGAGAGTAGTTCAATGGCCTAGGGGTGTTCTTTGAATGGAAAGTACGTTGACTCTCGTTCTTAATGGATTCTTACTAATTATGGTCAGCTAGAGATAAGCCGGAATGCCCGTTTGTGACAGGGCGGGGGCAAACATAAACGGATTTCTCAAACAGTTAGGACATAATTAGTGAAGGATACAAACGCTACTGTCTTAACCCGAAGTAGCGAAGGCCGAACGTACCATCCTTGTTATTTTGATAAAAGACTTTACCTAAAGCATATTTATTTGTTTTCAATCCCAAGAATACTATCATTATATGTTAGAGTAGTTTCTATATCTTCCTAGTATTTTATCTTACAAAATCAATATCTCCCCCCAATCATCTATATTTTTATATAAAGACAAATATCATCTAAAAGTAAACCCTGTCTCTGTGGGATCGACTCGTACTTGCACCCGCTATATTACAATAGCCCGTGCGCTTGCGGATATAAAATAAACCGTTAGGTTTCGACCGAACAAGTTTTGGCGCCGTTGTCGGGACAACGGTTTACTTTTTTGTTATTTGTCTTTATTATTTATATTTTTATTTTATTTTATCCGTATATTATTTATTATTATTATTATGTACTAACTCTATTTTGCAGATGTAAAAAAAAAAAAAAAATTGAACAGTAAAATGGAGCGGCCGTGCTCTATGACGTGAAGCGGCCGTGTCAGCCGAGGGGAATGGCCGTGCAGATTTGTTGGTTTGGCCGTGCACATTTTCTTGATTAAAAGGTTGTACCGATTAATTCAAAGGTTGTACCGATTAATTCAAAAGCTCAACAATCGTGCCTTTTTCCTCTCTTCCTCATATTCTCTTCATCTTCACCCTTTTCTCATTTCTCTCTCTGTAAAACCTTCTCTATACCCACCTCCTTTCACCACAAAATTATCCCCAAACTCTCCATAAATTCCAGCAACTACCATCTCCCCCAACCTTAATTTACCATTCAAACATCATCCCCACCATCAACAACCCCATTTTCACCCCATCCCTAAATTCCGAAAATCCAAACACTATCCCCAATCTCTCGTCTCCGACCAAAACCCACCATTACTTCCGACCAAACATCCTTTATTCATCACAATTACATCTCCCTAACACCAAACCACCTCCAAAACCGAGATTAAACACCGAAATCCTCAAAAACCCGAAAACCTAATTCTTCCCCAAATTCGAAATTTTCGAATTTCTGTGACATTGAGAGTTCAAGAATCAAATTTTTGGAAGGATTCAAGCTATTGAGGAAGGAAGAATTCAGATTCAAGGACCATTCAAGCAATTTTCTACCTTACTTTTCGGAGCAAAGCTGATGCGTTTGAGTATGCGGACCAAGTTTTGGAGCGTTGGTACCCAACCATTGAAGAAGGAAGCAATAAGGGCATTGTGGTGCTTGTTACCAGACAAAAAGAAGGGGCAATCACCGGAGGCCCTGATTTTAGTAAGGCTGTTGGTGATACCGTTCTTGATGCCACTACATCAGAGAACATTCCTGGTAAGTGCACATTTTTCTTGTTTATGAGATAGTATATCTTTTTTGTATCCAAATTGATTACATGGAATTTCTATCTTCAAGAAGTAACTAGATTCCTTTCAATATTACATAATTAGTTCCAGAACTTGTGACTACCAAGTTGGGCCACGGTGCAAATTAAGTTTGCTTCATTATAGCAAAAAAAAAAAAAAAAAAAAAAAAAAAAACATACAAAAGCCTCACTTTTGAATTTCTTAGTACGGATGAATAAGAGATATGAGAGCATGAACCAATTCCCCCAAACCTTACCTTTTCCAACTTTCAAATTAACCATTAAGGGAGAGTCCAACATATCCAAGAAAGAATTAATAACTTGTATAATTATGCTTCGATAATTGGCCAAATTTACCACCACCAACTATGTAAGTATTTTATTTTCCCCCACCCAGTTCTCTTATTGTATTTCACTTTGTCCTTGAAACATTGAGGACAATGTTTGTCTCAAGTGTGGGGGAGTATTTATCCACTTTTTAAATTGCATCATATTTTCTCTCTTTCCATTGTATGCATGTTAAATTAGAATCACGTTTCATTTCCGTACTTGCATGTAGTGTAGAGCATTTTTTTCCTTATATATATATAAAATATATATATATATATATATATATATATATATATATATATATATATATATATATATATATATATATATATATATAATAATAAAAAAAAGATATATAATCCCTATGATGATCCATATGTTTAATCCATATGTTTGCTATTTGCTATAGAATAATGCCTTTGTCTTTCTTCCCATATTTTTTATAAACTTAGAAATTAATAAAAAGAAAAATATAAGGGATATTTTTAGGAAATAAATTAAAAAGCCTCATAAGTTAATATAGCAAAATATAGGGTTTTGTCAAGAAAAAGCATTTGATTAGATGGAATCATTATTGATCATATTTATACACTTGGTTGTTCTTATGAAAGAAATTTATGAAAATATTTCTTTAAATGTACATTTCAAATTTTATTAAATATTTATTTTCTTATTAGAAGCATTTACTTTGTTTTGCATCCCTTGAATCACACCCCTTCATTTAAATTCCATCTTTCCATTTCCGCAAATCAAATCAAAGTTAGACATTTTAATCTTATTGCTAAAAAGAGTGACTTAGTCACCAAGCCTTAAAAAGCAAAAAGAAACCTATTACTTCCTAAGTAACTCGGGGCACGGCGTTCACTGCGACGATGCTTCCTTGCCAAAACGGGAGTAATATCCAAAAGTATTCTTGATCTAAGTATTAGGAACATGGGGTTCGCGACCACAATGTCTCCTACTTGAAAGGATCAAAAATAACTAAAGGTCTTTTGCAAAAATATAACACGTGCAAAAATAAGATAAAAATTGTTGAAACTTTGATGAGATTTTTCCACTATCATCATCCATTTTCCACCTTCGTGATTCAAAAATGCAATACAATTCTATGAAAGCTTCTAGTTTGTGAATAAATGTTTATACTTCCCTTTGTACATTTTAAAGTAATAAATTCATTTTCTCAAAAATCACTCTAAAAAGTGAAAGCTTCTCTTTTTACCAAGTAATTGATCTAAGATTCATCTTCCTAGCATGCCTTGCTTGGTCAAAATTCTATATATGTTATATTAGGTTATAGTCTAAAAATTGTTTCTTTAAAAATATCCCCAAAATACTTCTTTCTAACAATTTTTAAAGGTATGAAAAATATGAATAGAAAGATAAAGACAATATTTAAAGCAATAGCATGCAATAATAAATTTTACGAAGGATCATTCTCGTTTTTTCATCATTTGAAATTTTTCTCCCTCTCCAATCTTTTTTTTTTTTTTTTTTTTTTTTATCCGAGACTTGCTTGAGGACAAGCAAGGTTTAAGTGTGGGGGAGTTTGATAAGTGACTATTATATAGTCATTTATCCCATTATTTATTAATCATTTCCTTAGTTTTTAGTATCATTTAGTTTGCATTTAGGTTATTTTAGCTTCTTTTATCATATATCTTCAATTTTATGCTTTTGATAGATTTTATACTCTTAGACAGGTTTTAGAGTCAAATTATGATCAAATTGGAGCCTTGGAAATAATCAAGTATCAAAGCCATGGAGGGACGACATCGAAATAAGCATAAAGGCCAAAATTCAGTCGGAGCGGCCGTGCGGCCCAAAGGTGGAGCGGCCGTGCAACAATGTCCAGTTCAAAATAATTTTTGGCGCCAAGATCGCACGGCCGTGCGGTTCCCTTGACTCGGCCATGCGATGCCGTACCTGTTCCAAAAAGGCACCTTTTGAAGGCACCACTTTGAAGAGTCCCAACCTTTAGCATATATGTCTATATAAAGAAGCATTTGTACTCAGTTTGAGACATCCAGAAAATCCGAAAATGTTCATAGAACACATTTAGAAAGGATCATATCATACTTAGAATTTATAGCAAAATACTTTAGCAATTTATACTCGATGTTCAAAAGTTTATCAAGGATTCGTGACAAATCTTGTGTACTCTTGAAGATTGTGAATGAAGATTATTTCCAGCCATTGTCTCTCCTATTATAAGTATTTCTTTCCTTATCTTTATTTATTTACTTACTTCCTTTTATCATTTCAAATGGTTTGAGTAATCCTCCATTTCTCGGAGTTGGAAACTCATTTATTTATATTCATGCTTTCTCTACATGTCATTTCAATTCTCTTCTTATTAAACTTAAATACTTGCAATTAGGGAGACGTTCTTGATTGTATAGCCTTAGTTAATCGAGAGAAGTACCTAGCGGAGAATCTTGATTAGCGGATCTCTAAGAATTGAACTAGGCCGATAAATTACACACAGTGATTTAAAGACCTAGGGGTGACCCTCTAGTGGAAAATACGTGAGATCATAGATTTAATTGGTATCTTTGATTTATTTGGTACCCTCGAGAGGTGAGTCGGATATCCCGCGTGACGAACGGGATTACACTAAGCCGAACCCTCGAGAGAAAGGCCGGTGAGTCTTAAGATACATGTGCTAGTTAGCACAACTTAGCGTATCATCCTTGACTTGGCACTTTTATCTTAAAACAATTTCTTCATATTATTCTTGAATTACTTGCAATTATAAAAATGTTTATTTTTGTGGAACCCCAGTCAATTGAGAGAAGTACCTAGCGGAGAATTTCAATTGACGGAACCATATGAAGGAACTAGGTTTCATTGATCACGAGAGTAGTTCAATGGCCTAGGGGTGTTCTTTGAATGGAAAGTACGTTGACTCTCGTTCTTAATGGATTCTTACTAATTATGGTCGGCTAGAGATAAGCCGGAATGCCCGTTTGTGACGGGCGGGGGCAAACATAAACGGATTTCTCAAACAGTTAGGACATAATTAGTGAAGGATACAAACGCTACTGTCTTAACCCGAAGTAGCGAAGGCCGAACGTACCATCCTTGTTATTTTGATAAAAGACTTTACCTAAAGCATATTTATTTGTTTTCAATCCCAAGAATACTATCATTATATGTTAGAGTAGTTTCTATATCTTCCTAGTATTTTATCTTACAAAATCAATATCTCCCCCCAATCATCTATATTTTTATATAAAGACAAATATCATCTCAAAGTAAACCCCGTCTTCGTGGGATCGACTCGTACTTTCACCCGCTATATTACAATAGCCCGTGCGCTTGCGGATATAAAATAAACCGTTAGGTTTCGACCGAACAAGTTTTTGGCGCCGTTGCCGGGGACAACGGTTTACTTTTTGTTATTTGTCTTTATTATTTATATTTTTATTTTTATTTTATCTGTATATTATTTATTATTATTATTATGTACAAACTCTATTTTGCGAGATGTAAAAAAAAAAAAAAAAAAAAAAAAAAATTTGAACAAGTAAAATGGAGCGGCCGTGCTCTATGACGTGAAGCGGCCGTGTCAGCCGAGGGGAATGGCCGTGCAGATTTGTTGGTTTGGCCGTGCACATTTTCTTGATTAAAAGGTTGTACCGATTAATTCAAAGGTTGTACCGATTAATTCAAAAGCTCAACAGTCGTGCCTTTTTCCTCTCTTCCTCATATTCTCTTCATCTTCACCCTTTTCTCATTTCTCTCTCTCTGTAAAACCTTCTCTATACCCACCTCCTTTCACCACAAAATTATCCCCAAACTCTCCATAAATTCCAGCAACTACCATCTCCCCAACCTTAATTTACCATTCAAACATCATCCCCACCATCAACAACCCCATTTTCACCCCATCCCTAAATTCCGAAAATCCAAACACTATCCCCAATCTCTCGTCTCCGACCAAAACCCACCATTACTTCCGACCAAACATACTTTATTCATCACAATTACATCTCCCTAACACCAAACCACCTCCAAAACCGAGATTAAACACCGAAATCCTCAAAAACCCGAAAACCTAATTCTTCCCCAAATTCGAAATTTTCGAATTTACGTGACATTGAGAGTTCAAGAATCAAATTTTGGAAGGATTCAAGCTATTGAGGAAGGAAGAATTCAGATTCAAGGACCATTCAAGCAATTTTCTACCTTACTTTTCGGAGCAAAGCTGATGCGTTTGAGTATGCGGACCAAGTTTTGGAGCGTTGGTACCCAACCATTGAAGAAGGAAGCAATAAGGGCATTGTGGTGCTTGTTACCGAGACAAAAAGAAGGGGCAATCACCGGAGGCCCCGATTTTAGTAAGGTCACATTGGTGATACCGTTCTTGATGCCACTACATCGTAGAGAACATTCCCGGTAAGTGCACATTTTTCTTGTTTATGAGATAGTATATCTTTTTGTATCCAAATTGATTACATGGAATTTCTATCTTCAAGAAGTAACTAGATTCCTGTCAATATTACATAATTAGTTCCAGAACTTGTGACTACCAAGTTGGGCCACGGTGCAAATTAAGTTTGCTTCATTATAGCAAAAAAAAAAAAAAAAAAAAAAAAAAAAAAAAAAAAAAAAAAAAACATACAAAAGCCTCACTTTTGAATTTCTTAGTCTGATGAATAAGAGATATGAGAGCATGAACCAATTCCCCCAAACCTTACCTTTTCCAACTTTCAAATTAACCATTAAGGGAGAGTCCAACATATCCAAGAAAGAATTAATAACTTGTATAATTATGCTTCGATAATTGGCCAAATTTACCACCACCAACTATGTAAGTATTTTATTTTCCCCCACCCAGTTCTCTTATTGTATTTCACTTTGTCCTTGAAACATTGAGGACAATGTTTGTCTCAAGTGTGGGGGAGTATTTATCCACTTTTTAAATTGCATCATATTTTCTCTCTTTCCATTGTATGTGAAAACGTGAGTTTTGTGGGAACATTATTATGTTTCCTTATTTCAAAAGACTTCTATATGGTAAGAAGATTTTGGGACTTTCATGGAGATTTATAAGTATCTTAATTTTATTAAGAGATTGTAATTATGTAAATATCTTTTATTTATGTACATAGTTTTATATTAGGACTAACCTACTAATATTTGATTTCCTTGTGAGTGTGTTATATGTTTTCATATAGGAAAAGGAATCTCACAAAGGAAGAAGTCGATTGCATGAAGATCTTCTCCAAGGTGCTCTATAAATACAAGGCTTTCAGCACAAAGAGAAGTTACACAATTTACGAGAGAAAATCACATTCTTCATAGTTATTCGACATTGTTGTTTTAGGTTGTGAGCTTACATCCGTAACTCACATCTAGGTTTTCATAAAGTTCTCTTGTTTTACTTCTGATTGAATAAGTCCTACTTGGGAAAGGGGAGTTGTTCATATCATAGAAGGTGATTAGAACTTGTTTAGTATTTTCATATTTTAGTTTTTCACTTATTTGTTTTTGTAAGAAACATAAGTTTTTATAGTGAAAGGTTTTTGGGCGTAAGCCTAGTTTGCTGATCACACAGATCAGTAAGCGTATATAACTCTTGAGTTATTGCATTTTATTGCTTTTATTTACTTTATTCCGCTGCATTATCTGTGGATGTGTGGACAGTTGTGAGACACATCTGTTCTCACATCCTTTGCCTATTGCGTGATCCAAGTTTCCTAGCTACACGAAACTTTCAATTGGTATCAGAGCCAACTCTCGAAATATTGCGAGTGTTGATCCAGAAAGTGTAGTCATTATGGAATGCCAAAATCACCAAAATAGGCCTCCTGTCTTGGATGGCACAAATTATTCTCTTTGGAAGTCTAAGATGCGAAATTACATCAAAAGTATTGATGAAAGAGCTTGGATGTGCATTCTTGTTGCATGGCAACCTCCTACCGTGGAGAAAAAGCCATCTTCCGGTGTTGGTGAGTCCTTCTTTGAAAGAAAACCCGAAGAACAATGGACTCTTGATGAAATACAAGCCGCAAATTACAATTCAAAAGCCATGGGTGCTATTTCCAGCCATGTTTCGGGAATATGTACAAGCTTATAACAAATGAAAGTATAGCCAAATCGCTTGGGATATTTTGCAAACTCAATGTGAGGGAGCACCAAGTGTGAAGGCTACCAGGCTTAGGATTTTAATGGATAGGTTTGAGTTACTTCGAATGGAAGAAACCGAGGATATTGTGTCATATGCTTTGCTAAGATTCATGAGATTTCAAATGAATGCACAAGTCTAGGAGAATCTATCTCCAATGCAAGACTTGTTAGTAAGATTCTAAGAACCTTGCCTCGAGAGGTTTAACATTAAAGTAGGCGTGATTGAAGAAACAAAGGACACAAATACCGTAGGTCTTGACACCATCATAGGAATCTTGGCGTGTTTGAGCTTAACCTTGAGGCTCGGAAGAAAAACAAAACACACAGTCTTGCTCTCAAAAGTGCTTTGCATTACCAAGAGAGCTTGTGGAATTATCCTCCGAGATTGACAAGTCGAATCTTGAAGATGAGGATGTTGCTTTTATTTCAAAGAAATTCAGTTCTATCTTGAAAAATAGAAGGATGAGCAAATTTCCCAATAGACCTACTTCGATCGCCTGAAAAACCAAAACCTAGCACCGACACCGGATTCAAGAAGCCAAGTTTTGAAAATAAATCATCCGAATCCGTCCAATGTAGGGCATGTCGTGGCTTTGGTCATTATGCCAATGAGTGTGCTAACACACTTAAAAAGAAGGGGATGAGCTTAACCGCTACCCTTAGTGACGGTGAAGATGAGGAAGAAGAAGTGGCTAACATGTCTGTCTTAAATTGCCATTACGTGTTTAATGCTTTTTCTGCAGATATAGAAGAAAATACTCTTGAAAATCCCTTGGATGTGGGCTCGGTTGTGTACACATCCGGTGTCACATCTCGAACCGGAGCTAAACTGTTTCTCTATTAAAGGAGACTCGGATGATGAAGATGAAGAAAGAGACATTCCCTATGAGGAACTCTTTGCCACATACAAGGAGCCGCATACGATTGGATGAAAAGATTGGACAAAATTGAGATACTTGTTAAGGTAAACAAATCTCTCGTCTCGATAAATTAGCCGCTTGTGAAGATGAAAAAGCCGTACTTTCAAAAGAAAATGATGCTCAAAAGGATACCATTGCAAGACTTGAAGTCCTTGTGACCAAAAGAGAAGTTGACCTTGAAAAATTCAAGAATGAATGTGAAAAAGCTGATAATACTTTTACTAAGTTAAACAAAAGTAAAATGAAAATGGAAGAAGCTTTTTCTATGGGTCAACGTGACAAAATTGGTATAGGTTTTGAAAATAATTTTGTAAAGGAGGGATATAAGGGTTCTACCTCTAAAAATGTGAAAAAACAAGTTTTTAAAGAAAAAGTCATTCTGAGTGAGAAGAGACCAAGGAAGAGGCATTACATTTGCCATTACGCTGGGCTCCTGGTCACATTAGGCCCTTACTGTTACAAACTCAAGGCCGATAAAAAATACGGTAGTTTTAAACGGCCTCGGATGTGTGAGAAGATGTATGCACATCCTAACACACATCCAAATAATCCGAGACCTCTGCAACCCAAAAAGAAAACTGTTAAACAGTGGGTAGCCAAACCAATTTCCACCTGTAATGTTGTCTACTCTTCCCTCAAGAGTACTGTCTCTGGCTCTTGGTATTTTGATAGTGGGTGCTCTAGGCACATGACTGGGAACCAAGCAGTCCTTCTTGATTATGAAGAAATAAATGGAGGGAAAGTAAATTTTGGTGGAGGTGCTCAAGGAAAGATTGTTGGAAAAGGAACCCTAGACGTCAAGGGTCTCCCAAAATTGCACAATGTGTACCATGTGGAAGGCTTGAAAGCCAACCTAATAAGCATCAGTCAACTGTGTGATGATGACCTATTTGTGAAGTTTGATAAGCACTTGTGTGAAGTGTTTGATAAAGATAATAAATGTGTGTTTACTGGTCCTAGATCTGCTGATAATTGTTACCAATTTGGTGACAATTTTTCTTGCCTAAGCTCAAAAGCTAATGATGTCAATCTGTGGCACCAAAAATTAGGGCATGCTAGCTGTAGAACTCTGGAAGAACTTCAAAGGTTTGAAGCCATTAAAGACCTCCCTAAACTGAACTTCAAGAACCCTGATGTCTGTGGTTCATGTCAAAAGGGAAAACAAACAAAAGCATCACATAAAAAGGTCCAACAATGCTCCACAACTAGATGTTTGGAGATGATTCACACTGATTTAATGGGACCTATTGAAGTAGAAAGCTTTGGTAGGAAAAAGTATGCCTTTGTGTGTGTTGATGATTATTCTAGGTACACTTGGGTAATGTTCTTAAGAGAAAAGTCGAAACAATTGGAGAATTCAAAAATTGGTACAAAAGAGTTAGAAATCTTTATGGTCTTAAGACTGTGAGGATTAGGTCCGACCATGGCACCGAATATGAGAATCAAATGTTCACCAATTTTTGCAACTCTAAGGGAATCACTCATGAGTTTTCTCGCACCAATCACCCCACAAAGAAATGGAATTGCCGAAAGAAAGAATAGAACCTTGCAAGAAATGGCTAGAGTCATGCTAAGTTCAAAGAACTTGTCCAAAAAGTTTTGGGCAGAAGCTTTAAACACTGCTTGTCACATTGGCAATAGGGTGTTTCTAAGGATTGGTAGCACTGTCACCCCATATCAAATTCTCCTTGGAAAGAAACCAACTGTAAAATATTTTCATGTGTTTGGTTGTGTTTGTTATATTCTCAATGATAGAGAATACTTGTCCAAGTTTGATTCAAAAAGTGACAAAGCAATTTTCATGGGCTATTCCACAAACAAGAGAGCTTACAGAGTTTTCAATCTTAAAACTAAGACCATTATGGAATCTCGCTAATGTTAAATTTGATGACTCACTTGATCTTAACCTCAAGACTCGAGGATGATGTTTCAGGTTGCTTGGACTGGAAGGATGAAGAAACAGTGCCGAAAAAGCAAAAGAAACTTCCAAAGGCCGATAAAAATGATGAACCCGACAAGGATGTAACCAAGGATGTGGACACATCCGCTCCACATCTGAACCCACATTCGCTCCCACATCCACTCAAACTCCCGTAATCGAGGACGCTTCGATTCTCGATCGGGATGATGCTCCGTAAGGTAATGTGAATGGGTGTGTGGATAGGTCAAAGGATATCCCTTCAAAAATCCAGAAAAACCATCCCACTTCACAAGTTGTGGGAGATGTGCATGCTCAAGTGAGAACTAGACAAAAGGACAAAGTTGATTATAGAAAGATGGCTGGTTTATGGAGTTGCTCCTCAGCATACTCCCAGTGTAAGCTTCGTTGTTTTGTTTCTAAAATTGAGCCTAAGAATGTTACTGAAGCATTGAAAGATGCTGACTGGATTATGGCTATGCAAGATGAATTAATTCAATTTGAAAAGAATGAGGTATGGACTCTTGTTCCTAGACCCTCACATGGTAATGTCATAGGAACCAAATGGATTTTTAAGAACAAAACTGATGAGCAAGGTGTGATAACTAGAAATAAAGCTAGGTTAGTTGCTCAAGGTTATACTCAAATTGAGGGAATTGACTTTGAGGAGACATTTGCTCCCCGTTGCAAGAATTGAGTCCATTAGGCTTTTGTTAGCCATTGCTTGTTACCTCAAGATTACTCTTCATCAAATGGATGTCAAGAGTGCCTTTTAAATGGGATATTAAATGAAGAAGCCTATGTTGAACAACCTAAAGGCTTTGTGGACTCCAAATATCCTAATCATGTGTATAAACCGAAGAAAGCTCGTATGGGCTAAAGCAAGCCCCTAGAGCTTGGTATGGTAGGTTGACTGACCATTTGCTTCAACTAGGATTCAAGAGAGGTGAGGTTGACAAAACCTTGTTTGTGAGAAGAAACAAAAAGGAGATTCTTGTGGCACAAATCTATGTAGATGATATTGTGTTTGGATCAAACTCTGACCCTATGTTAGCTAACTTTGTGGATAGCATGACTTCCACATTTGAGATGAGCATGGTAGGAGAGTTGAACTTTTTCTTAGGCTTACAAATTAAGCAATTCAAAGATGGCATGTTCATTTCTCGCCTAAGTATGCCAAGAATCTTGTGAAAAATTTGAGCTTGAACACTCTTCACATCAAAGAACCCCAATGGGATCTTCCCAAAAGTTAAGCCATGATTCGGATGGTGAGAGTGTTGATCAAACCCTCTATAGAAGCATGATAGGAAGCCTCGCTCTACCTCACCGCTAGTAGACCCGACATTATGTTCGGTGTGTGTCTATGTGCTAGATACCAAGCCAACCCTAAAGTGTCCCATCTTAAAGCCTTGAAAAGAATCATTAGGTATGTGAGTGGGACTCGTGAACCTAGGTCTACACTACTCTAAAGAAACAAACACAAATTTGGTTGGGTACACCGATTCCGATTGGGCCGGAAATAGTGATGATAGAAAAAGTACCACCGGTGGATGTTTCTACCTAGGTAATAACCTTGTGTCTTGGTATAGTAGGAAACAAAATTGTGTGTCCTTGTCCACCGCCGAGGCCGAATATGTTGCCCTTGGGAGTTGCCGCACACAATTACTTTGGATGAATCAAATGCTAAAAGATTATGGATTAAATAGCAAAGTTTTGATCGCTTTTGTGATAACAAAAGTGCCTTGGACATATCTAAAAATCCTGTTCAACATTCTAGAACAAAGCACATTGATATTAGACATCATTTCATTAGAGATCTTGTAGAGCAAAAACCGTGTGTCCGGGAATTTGTTGGGACCGAAAATCAATTGGCCGATATATTTACAAAGGCATTAGATTTGGAGAGATTTTCCTCCTTGAGGAAGTCTCTTGGCTTGTGTGATATCTAAGGTTGTGAGACAGATGTGTCTCACATCCTCTAACACATCTCGTAGATTAGTTTAACCGAAAAAAAAAAAAAAAAAAAAAAAAAAAAAAATCATAAAAAGAAAAACCCAAAAATATCATGCATTAGCACGAAATTTCTCAGTGTGGTCACTTGTGAGTCTTCATCTTTGACATTATTTTTGATCACTTAATTGTGAGTATTTCCTGTCCATGTAATCTTTTGATTACTTGGTATAACCTTCCTAGGTATCTCACAGTGGGTGCTAAAAGAAAAAAAAATATATATAAATATATGTGAGAAACAGCTGCTTCACCCTTAGTATGAAGCCATACCATTGTGATCAAGTGATTTTCATAAGAAATCTTGAAGTCAAACTTGATAAGATCATTGGGAAAAAGGGCTATCTTTGGGATCAAGTAAAGTGAAAGCTACTCACATTGCAAAAAAAAAAAAAAATTCCACATCAAAAATTGGTGGATGCATCCTAGAGGCTGTGCAGATTGGATTACTGCTCATTGACTTTTTGTGATCTAAATGTGTCCCAATATGTGACTCACATCCTATGCCACATCCATAAGCTGAGAATATTTCCTTCACTGGTGTGTTTGCATCATGCTAGGCATATTGCATTTTAGGACATACAGGAGCTTTGTAAATATGTTAGTTAATTATTTTTCTCTCTTAATTTACTCTTTGATTATATAGGTTTTTGATCTCCAATATCTTTCATGAAAAGAAAAGGTGTGTATCAATCCTTGTTTGAAAAGCTTGACAAATTCTTTTGGGATTCTATTTTAAAATAAAGATATGCCGAAGCAATTTGTGTTTTCATAAAAATCTTACAAAATCTTGATTTATTTTAATCCCTTATTTTTTCTTGGAAGGTGCTTGTGTGTAGTAACCTCAAAGGTTTTCTAGCCGTTGGAGGACTCTTAAGGTTTTTGAGGTGTGATTACCTGTTTGGAAAAGGATTCCTAATTCTATTTGGAAAGGGGGAGCTGTGAGTATTTATTTTACCTCACATCCGTCTCCTCCCTCATAATCCTTGTTAAAACCCTTTGTTATTCCTTCCCGTTTGCACACAAATTCACACACCCTTGCATTAATTTCCTGTGCACTGTTCAACCAACCTCAAATTTCTCTGTTAAATGGCCGAGCATTCGAATATAAGAGAAGAAGATGTTCTTGACATTGTGCCGATTTCAATAGCAAGAAGAGAAGACTCCATTCTCCTAAATCCCGTAATCTCTAAATTTCTTGCTGATTTCTCTTCTCCATCACCCTCGTCTGAACCAACAATGGAAGCCTCTTCTCCCAAATCCTCTTCATTGGAAGCTGTGAATGTTTCAACTGAGGTAAACCCTAAGGCTCCATCCTCTCCGGTGATCCCACCATCGGATGTCGCCATTGCTATTGATCCTTCTTCAACAAAGAAGAGAAAGTTGTCTCAAGCAAAACCCCCAACTTCTGTTACATCGCCGGTGCCTCCTCGTACTCTTCGACGATCTGGTAGGACTCGCAAGCCGTCGTAGGCCGACAAAGCCAAGAACCTACTAAAACCCGGCGGGAAACCTACAACGGCCATTGTTCTTGAAGAAATAGAAGAAGATGATGAGGTAATAGTCCCTCTTATTAGGACTAGGGCTAAATCAAAAATTACTCCTCTCTCGTTATTGATGCCGTCCCCGTGATTAATCCCTCCGAGGTTGTGCCTCCCGTTGTATCGGTTTTGCCTACCGTTGCTCCCCATGCCGATCCTTTGATCTCTATTGAGACCGTTCCCCACGCAGCACTGTTGATCCTATTGCTCCCGCTTCTCCCATAATATCTTTCCGATCCCATTATCCCCACACGCTTCACCCCCTAGGGATAATGTTTCTAGTCCCCGTAGCCGAGCCCTCTGTTCCTTGGTCTCTAGTCTTGTTAAGGACCTTATTTCATTCGGTGATGATGAACCCACGGCTAAGATTTTAAAAAGATGTAAAGGGAAAGAAAAAGGTGGCTGAGACTGATTTGGAGCCAATAGAAGAAGAATCGACTCTAGCTCGATGATGATGATACCGCTTCTGATGAAAACTACAAGCTAGGGAGAGGAGAGCTAGATCAAGAAAAAGAGGACCAAGTGCTAGATTCCTCTCGATGTCGATGATAATGATGTTGAACCCATCAAAGTGCCATTCCCCGTGAAGGATGTGTCTAAGGATGTGCCCACATCCGCACGCACATCTACTCGAAAAAAGGCCGAATTGGGTATGTCATCGTCTCTCTCTCTCATCTCTAACCCCAAACCCTTTTCCAAAAGTTTCGTCCAAAAAGGCTTCGATAGATTTGAGTTAATTTCCTCTAAAGCCTTTGTTGTTGAGATGAAAAGGGATAGGGATACTTTTGTTAAACTTGGAATGGACAAGTTTTTTGAGGAAAGAGGATTATTCTTGACTGTGGACCATCCCCTTCCCTTCTATCCAAAATTGGTTTATGAGTTTTATGCCAATCTGCCTAAGAATTTTGATAGAACTTACTCTCATTCCACCGGTGTTTATGTTAGAGGAATATTTGTTCACTTTACACCTTCAGTTATCAATGATTTTCTTGGATTGAGTGATAATCTTGATGATGTAGTTTCTATTGAGGAGGATGAACCGGTTTCTCGCTCTCACACATGGAAAGGTCACTTCCTGGCCTCGTAAAGCCTAAGGATTTAGGTAGTGGTTCATTATCTTCCCTTTATTGTTTTCTCCACTCCATCCTTGCTGCAAATTTGTGTCCCTCAAATAACAAAACTTCTGTTACTAGAATGCAAGCTTTGCTTCTGTATAGATTGGGACTTAAGAAGCGTATTAATTTTGGGGATTTCATTTTTAGAAAAATTTGTGATTATGGAGAGTCTCCCTCGAAAAAATGGTCTTTACCTTACCCTTCGTTGATCTCCCAAATTCTCATAGCCAATGGGGTAAAGGTGAAAGAGGAGAAGAAAGGGTGGAAAATTTTGCCTGTTTAAGGAATCCAAAACTCTATTAGACCCCAAGCAGGCATGTTGATCTCCTGCTGGCACTGTTCCCGAGCTTGGTATGGAAGATGTGGACACATCCGGTGTCACATCCGAAGAGATTTTTGCCGCTCGTATGAAAGATTTGGATGCCGAAATTGTAGCCGCCGAAGCTCAAGCCCAAGCCTCTTTAGCTCATGCCAATAATTTGAAAGCTCTTAGAGATAATCTCCTTAGATGGTATGCTAAACTTTCTTGTCAAAAAGGGGGAGATTCTAGTTCAAATGTTGATCTGTCTTCTTTGGAAGTGAAGTCTCGGGATGCTCGTGAATGCCGCTAAAGCTAAAGCTCTGGCCGGCTTTAGGTGGAGACAGCTTTGATCTTTGATTTAGGGGAGAAAAGTTTTTTTGGTATTTTGTCGTGGATGGTTGCTAAAGACAATTTTTAATTTTCGCTTTAGTTTTTAGTTTTTAAAACAATGGTTTGTAATAGCTTTAATTAGGATGTTTCGAATGGTTTTTTTTGGTTTTGCTTTAATGAACCGCTAGTATTCTCGTTTTAATTACGTTTTGCAGTATTTATGTGTGGATGTGTATACACATCTGGACACACATCCATTCAGGGGGAGTTATGTTTTTCAATATTCTGTGGTCATAATATTATGTTTGTTATAAATCTTTGGTTTTGACCAGAAAGTCCAAAATAGGGGGAGATTGAAAACGTGAGTTTTGTGGGAACATTATTATGTTTCCTTATTTCAAAAGACTTCTATATGGTAAGAAGATTTTGGGACTTTCATGGAGATTTATAAGTATCTTAATTTTATTAAGAGATTGTAATTATGTAAATATCTTTTATTTATGTACATAGTTTTATATTAGGACTAACCTACTAATATTTGATTTCCTTGTGAGTGTGTTATATGTTTTCATATAGGAAAAGGAATCTCACAAAGGAAGAAGTCGATTGCATGAAGATCTTCTCCAAGGTGCTCTATAAATACAAGGCTTTCAAAGACAAAGAGAAGTTACACAATTTACGAGAGAAAATCACATTCTTCATAGTTATTCGACATTGTTGTTTTAGGTTGTGAGCTTACATCCGTAACTCACATCTAGGTTTTCATAAAGTTCTCTTGTTTTACTTCTGATTGAATAAGTCCTACTTGGGAAAGGGGAGTTGTTCATATCATAGAAGGTGATTAGAACTTGTTTAGTATTTTCATATTTTAGTTTTTCACTTATTTGTTTTTGTAAGAAACATAAGTTTTTATAGTGAAAGGTTTTTGGGCGTAAGCCTAGTTTGCTGATCACACAGATCAGTAAGCGTATATAACTCTTGAGTTATTGCATTTTATTGCTTTTATTTACTTTATTCCGCTGCATTATCTGTGGATGTGTGGACAGTTGTGAGACACATCTGTTCTCACATCCTTTGCCTATTGCGTGATCCAAGTTTCCTAGCTACACGAAACTTTCAGTATGCATGTTAAATTAGAATCACGTTTCATTTCCGTACTTGCATGTAGTGTAGAGCATTTTTTTTCTTATATATATATAAAATATATATATATATATATATATATATATATATATATATATATAATAATAATAATAAAAAAAAGATATATAATCCCTATGATGATCCATATGTTTAATCCATATGTTTGCTATTTGCTATAGAATAATGCCTTTGTCTTTCTTCCCATATTTTTTATAAACTTAGAAATTAATAAAAAGAAAAATATAAGGGATATTTTTAGGAAATAAATTAAAAGCCTCATAAGTTAATATAGCAAAATATAGGGTTTTGTCAAGAAAAAGCATTTGATTAGATGGAATCATTATTGATCATATTTATACACTTGGTTGTTCTTATGAAAGAAATTTATGAAAATATTTCTTTAAATGTACATTTCAAATTTTATTAAATATTTATTTTCTTATTAGAAGCATTTACTTTGTTTTGCATCCCTTGAATCACACCCCTTCATTTAAATTCCATCTTTCCATTTCCGCAAATCAAATCAAAGTTAGACATTTTTATCTTATTGCTAAAAAGAGTGACTTAGTCACCAAGCCTTAAAAAGCAAAAAGAAACCTATTACTTCCTAAGTAACTCGGGGCACGGCGTTCGCCTGCGACGATGCTTCCTTGCCAAAACGGGAGTAATATCCAAAAGTATTCTTGATCTAAGTATTAGGAACATGGGGTTCGCGACCACAATGTCTCCTACTTGAAAGGATCAAAAATAACTAAAGGTCTTTTGCAAAAATATAACACGTGCAAA
The DNA here is from genome assembly GCA_022495995.1 of Adenophora triphylla var. japonica. Classification (NCBI taxonomy): domain Eukaryota; kingdom Viridiplantae; phylum Streptophyta; class Magnoliopsida; order Asterales; family Campanulaceae; genus Adenophora; species Adenophora triphylla. Next base: position 161,724 of record JAFEMH010002256.1, on the reverse strand, counting down.
AATAAGATAAAAATTGTTGAAACTTTGATGAGATTTTTCCACTATCATCATCCATTTTCCACCTTCGTGATTCAAAAATGCAATACAATTCTATGAAAGCTTCTAGTTTGTGAATAAATGTTTATACTTCCCTTTGTACATTTTAAAGTAATAAATTCATTTTCTCAAAAATCACTCTAAAAAGTGAAAGCTTCTCTTTTTACCAAGTAATTGATCTAAGATTCATCTTCCTAGCATGCCTTGCTTGGTCAAAATTCTATATATGTTATATTAGGTTATAGTCTAAAAATTGTTTCTTTAAAAATATCCCCAAAATACTTCTTTTCTAACAATTTTTAAAGGTATGAAAAATATGAATAGAAAGATAAAGACAATATTTAAAGCAATAGCATGCAACAATAAATTTTAGAAGGATCATTCTCGTTTTTTCATCATTTGAAATTTTTCTCCCTCTCCAATCTTTTTTTTTTTTTTTTTTTTTTTATCCTAGACTTGCTTGAGGACAAGCAAGGTTTAAGTGTGGGGGAGTTTGATAAGTGACTATTATATAGTCATTTATCCCATTATTTATTAATCATTTCCTTAGTTTTTAGTATCATTTAGTTTGCATTTAGGTTATTTTAGCTTCTTTTATCATATATCTTCGATTTTATGCTTTTGGTAGATTTTATACTCTTAGACAGGTTTTAGAGTCAAATTATGATCAAATTGGAGCCTTGGAAATAATCAAGTATCAAAGCCATGGAGGGACGACATCGAAATAAGCATAAAGGCCAAAATTCAGTCGGAGCGGCCGTGCAGCCAAAGGTGGAGCGGCCGTGCAACAATGTCCAGTTCAAAATAATTTTTGGCGCCAAGATCGCACGGCCGTGCAGTTCCCTTGACTCGGCCGTGCAGTCGCTGTACCTGTTCCAAAAAGGCACCTTTTGAAGGCACCACTTTGAAGAGTCCCAACCTTTAGCATATATGTCTATATAAAGAAGCATTTGTACTCAGTTTTAGATATCCAGAAAATCCGAAAATGTTCATAGAACACATTTAGAAAGGATCATATCATACTTAGAATTTATAGCAAAATACTTTAGCAATTTATACTCGATGTTCAAAAGTTTATCAAGGATTCGTGACAAATCTTGTGTACTCTTGAAGATTGTGAATGAAGATTATTTCCGACCATTGTCTCTCCTATTATAAGTATTTCTTTCCTTATCTTTATTTATTTACTTACTTCCTTTTATCATTTCAAATGGTTTGAGTAATCCTCCATTTCTCGGAGTTGGAAACTCATTTATTTATATTCATGCTTTCTCTACATGTCATTTCAATTCTCTTCTTATTAAACTTAAATACTTGCAATTAGGGAGACGTTCTTGATTGTATAGCCTTAGTTAATCGAGAGAAGTACCTAGCGGAGAATCTTGATTAGCGGATCTCTAAGAATTGAACTAGGCCGATAAATTACACACGTGATTTAAAGACCTAGGGGTGACCCTTTAGTGGAAAATACGTGAGATCATAGATTTAATTGGTATCTTTGATTTATTTGGTACCCTCGAGAGGTGAGTCGGATATCCCGTGACGAACGGGATTACACTAAGCCGAACCCTCGAGAGAAAGGCCGGTGAGTCTTAAGATACATGTGCTAGTTAGCACAACTTAGCGTATCATCCTTGACTTGGCACTTTTATCTTAAAACAATTTCTTCATATTATTCTTGAATTACTTGCAATTATAAAAATGTTTATTTTTGTGGAACCCCGATCAATTGAGAGAAGTACCTAGCGGAGAATTTCAATTGACGGAACCATATGAAGGAACTAGGTTTCATTGATCACGAGAGTAGTTCAATGGCCTAGGGGTGTTCTTTGAATGGAAAGTACGTTGACTCTCGTTCTTAATGGATTCTTACTAATTATGGTCAGCTAGAGATAAGCCGGAATGCCCGTTTGTGACGGGCGGGGGCAAACATAAACGGATTTCTCAAACAGTTAGGACATAATTGGTGAAGGATACAAACGCTACTGTCTTAACCCGAAGTAGCGAAGGCCGAACGTACCATCCTTGTTATTTTGATAAAAGACTTTACCTAAAGCATATTTATTTGTTTTCAATCCCAAGAATACTATCATTATATGTTAGAGTAGTTTCTATATCTTCCTAGTATTTTATCTTACAAAATCAATATCTCCCCCCAATCATCTATATTTTTATATAAAGACAAATATCATCTCAAAGTAAACCCCGTCTCGTGGGATCGACTCGTACTTGCACCCGCTATATTACAATAGCCCGTGCGCTTGCGGATATAAAATAAACCGTTAGGTTTCGACCGAACAAGTTTTTGGCGCCGTTCTTGAGGTGACAACGGTTTACTTTTTGTTATTTGTCTTTATTATTTATATTTTTATTTTATTTTATCTGTATATTATTTATTATTATTATTATGTACTAACTCTATTTTGCAGATGTAAAAAAAAAAAAAAAATTGAACAGTAAAATGGAGCGGCCGTGCTCTATGACGTGAAGCGGCCGTGTCAGCCGAGGGGAATGGCCGTGCAGATTTGTTGGTTTGGCCGTGCACATTTTCTTGATTAAAAGGTTGTACCGATTAATTCAAAGGTTGTACCGATTAATTCAAAAGCTCAACAGTCGTGCCTTTTTCCTCTCTTCCTCATATTTTCTTCATCTTCACCCTTTTCTCATTTCTCTCTCTCTGTAAAACCTTCTCTATACCCACCTCCTTTCACCACAAAATTATCCCCAAACTCTCCATAAATTCCAGCAACTACCATCTCCCCAACCTTCATTTACCATTCAAACATCATCCCCACCATCAACAACCCCATTTTCACCCCATCCCTAAATTCCGAAAATCCAAACACTATCCCCAATCTCTCGTCTCCGACCAAAACCCACCATTACTTCCGACCAAACATCCTTTATTCATCACAATTACATCTCCCTAACACCAAACCACCTCCAAAACCGAGATTAAACACCGAAATCCTCAAAAACCCGAAAACCTAATTCTTCCCCAAATTCGAAATTTTCGAATTTACGTGACATTGAGAGTTCAAGAATCAAATTTTTGGAAGGATTCAAGCTATTGAGGAAGGAAGAATTCAGATTCAAGGACCATTCAAGCAATTTTCTACCTTACTTTTCGGAGCAAAGGCGATGCGTTTGAGTATGCGGACCAAGTTTTGGAGCGTTGGTACCCAACCATTGAAGAAGGAAGCAATAAGGGCATTGTGGTGCTTGTTACCGAGACAAAAGAAGGGGCAATCACCGGAGGCCCCGATTTTAGTAAAGTTTGTTGGTGATACCGTTCTTGATGCCACTACATCAGAGAACATTCTGGTAAGTGCACATTTTTCTTGTTTATGAGATAGTATATCTTTTTGTATCCAAATTGATTACATGGAATTTCTATCTTCAAGAAGTAACTAGATTCCTTTCAATATTACATAATTAGTTCCAGAACTTGTGACTACCAAGTTGGGCCACGGTGCAAATTAAGTTTGCTTCATTATAGCAAAAAAAAAAAAAAAAAAAAAAAAAAAAAAAAAAAAAAACATACAAAAGCCTCACTTTTGAATTTCTTAGTACAGTGAATAAGAGATATGAGAGCATGAACCAATTCCCCCAAACCTTACCTTTTCCAACTTTCAAATTAACCATTAAGGGAGAGTCCAACATATCCAAGAAAGAATTAATAACTTGTATAATTATGCTTCGATAATTGGCCAAATTTACCACCACCAACTATGTAAGTATTTTATTTTCCCCACCCAGCTTCTCTTATTGTATTTCACTTTGTCCTTGAAACATTGAGGACAATGTTTGTCTCAAGTGTGGGGGAGTATTTATCCACTTTTTAAATTGCATCATATTTTCTCTCTTTCCATTGTATGCATGTTAAATTAGAATCACGTTTCATTTCCGTACTTGCATGTAGTGTAGAGCATTTTTTCCTTATATATATATAAAATATATATATATATATATATATATATATATATATATATATATATATATATATATATATATATATATATATATATATATAATAATAATAATAAAAAAAAGATATATAATCCCTATGATGATCCATATGTTTAATCCATATGTTTGCTATTTGCTATAGAATAATGCCTTTGTCTTTCTTCCCATATTTTTTATAAACTTAGAAATTAATAAAAAGAAAAATATAAGGGATATTTTTAGGAAATAAATTAAAAGCCTCATAAGTTAATATAGCAAAATATAGGGTTTTGTCAAGAAAAAGCATTTGATTAGATGGAATCATTATTGATCATATTTATACACTTGGTTGTTCTTATGAAAGAAATTTATGAAAATATTTCTTTAAATGTACATTTCAAATTTTATTAAATATTTATTTTCTTATTAGAAGCATTTACTTTGTTTTGCATCCCTTGAATCACACCCCTTCATTTAAATTCCATCTTTCCATTTCCGCAAATCAAATCAAAGTTAGACATTTTTATCTTATTGCTAAAAAGAGTGACTTAGTCACCAAGCCTTAAAAAGCAAAAAGAAACCTATTACTTCCTAAGTAACTCGGGGCACGACGTTCGCTGCGACGATGCTTCCTTGCCAAAACGGGAGTAATATCCAAAAGTATTCTTGATCTAAGTATTAGGAACATGGGGTTCGCGACCACAATGTCTCCTACTTGAAAGGATCAAAAATAACTAAAGGTCTTTTGCAAAAATATAACACGTGCAAAAATAAGATAAAAATTGTTGAAACTTTGATGAGATTTTTCCACTATCATCATCCATTTTCCACCTTCGTGATTCAAAAATGCAATACAATTCTATGAAAGCTTCTAGTTTGTGAATAAATGTTTATACTTCCCTTTGTACATTTTAAAGTAATAAATTCATTTTCTCAAAAATCACTCTAAAAAAGTGAAAGCTTCTCTTTTTACCAAGTAATTGATCTAAGATTCATCTTCCTAGCATGCCTTGCTTGGTCAAAATTCTATATATGTTATATTAGGTTATAGTCTAAAAATTGTTTCTTTAAAAATATCCCCAAAATACTTCTTTCTAACAATTTTTAAAGGTATGAAAAATATGAATAGAAAGATAAAGACAATATTTAAAGCAATAGCATGCAACAATAAATTTTCTGAAGGATCATTCTCGTTTTTTCATCATTTGAAATTTTTCTCCCTCTCCAATCTTTTTTTTTTTTTTTTTTTTTTTTATCCTAGACTTGCTTGAGGACAAGCAAGGTTTAAGTGTGGGGGAGTTTGATAAGTGACTATTATATAGTCATTTATCCCATTATTTATTAATCATTTCCTTAGTTTTTAGTATCATTTAGTTTGCATTTAGGTTATTTTAGCTTCTTTTATCATATATCTTCAATTTTATGCTTTTGGTAGATTTTATACTCTTAGACAGGTTTTAGAGTCAAATTATGATCAAATTGGAGCCTTGGAAATAATCAAGTATCAAAGCCATGGAGGGACGACATCGAAATAAGCATAAAGGCCAAAATTCAGTCGGAGCGGCCGTGCAGCCAAAGGTGGAGCGGCCGTGCAACAATGTCCAGTTCAAAATAATTTTTGGCGCCAAGATCGCACGGCCGTGCAGTTCCCTTGACTCGGCCGTGCAGTCGCTGTACCTGTTCCAAAAAGGCACCTTTTGAAGGCACCACTTTGAAGAGTCCCAACCTTTAGCATATATGTCTATATAAAGAAGCATTTGTACTCAGTTTGAGATATCCAGAAAATCCGAAAATGTTCATAGAACACATTTAGAAAGGATCATATCATACTTAGAATTTATAGCAAAATACTTTAGCAATTTATACTCGATGTTCAAAAGTTTATCAAGGATTCGTGACAAATCTTGTGTACTCTTGAAGATTGTGAATGAAGATTATTTCCAGCCATTGTCTCTCCTATTATAAGTATTTCTTTCCTTATCTTTATTTATTTACTTACTTCCTTTTATCATTTCAAATGGTTTGAGTAATCCTCCATTTCTCGGAGTTGGAAACTCATTTATTTATATTCATGCTTTCTCTACATGTCATTTCAATTCTCTTCTTATTAAACTTAAATACTTGCAATTAGGGAGACGTTCTTGATTGTATAGCCTTAGTTAATCGAGAGAAGTACCTAGCGGAGAATCTTGATTAGCGGATCTCTAAGAATTGAACTAGGCCGATAAATTACACACAGTGATTTAAAGACCTAGGGGTGACCCTTTAGTGGAAAATACGTGAGATCATAGATTTAATTGGTATCTTTGATTTATTTGGTACCCTCGAGAGGTGAGTCGGATATCCCGCGTGACGAACGGGATTACACTAAGCCGAACCCTCGAGAGAAAGGCCGGTGAGTCTTAAGATACATGTGCTAGTTAGCACAACTTAGCGTATCATCCTTGACTTGGCACTTTTATCTTAAAACAATTTCTTCATATTATTCTTGAATTACTTGCAATTATAAAAATGTTTATTTTTGTGGAACCCCAGTCAATTGAGAGAAGTACCTAGCGGAGAATTTCAATTGACGGAACCATATGAAGGAACTAGGTTTCATTGATCACGAGAGTAGTTCAATGGCCTAGGGGTGTTCTTTGAATGGAAAGTACGTTGACTCTCGTTCTTAATGGATTCTTACTAATTATGGTCAGCTAGAGATAAGCCGGAATGCCCGTTTGTGACAGGGCGGGGGCAAACATAAACGGATTTCTCAAACAGTTAGGACATAATTAGTGAAGGATACAAACGCTACTGTCTTAACCCGAAGTAGCGAAGGCCGAACGTACCATCCTTGTTATTTTGATAAAAGACTTTACCTAAAGCATATTTATTTGTTTTCAATCCCAAGAATACTATCATTATATGTTAGAGTAGTTTCTATATCTTCCTAGTATTTTATCTTACAAAATCAATATCTCCCCCCAATCATCTATATTTTTATATAAAGACAAATATCATCTCAAAGTAAACCCTGTCTCTGTGGGATCGACTCGTACTTGCACCCGCTATATTACAATAGCCCGTGCGCTTGCGGATATAAAATAAACCGTTAGGTTTAAATAGAACAAAGTTTTTGGCGCCGTTGCCGGGGACAACGGTTTACTTTTGTTATTTGTCTTTATTATTTCTATTTTTATTTTATTTTATCTGTATATTATTTATTATTATTATTATGTACTAACTCTATTTTGCAGATGTAAAAAAAAAAAAAAAAAAAAAATTTGAACAAGAAAATGGAGCGGCCGTGCTCTATGACGTGAAGCGGCCGTGTCGCCGAGGGGAATGGCCGTGCGAGATTTGTTGGTTTGGCCGTGCACATTTTCTTGATTAAAAGGTTGTACCGATTAATTCAAAGGTTGTACCGATTAATTCAAAAGCTCAACGGTCGTGCCTTTTTCTCTCTCTTCCCTCATATTCTCTTCATCTTCACCCTTTTCTCATTTCTCTCTCTCTAAAACCTTCTCTATACCCACCTCCTTTCACCACAAAAATTATCCCCAAACTCTCCATAAATTCCAGCAACTACCATCTCCCCCAACCTTAATTTACCATTCAAACATCATCCCCACCATCAACAACCCCATTTTCACCCCATCCCTAAATTCCGAAAATCCAAACACTATCCCCAATCTCTCGTCTCCGACCAAAACCCACCATTACTTCCGACCAAACATCCTTTATTCATCACAATTACATCTCCCTAACACCAAACCACCTCCAAAACCGAGATTAAACACCGAAATCCTCAAAAACCCGAAAACCTAATTCTTCCCCAAATTCGAAATTTTCGAATTTCTGTGACATTGAGAGTTCAAGAATCAAATTTTTGGAAGGATTCAAGCTATTGAGGAAGGAAGAATTCAGATTCAAGGACCATTCAAGCAATTTTCTACCTCACTTTTCGGAGCAAAGCTGATGCGTTTGAGTATGCGGACCAAGTTTTGGAGCGTTGGTACCCAACCATTGAAGAAGGAAGCAATAAGGGCATTGTGGTGCTTGTTACCAGTCAAAAAGAAGGGGCAATCACCGGAGGCCCTGATTTTAGTAAGGCTGTTGGTGATACCGTTCTTGATGCCACTACATCAGAGAACATTCCTGGTAAGTGCACATTTTTCTTGTTTATGAGATAGTATATCTTTTTTGTATCCAAATTGATTACATGGAATTTCTATCTTCAAGAAGTAACTAGATTCCTTTCAATATTACATAATTAGTTCCAGAACTTGTGACTACCAAGTTGGGCCACGGTGCAAATTAAGTTTGCTTCATTATAGCAAAAAAAAAAAAAAAAAAAAAAAAAAAAAAAAAAAACATACAAAAGCCTCACTTTTGAATTTCTTAGTACAGTGAATAAGAGATATGAGAGCATGAACCAATTCCCCCAAACCTTACCTTTTCCAACTTTCAAATTAACCATTAAGGGAGAGTCCAACATATCCAAGAAAGAATTAATAACTTGTATAATTATGCTTCGATAATTGGCCAAATTTACCACCACCAACTATGTAAGTATTTTATTTTCCCCACCCAGTTCTCTTATTGTATTTCACTTTGTCCTTGAAACATTGAGGACAATGTTTGTCTCAAGTGTGGGGGAGTATTTATCCACTTTTTAAATTGCATCATATTTTCTCTCTTTCCATTGTATGCATGTTAAATTAGAATCACGTTTCATTTCCGTACTTGCATGTAGTGTAGAGCATTTTTTTTCCTTATATATATATAAAAAATATATATATATATATATATATATATATATATATATATATATATATATATATATATATATATATAATAATAATAAAAAAAAAAGATATATAATCCCTATGATGATCCATATGTTTAATCCATATGTTTGCTATTTGCTATAGAATAATGCCTTTGTCTTTCTTCCCATATTTTTTATAAACTTAGAAATTAATAAAAAGAAAAATATAAGGGATATTTTTAGGAAATAAATTAAAAGCCTCATAAGTTAATATAGCAAAATATAGGGTTTTGTCAAGAAAAAGCATTTGATTAGATGGAATCATTATTGATCATATTTATACACTTGGTTGTTCTTATGAAAGAAATTTATGAAAATATTTCTTTAAATGTACATTTCAAATTTTATTAAATATTTATTTTCTTATTAGAAGCATTTACTTTGTTTTGCATCCCTTGAATCACACCCCTTCATTTAAATTCCATCTTTCCATTTCCGCAAATCAAATCAAAGTTAGACATTTTTATCTTATTGCTAAAAAGAGTGACTTAGTCACCAAGCCTTAAAAAGCAAAAAGAAACCTATTACTTCCTAAGTAACTCGGGGCACGGCGTTCGCTGCGACGATGCTTCCTTGCCAAACGGGAGTAATATCCAAAAGTATTCTTGATCTAAGTATTAGGAACATGGGGTTCGCGACCACAATGTCTCCTACTTGAAAGGATCAAAAATAACTAAAGGTCTTTTGCAAAAATATAACACGTGCAAAAATAAGATAAAAATTGTTGAAACTTTGATGAGATTTTTCCACTATCATCATCCATTTTCCACCTTCGTGATTCAAAAATGCAATACAATTCTATGAAAGCTTCTAGTTTGTGAATAAATGTTTATACTTCCCTTTGTACATTTTAAAGTAATAAATTCATTTTCTCAAAAATCACTCTAAAAAGTGAAAGCTTCTCTTTTTACCAAGTAATTGATCTAAGATTCATCTTCCTAGCATGCCTTGCTTGGTCAAAATTCTATATATGTTATATTAGGTTATAGTCTAAAAATTGTTTCTTTAAAAATATCCCCAAAATACTTCTTTCTAACAATTTTTAAAGGTATGAAAAAATATGAATAGAAAGATAAAGACAATATTTAAAGCAATAGCATGCAACAATAAATTTTACGAAGGATCATTCTCGTTTTTTCATCATTTGAAATTTTTCTCCCTCTCCAATCTTTTTTTTTTTTTTTTTTTTTTTTTTTTTTATCGAGACTTGCTTGAGGACAAGCAAGGTTTAAGTGTGGGGGAGTTTGATAAGTGACTATTATATAGTCATTTATCCCATTATTTATTAATCATTTCCTTAGTTTTTAGTATCATTTAGTTTGCATTTAGGTTATTTTAGCTTCTTTTATCATATATCTTCAATTTTATGCTTTTGGTAGATTTTATACTCTTAGACAGGTGTTTAGAGTCAAATTATGATCAAATTGGAGCCTTGGAAATAATCAAGTATCAAAGCCATGGAGGGACGACATCGAAATAAGCATAAAGGCCAAAAATTCACTCGGAGCGGCCGTGCGGCCAAAGGTGGAGCGGCCGTGCAACAATGTCCAGGTTCAAAATAATTTTTGGCGCCAAGATCGCACGGCCGTGCAGTTCCCTTGACTCGGCCGTGGCCGTACTGCTTTCAAAAAGGCACCTTTTGAAGGCACCACTTTGAAGAGTCCCAACCTTTAGCATATATGTCTATATAAAGAAGCATTTGTACTCGGTTGAGACATCCAGAAAATCCGAAAATGTTCATAGAACACATTTAGAAAGGATCATATCATACTTAGAATTTATAGCAAAATACTTTAGCAATTTATACTCGATGTTCAAAAGTTTATCAAGGATTCGTGACAAATCTTGTGTACTCTTGAAGATTGTGAATGAAGATTATTTCCAGCCATTGTCTCTCCTATTATAAGTATTTCTTTCCTTATCTTTATTTATTTACTTACTTCCTTTTATCATTTCAAATGGTTTGAGTAATCCTCCATTTCTGAGTTGGAAACTCATTTATTTATATTCATGCTTTCTCTACATGTCATTTCAATTCTCTTCTTATTAAACTTAAATACTTGCAATTAGGGAGACGTTCTTGATTGTATAGCCTTAGTTAATCGAGAGAAGTACCTAGCGGAGAATCTTGATTAGCGGATCTCTAAGAATTGAACTAGGCCGATAAATTACACACAGTGATTTAAAGACCTAGGGGTGACCCTTTAGTGGAAAATACGTGAGATCATAGATTTAATTGGTATCTTTGATTTATTTGGTACCCTCGAGAGGTGAGTCGGATATCCCGCGTGACGAACGGGATTACACTAAGCCGAACCCTCGAGAGAAAGGCCGGTGAGTCTTAAGATACATGTGCTAGTTAGCACAACTTAGCGTATCATCCTTGACTTGGCACTTTTATCTTAAAACAATTTCTTCATATTATTCTTGAATTACTTGCAATTATAAAAATGTTTATTTTTGTGGGAACCCCAAATAATTGAGAGAAGTACCTAGCGGAGAATTTCAATTGACGGAACCATATGAAGGAACTAGGTTTCATTGATCACGAGAGTAGTTCAATGGCCTAGGGTGTTCTTTGAATGGAAAGTACGTTGACTCTCGTTCTTAATGGATTCTTACTAATTATGGTCAGCTAGAGATAAGCCGGAATGCCCGTTTGTGACAGGGCGGGGGCAAACATAAACGGATTTCTCAAACAGTTAGGACATAATTAGTGAAGGATACAAACGCTACTGTCTTAACCCGAAGTAGCGAAGGCCGAACGTACCATCCTTGTTATTTTGATAAAAGACTTTACCTAAAGCATATTTATTTGTTTTCAATCCAAAGAATACTATCATTATATGTTAGAGTAGTTTCTATATCTTCCTAGTATTTTATCTTACAAAATCAATATCTCCCCCCAATCATCTATATTTTTATATAAAGACAAATATCATCTCAAAGTAAACCCTGTCTCTGTGGGATCGACTCGTACTTGCACCCGCTATATTACAATAGCCCGTGCGCTTGCGGATATAAAATAAACCGTTAGGTTTCGACCGAACACGTGCCAGTGAGGGGAAGACATGGCCTGTTTGGTGGAGGTGGGAAAATAATTGGGAGAGGGTAGGGTGACTAGGTGAGCATATTTGAGATTTGACTTTTGGATGTTATTAGAGAGACGGGTTGTGATGGTGCAAGTAGGGTAAAGGGTGGTTGGTGTGATTACATCTGAAGATGGAGTATTCACATCAGGAGTGGCAGAAGGTTGATGGGAGGTAGTAAGGGGAGTGATTGGGATGCGGGCAGTAGTAGTGGGAGGGAGGGGGATGTGGGCAGAAGGTTGAGATGTGGCTGTTGTAGGTTTAGATGGGGAGGGGGTGGGGTGGGAGTGGTGGTGGCAGGTTGATGCGGAAAGGAGGCGGAGCAAGGTGGTATGATAGGAATGTATGGTGCACCATTCGGTAGGGGAGATATGAGAGGATGTAGGAGGTGTGAGTGTGAGCTACATGGGTCGAGACTAGGAATGAAGGAACGGTGGCATATGTGGTACGAAGAAAGTTCCAAGTCTCACGTGAGGTCGTTGATTGGTAGATAAGTGGGGCTACGATAGTATCAATGGTGCCTAGTAGGGCTTTGAGAATGAGGCGGTCTTGCCTATTCCAGGTGACAGAGGCTGGGTTGGTGGTTGTTTTACCTTCAGTAGTGATGGTGGCCGAGGGTGGTGGGTGAGATCCATCTACAAATCGAAGGAGGTCCAAGGCAAAAAGCAGGGAGGTGATTTGGGAGGACCATGAGAGATAGGTGAGAGGGGTAAGGGTTTTGCAGTTTGAGAGGTTAACTAAGATGATAAGGTTGTTTGGTTAAGCGGAATTAGGGATGGTGGTGGGACACTACTAGAAACAACTTATTTACCCACGAAAAATTTTGTGGGTAATCTTTATTTACCCACGGAAATTGTCCATGGGTAAATTTTTGTGAGTAATAATACCCACGAAAAAATTAATTGGCAGCCAATAGAAAACCTTCTGAAGTTACCCACGGAATATTTCGTGGATAATTTCTCAATTACCCACGAAATATTTCGTGGGTAATATTAAAATTAAAAATAATATTTAGCTTTACTTTTTTACCCACGGAAATCTCCAGAGGTAACTGAGAAATTACCCATGGAATATTCTGTGGGTAATGTTATCAGAATTGAAAAAAATTGAAAATTACCCACGAAAATTTCTGTGGGTAATCTTATCAGAATTGAAAAAAAATATATTTGTAAATTCAAAAAACCACCTGTAAAAGCCAAAAATCCAATACGCCATCCACACAAACAATATACACAATTCTTAAACAATCTCAAACAATGTCTTTCAAACCAAATAAAACATTAACACGTACAAATCTCTAAACAATATACCATATTACAAACCAAAAAAAAAGTCTAGTAGTTAAGTTACCACTCCTAACCAAATAAAAACAAGTCAAATTCAACTTTTACGACTCTGGGTGTTGTTACCGCCACGACCACCCCTACACCCACTCTCACTCAAAGTTCTATTCGAATTTAAATATGGTCCACTAGAAGAGTTAGAGTTGTTACCACTAGGAGGTTGTTGTTGCTGTAGCTGTTGTTGGAGCATATATCTCATCATTTCTTGCATTTGTTGATGCATCTCTTGCAGCATTTGTTCCTTCTCTTGCCGTATTTTTTCCTTCTCTTGCTGCATTTGTTCCTTTTCTTGCCGCAATATTTCCTCCATTCGCTCTTCCATTTCCTTAACCTGAGTGTTTACACGAGTGTCAACTTGGGTGTTTAGTGTCTCAGTCAGGCTTGCTATAATCTCATCCTTTTGTCTCATTTGAGCATCATAGTCCACACTACTACTGGAGGAAGAAAAAGACTACAAAGAACGGCTGCTTAATGGCAAGTCAAAGAAAGCAACTCCATGATTTCTGAATTCAGGCAATCGATCACCTTTTTGTCGCCCGTGATGAATGGTAATGGCCTTTCAAAGTCCTGCTCGAAATGGAGGCAGTCCGGTGCTTTCAATCTCGATAATTCTCTCAAGAGGAGAAATTGTACGTTCTCGAGGAACCTATTCCACCTGAACCTGCTGCCAACGCTACTAGGGCAGTGAGGGACCAATATCTGAAGCACAAGCGTGATTCTACTGATGTTGGTTGCCTCATGCTCTCCGCCATGTGCAAGAGCCTTCAGAAGGATCTTGAGCACTTGGGGACAGTTGATCTTAACAATAGCCTCTTCACGAGCACGCCTCACATATGTTTCATGTTCAATACTCCCTCCGTCCCGCCCGAAAGGGCACAAATTTCCTTTTTGGGCGTCCCATTTGAAAGGGCACAACCCAAAAATGGAAAGTTTTTATTACTTCTTTATTTGTGGGACCCACTTGTCATACTCTCACAATAAATATCCACTAACTATTCTCTACCCCATTTTCTCTTTCCTATTTCACCTTTTACTCACAACATTTATTTCACTATACCCTTTTTCTCTTTACTACATCACTTTTCTTAATTCCCGTGCAAGACACAAACTTTGCCCTTTCAGGCAGGAGGGAAGGAGTATATAACAAAAAACAATTAATAATGACAAAAGGATAATTATTCAAAGTATTAATCTTAAGCTTGGCATTGAACAAAAAGTACATAAAAATGATAATAAAAGGAGACGAAGTTTGTCATTGCAAGAAGGAACAGAAGAAACTCGTGATGGCATATGAAATATGTATATATTTAGTACACTATTCTAGACAATCATAGAGAATATGACAGAGCCAATGCTAAGTCTAAACACTACACTATACATTTTTCAGGTAACTTTCTATTTCAACCATGCAGTAAGCACTGTATATCAAATGGCCATTCTGCAAACATTGTTTCTAATGCAGAACGACCCATCTAGATTTTGAATTCATATGCTATGCATCTCTCCCAAAGAAGTTGACATAATAGGCCTACATTTGCATCACTGCTTAGGGATCTACGGCCCTACTGATACTTCAAACTATGTAGTCTCCTTAGACCAGCCACTACGGTGACCCTCACTTGAGGGTCATCAGATAGGACAAAGAAGAAATGAAAAAAAAAAAAATGTAAAGTCACGGAAATTGGTGACTTCGGGCAATTTCTTGCCCTGCGGTTGGCCCCGGTTTGCATCTTTTCTTTTTTTTTTTTTTTTTTTTTGATCAAATTATTTTGATTTTGTATTTATATAAATATATTTTTAAAATTAATATATTTTATATATTAATTTTATTTTTAAAAGGTTGGGTTGGGTTGGGTCGAGGTCACTGATGGGAGTATAAATTATATAAGGTTGGGTTGGGTTGGATTGAATGAGAGAAATTAATATTTTATTTGAGGTTGGGTTGGGTCAGGGTCACTGATGGGGATGATCTTATATAGCATTTCAGTTCAGTAGTCTTCTAGCTAGGTAGTCTGATGATGCTTGTTGGGCACTATAATGAAAACAATAATTATTTCTAAATCTACAAAAGATGGTTCAAAAACCCATCTTTAGTAGATTTATTGAATCTAGACATAATGCAATTTAAGCAAAACATTAAAGAAATCAAATTAGGACTGTCTAAAGGATAAGACAAAAGAAATAGTAAATTAAATGACAATATTCACTGTGAGTAAAAAAACAATCCTGAGCAACTAACCACTGGAATTCTGCAATAACCCCTGGCACAGAACTACAACATTTTGAGCACCAACTCCAACCACATGACACAATATCAGAGAGGAAACCTAGAGATCCTTTAAGTACTCAATTAACTATCTGAGTATCAAATATATGCATGCACTTTAGGAACTAAATCAAAATCAAACTGACCACTAGTGATTTACACTCACTGAAAAAGTGAAATTGATACCACATAGATAGGTTCAGCCTGAAAATTTTCAATTTTCTATTCCTTGCAATAAAAAAAATACTCTCAGAGCGCATCAAGTCATGGTTTGCCCTAGCTTAACTCTATCTAATATTCGGTAACTAGCGATCCAAAATCAGATCAAAAACTAATCCAAACCCTAACTGAACGATATCGAAAAAAAAAAAACATTTGCGGATCCACTGTGTAAGTACCCAAATTCGGATCGTCAATGTTGGTGATATGCCCTAGGCCTATGGTTGATAGACTTATGTGTTGACATTATTTATTATTATATGAAATGTTTATTATTTGATTATTATATATCTTGCATATTTACTTGTAATAATCTCCGTCCCTAATTATTAAGTGAATAATTAGTATAAATGTTAATGGATAATCATGTGATGATTATATGCATAGAGATGCACATTAAATTCCTAGGTACTTGTTAGAGAACAAGTGACTGAACTTGACCCGTATGAGATTTATGTCATGGTCAGATGTCATAATTAAATCTCATATGGTCACTTCATTTAGTCCCTAGACCTGAGATTATCATGACCTTACATATGATGAAAGTCATATTTGATTGTAGTCAAACGGTATCTTAACACGATATCTATAAAGGCTATCTTTGACATGATCAGATTCATGATGGGAAGGATGATAAGTCAAGATGGAATTTGTCCCTCGAAAGAGAGATGTTTTGCTTGGGCCCCCTCGATGAGTAATAATGATGAAAGTGTATGGCCATACCCCAATGCGATTGGATTATCATTATACTAAAGATCGAGAAAGCATTGAACAAGGTACAAGTTGACATGGACCATGACTTGTGTTCAATATAAACATCGTGAGACAAAGGGAGAAATGGAAGTGTACCATTGGAAATGTGAACTCTTACGTTATATTATTTGGGTAGACATAATGGCTTGCTAGAGTCCGCTTATGTCTTATGAGCGTCGATATAATCGAGCTCATTGCCAACATAATATAATCCTATTGGTTCACACACAATTAGAATGAATTTAATAAGCCAAGGGAAGAATGATTGAGAAACTCCTACTTGACCTTGTCTGGTCCTGCGACACATCAAGGCCATGTGCCCCGTGTGGTCGGGCGACACAAGAGGTCCTAAGGCGGTTTATAGAGCTGGTTTCCTAATTTGATTAGGAAACATATTTTATAGTAGTATAAATATAACAGTCTGTCAAACCCTTTAGCCCTAGCCGAAATTCTCAAAAAGAAAACACTATATTCTCAATATTCTTCCAAGGTTTAGAGATCTAGCAATCTTCAAGAAAAGTTCTTGGATTCATTCAAAGGTGTGGATCCGAAAGAGGGTCTTCGCTCATTCATTGATCAAGGCCTAGAGTTCACGCAATCTGAAGAACGAAGTTTGTGATTTGAAATCACATTATTGAATCGTTCGATAGCTCAAGAACGGAAAGCGTAACAAGGTTGGTTACATCTATCTCATATGATTCAATTTGATTGTATGGAACGAATCCTAGGCTCCTTGGGTTTTATGTTATTTGATGCTTTATTCCGCTGCGCATGGACCCGTAAAACCCAATAGTGGTATCAGAGCCCCATTCGTATCATTAAGTTTGAATTAACATGCTAAGAAAAGTGATATAAATTGTTTATATATGTTCCTTGCATGTTTTGTATGTGATAGATTAATTGTTTTTTGAAACAATATGCCTAAATCGTGTTCTAATGATATTGAATTGAATCTGTTAAAAATCGTTTACATGATTTAATTGCTCTGTGATTTAGAATTTGTTGAAATCTGCATCTGGCTTCATGGTGTCACGCGACATAGTAGGTCTGTGTCACGCGACAAACCATGACCGATGGCTTCTCTAGGTCGTGCGACATATCGTGACTCTGGGAGTCTCTGTCATGCGACAAAACATGTCCAATGTGGGCAGAATCAGTTTGTTAGACAATTCTGTTAATCTGTGAATGTGTTTTACAATCTGATGCATTTGTGTATTAATTTGGGTGCTATAAATTAACGGAATTAAGTTTATAGGGCTATGCTAGATTAATTCAAGATTTGTGCATGCTTAATTGTTTAAAATATGATTTTATTAATTGTTGCGATGCATGATTTATGTGTTCTTACATGCTAAGAATTTTAATTAGATGTTTAGTTGAAACATAATGTTGTAATTTCCTGATTGTTTAGACTTAAACATTAAAATTTTGATTTCATGATTGTTTTCGAGAAACAAGTCATTTTACGCAAGATTTAAAAGGAAATTGATCGTTTATGCAAAGTGTTGATTATGTTGCCAAATCAGAGCTGATTTCTGATTGTGCATGTCTAGGAAAGTTCTGTCGAAGGAGAGATTTGGTACTTAAGTAGTCCTTGTGGCTCACCTATCTTCCTGCGAACTTACCTGATGCACAGTTATGATTATCTTTGCTGATGCGCTTATAGTCTACTTTAAAGAACCTTCTTTTAACTTTTATGTTCTTTATGCTAATTCATGATTAAAACACTTGAGACCATTCAGATAGTTTTGGGTGGGCTTGCCATAGTAAGGTACTTTGATTCTATTCGTCTGCGAGCAAGATGAGGAAATGGTGGTTCCTATACGTTTAAAATGAATGAACTTAATTGGGTTATCAAAATGGTTTTGGACCCAAGGCATAAGATGAGATTAAAACCCAAGGCATAAGATGAGATTAAAATATGCTTAGACATATGATGTCTTGAATAAATCTCATAAAAGATCTAAGAGTCATATATGTGATATGATTGATGTTTCTACCTAATTAATTTAATTTTGAGCGGTTTGCCATAGCAAACTTGAAATTAAATTAAAGTTGGATCTTAGCCCATTAAATGTATATTATGCTTATTTGCATTGGAAGGTGTATAATTTAGTGGGAGCATTTATTTGTTATAAATGCATTATACTTTTCATATAATATGTGTTACTTATATGTGCTCATATTTTATGCATATCTTTTTGTAGAATAAATGACATCAAACAATAATCATCTGTCACTACGATCTGTCCTTGAGAAGAAAAAGTTGGAAGTGAACGGTACAAAACATATGGATTGGATCCGTAGCGTGAGAATTATTCTCAGGCAAGAGGAGAAATTGTACGTTCTCGAGGAACCTATTCCACCTGAATCTGCTGCCAATGCTACTAGGGCAGTGAGGGACCAATATCTGAAGCACAAGCGTGATTCTACTGATGTTGGTTGCCTCATGCTCTCCGCCATGTGCAAGAGCCTTCAGAAGGATCTTGAGCACTTGGGGACAGTTGATCTTAACAATCGACTGATGGAAATGTTACAAGTTCAAGCTAGGCAAGAAAGGTACAACACAGTTAAGGCCCTAACCTTATGCAAGATGAGTGAAGGGCAAGCTGTTGGTCCTCATGCTTTAAAGATGAAGGGCCACATCGAGCATCTTGAAAGGCTCGGTTTTCCGATTAGCCAAGAGTTGGCTACTGACTTGATATTGAATTCATACCCGAAGGTTTTAGTAATTTTATAATGAACTATAACATGGGGAATATGAATAGGAACCTTTCCGAGTTAGTTCAAATGTTGAACACTGCGGAAACCAATATCGTCAAAAGGAAAACTGTCGATCAAGTGTTGATGGTTAACAAGGGGAAGGGTTTCAAGGGTAAAGGAAAGGCAAAAGTTGATAATCCTAAGGCAAATGTTGCCAAACCCAAAGAGGGTGCCAAACCCAAAGAGGCTAAGCCCAAGTCCCAAGTGGACGCAGTCTGCTTCCATTGCAATGAGATTGGTCATTGGAGGAGAAACTGCACAAAATACAAGGAAGCACTGAAGAAGAGCAAAGGAGTTGCTTCGACTTCAGGTATCTTTGTTATAGATATATTCCTATCTACTTCTAGTTCTTGGGTATTGGATACCGGATGTGGAACTCACATTTGTCTAAATGTGCAGGGTCTAAAGAACAAAAGGATGCTTGAGGAAGGTGAAGTGGACTTATGTGTGGGGAATGGAGCAAGAGTTGCTGCATTAGCCGTAGGAACTTATGAAGTTAGTTTACCTAGTGGACTAATACTTGTTTTGAATAATTGTTATTACGTTCCAGCTTTGAGTAGGAATATTATTTCGATTTCATGTTTGGATAATGAAGGTTTTAATTTTCTTATATGTGATAAGAAATTTTCTATTTACAAGAGTGATATGCATTATTGTACTGCTATTTCATTTAATGGCCTTTATATCCTTGATATTGAAAATCGTGATAATGATGTCTATAACATTAACAAGAAATCTAAACCCAATGATGTAAACCACACTTACTTATGGCATTGTCGTCTTGGCCATATAAATGAGAAACGCATTTCCAAACTCCACAAAGATGGATTTTTGGACTCACATGATTATGAATCGTATGAGACATGTGAATCTTGTTTACTTGGCAAGATGACCAAGGACCCATTTACCAAAACCGGTGAAAGGGCGGGTGACTTATTAGGACTCATACATACCGATGTATGTGGGCCTATGAGTAGCGATGCTAGGGGAGGATTTCGGTACTTCATAATATTCACTGATGATTATAGTAGATTTGGATATGTTTATCTAATGAAACATAAAAGTGAATCATTTGAGATATTTCGAATATTTCAAAATGAGGTGCAAAATAAACTTGGCAAAACTATTAAGGTACTTCGATCTGATCGAGGTGGCGAATATTTGAGCCAAGAATTTGACAGTCATCTTAAGAGTTGTGGAATCGTTTCAGAACTCTCTCCACCAGGAACGCCACAATGGAATGGTGTGTCTGAAAGGATGAATAGAACTTTTTTGGACATGGTTCATTCTATGATGAGTCAAGTTGAGCTTCCTTTATCCTTTTGGGGACATGCACTAGAAACTGCTACTTTCACCATAAACAGAGTTCCTACCAAATCGGTTCAAAAGACCCCATATGAGATGTGGCATGGAAGAAAACCTAGTTTATCTTTCATGAAGATTTGGGATTGCGATGCATATGCCAAGAAGTTAACTTCTGACAAGCTAGCACCCAAGTCTGATAAATGTGTTTTCGTAGGTTATCCTAAGGAAACTAAAGGATACTATTTCTACAACCGAAATGAGAACAAAGTGTTTGTTGCTCGCAATGGTACTTTCTTAGAAAAGAAGTTTCTTCGCAAAGAAACTAGTGGGAGTAAAATAGATCTCGAAGAAATTCGAGAACCCGAAAACAACATTGAACCAATGGTAGAGACTGAACCAAGTTCACAAAGAGTTGTGGAACCGATTCAAGATGCACAAGTTCTTCGCCGAAGTGGTAGGTCACGATCCGAACTCGAGAGATATGGATTTCTCGTTACGGAAAGTGATGAAGTGGAGTTAATTGAAAACGATGAACCTACTACCAGAAAAAGGTCATTTAGCGACGGAAATTTCCGCCGCTAAAATTAAATTTCCGTCGCTAAAATAAATCACCGACGGAAAAATTTCGTCGGTGGTCGCCGCTACCGGCTCTCGTCAGCAGTTGTTTCCGACGGGTCAATTTCCGCCGCTATTTTTTCTTTTTACCGACGGAATTTAATTCCGCCGGTGAATTAATGGCTTCGGCGACGGAAACTTCATTGCTATATTAATTTAATTTAATTAAATTTTCATTTCGTGGCGGAAATTTCCGTCATTGTAATAAAAATTAATTTAATTAAATTAATTTCAGCGGCGGAAATTTCCGTCAGTAATAAAATTTAAATTAAAATTAAATTATTTCAGCGGCGGAAATTACCGTCAGCGAAATTATTTAATTTTAATTTAAATTTTATTACGGCGACGGAAGTTTTCGCATTTGAAATCAAAAATTAAATAAAAATTAAATGATTATAGCGGCGGAAATTCCGTCGCTGAAATTAATTTAATTAAATTAATTTTTATTATGACGGAAAATTCCGCTGAAATTAATTTATTTAATTAATTTTTATTTCAAGACATTAATTTCGACGGAAAATTCCGTCGCCGATTCTGAAATAAATTAAAAAAAAATAATTTAAAATATCAATAAACCAAAATTTTTTGTACACGATATAACATTTCAATTTATAAAACTAAAACTATAAAAACTAAAATTCAAATATCGGCGTACCAAATAAAAACTAAATACCACCGTACCAATTCGGGAGGGGAGGGGAGAGGGGAGAGGGAGGGGAGGGGAGAGGGGAGGGGGAGAGGGTGGAGAGGGGTGGAGCGAGGGGAGAGGCGGGGAGGGGCTCCGCGGGTACCAAATGTCTCAAATGTTTACAAACAAGTATAAATTAATACAAAAATGTCTAAAAATCCGCAATCAACCTGGGGACGCCGGAAATTACCACAGGAGTCTGGCCGAGATGAGCCATCAACAGAGCCAATTGTCTTTGAGTCTCTGCATGTTGTCTTTGAATCTCTGCATGACGTCGATCGTTCTCCTCCTGCATCCGCGTACGAGCGCCAAAGAATCCGCAAGAAGCTTTGCCGCTCGCGTTTCTCCTCCTCCAGCGCGGCCTCAGTGTCGACCCTCGGATCATGAAACGTGGGCTTGGCAACATTTCGCCGACGGCCGGTCGACGTCGACGGGCATTGCCGCCGTAATCCCCCATCCCTAACACTCGGGCTCCTCTCCTTGGATGTCCACGAGAGGTGACCTCGTGCCAAACATCGAGCACGAAGGGGATGGGCTCGCGGGAGCGTTCCTTCGGGAACAACGGCGGCTTGATATGCGGCTTTGTCAAAATAAAACAAACAATTATAATCATATACACAATGTAAGGTACATAAATAAATTTACATATTCAAAATCAAGTCATTTAATGATAGTTTACTTACAAAGGCATTAGCAGATCGATCGTCAACCCATTACGGAGGTTGATCGGGCGCTGTAGAATTCCGAATATGGGTGCTAGCGTAAACATCCACAAAACTGATATTCGGACCATGCTCCCTTTCCTATAAATAAAATAAGCAAGATTATTACTTTGAAATTGTATAAATGCAACATTTAAACTGATTTAAAAGCATGCATACACTACATTTACACTAAAACTATGGATTTCATAGCATCAACATGGCTCCCAGCTAACATACGTACATAAACCTATTTAAAAGCATCCATACACTACTACATTTAAATTAACATACATACCATGCGGTCGTGATGCTCGGCGACCTTGAGCGTCCCCATGGTATGCATCGCCGCCGACCCCTGGGAGCCTGCTCTATTGGCCTTGGCTGTTCGGATATAGCCTTCGCCGCATCCGACCCCCAATATTCGCAAAATTGACGAAACACCTCATCGGTCATAAAAGTAGGACACAAGGGCTGTTCTCCCGCCGCGAGCCGAGTAGTATAATAATTTTTCTTCGTGGTACCTATAAAAAATATGAATATCTCGTAAACATATAATGATGACATTATAAAATTAAAAGAGTATAATCATTGTTAATTAAACTAATTAAGGATAGATAAATATGTTACAAATAAAATCCTTAAATAGCTTGTGAGCACGCCATCGAAAACAGATCTAGCCGTCGCCTCGGCGATGTACGGCGCCCAATAATATTTAGCCTACAACATATAATGATAACATTACAAAACTAAAAGAGTATAATCATTATTAATTATAACATTTTAATAACAAACTAACATTTAAGTTTTAAATAAAAACCATTAACACATTACCTTAAACTCATCCCACGCATCGTCCTTACGCCTCACGTGGCAATTTTTTCCAGTTGGGCCAAAACTCGGTCATTTTTCGAGACCGCGGTGTTGCCCGATCTTAGTCCACTGTGGTGGGGTATCCACCTACAAACCTGCCAAGTATATTTATACAATAACATTTTAACTTAAATAATGAATTATATATAAAGCAAAAAGGAACCAACTTATATCAAATTAATGAAGAGTTACTTACTGGTCATAAAGTGATGATATCCGAACAAATATCCTCCCCTCAGAATCGACAGTAGTCTGAGTACCGGCCCCAGAGGTGGAGCTAGTACTCAGCGTGAAGGGTCGACATCATCGCTACCGGATCGGGATGATTGCGTCCCAGTAATCAATGTGTAAATGGGCTTAGTCTTCTTACCCTTGCCCTTTCTACTAGAACTCATATCTGTATTACAGTAAAAATATTAAAATAAACAACTTTAACAATAGGAAACAATATATTCACAATACATCTAAAACTTTAAAGTTCTAATAATCTAAAGCATTCACAATACATATAAAACTTTAAACTATTAATAATATAAAGCATTCACAATACATATAAAACTTTAAAGTTCTAATAATCTAAAGCATTCACAATATATATAAAACGACGGATATTAAAAATAATCTAAAGCATTCACAATACATATGAAACTTTAAAGTTCTAATAATCTAAAGCATTCACAATACATATAAAACTTTAAAGTTCTAATAATCTAAAGCATTCACAATACAATTTTAAACTTTAAACTATTATTAATCTTCGTCCCCATCATCATCATTTGGACTACGAATTACTACAAAACTCGAGTTCTTCATCTTCGTCTTCGGACTACGATGAATCAAACTCTGGTTCCTCTTCCTCTTCCTCTTCCTCTTCCTCTTCCTCTTCCTCTGATTCATCAATATCAATGTGCGCGAGATGACCCGAACGAGGCGGGGAGTTGGCAAATTCACCGGTAAGATATCCTCCTCGGGTTCATTAACATTTTGAGGAATATGAGTGACATCATCTAATGGATGATTAGGCGATGAAACGTTAGGTGGCAGCGGCATTTCATCCTCTTGATAGGGTGTTTCTAATGACGACTCGTAGTTGTCGACGAGGGTAGGTTGTCAATCATGCTCTTAGCCTTGGTCATCCAAACAGCCCACCATCCGTCGGGTCGCGGACGAGGGTAGGGAGTCATGTATACCTGTTGTGCTTGAGATGCTAAGATGAAGACGTCATCGCCATTATGTCTGGACGAGTCCTTTACATCGACGAGGTCAAATATGGCGTGCTTCTTAACACCTCGCACGGACATCCCGCCAATCACAATTGAACAAGACAACATTGTTTCTACCCAAATACTCCACCTCGACTACTTCTTTCGGGACGCCATAATAATCATTCCCTATAAGCTTCACGCCGATATTCCACGTCAATTTAGAGGCCCCGTAAGCTTTGGTATGAAACACATAGCCATTCACGAAATAACCGTTGTATAAATGAACGTTCAAGTACGGAGATGATGCTAAATGTCTTAACCTCGCGGCTTTGGCATCACCAGGATGTTCAGCTATCTATAAGACAATATTGTAACCAATTTAATACAATCTTAAGATTGAATGTTTAAAGAAGTGTATAGAATAAATTTGAATGAAACGAAATATTTACATATTTCCTTAGCGCTTGGAAATTCTCTTTGTCCTAGTTGCGATGAGTTACGGAGATAAATCTGAGCTAAATCTTCAAACATACGCAATAGGGTTAAACAAGGCATTTCATATGCGGTAATTAAACATGCATAATTTAATCGACGAGGCGTAAACATAACATCAATGACTTACTTGATATATTCCCCAACCTCGTCGCAGTTAAGAAGAACATACGTTTCGACCGCGGCAAACTCTTTAGCGGTTAACGTACGCGTACCAACCCGTTTGCCGAGGAACCGACCAGGGGATGAAAATACGAGAGATGTTTCCCTTAGACGGAAAACCACCATCGTAATTGCGGCCAACCCTAGTCAATCTCGTATCAACATCGGAGGAAAATATGTTCCGACAAAGGCAACAATCTCATCTATGATAACCGCCTCTGAAATTGAGGCCTCGACCATGGCCCTATTGCTCATCTTCCTTTTCAATTGGCCTAGATACCTAAAAGTCATTCGTAGATTAAAACATAAATAATGTTAAAGAAGGTATATTGTTAACGCTCAAATTATTTAGAAATAGAATAAATTCAATTACCTCTCAAATGGATACATCCATCGTATTGAAGCTGGACCACCGACTCTAGCTTCGTATGCCAAGTGGACCGGTAAATGCTCCATAGAATCAAAGAATGAAGGAGGAAATATCTTCTCAAGTTTGCACAAAGTCACTACGATGCTCTCCTCGAAGCTTTTTCATGTGATCAACACGCGGTGTGGTCGATGTTAACGCTCGGAAAAACTCACTTAACTCTGTTAACGCCACCCAGATATTGTCGGGCAAGAGACCCCGAGAGCAATCGGAAGTAGCCTATCCAGCAAAACGTGGCAATCGTGACTCTTGAGCCTGCACTTTCCCTCCTCTACATTGACACGGTTACCAATGTTAGACGCGTAACCATCTGGAAGCCTTAAATCCTTGAGCCATTTCGGGAGGAGGAGCTTCTTTTCCTTTGTAAGCACGTATTGAGCCATCGGTCTAACTGGTTTACCATTGACGTATACCAAGTCTAAGGCCGGCCGCTTACAGATTTCCTTAAGGTCCTTTTCGAGCTTTTCGTTGTCTTTAGTTGTTCTCTTGAAATCCATCAACGTGTTAAAAACATTATCGAATACATTCTTCTCAATGTGCATCACGTCAAGGTTATGTCGAATGAGATTTGTTTTCCGGTATGGCGGCTCCCAAAATATACTCCTCTTGATCCGGTTTTGGGTAGTCCCAAACCCTTGTATTTTGGTCTTCGAAAACTTTTCCCCCACCGAGGATCGGGCAATCTATATACCTTCTCATAGACCGTGTCACCACTTAAATGAATCGGGGCCTCATCATGGTCAATCTTGTTCTTTTTATACGCATTCTTATGGGTCCTGAATGGGTGGTCCTCTGGAAGAAATTGTCTATGGCAATCGAACCAACATGGTTTTTCAGAGTGCGTGAGCGTGAAAGTCTTTGTGTCACTCATACAATACGGACAGGCCAACTTCCCGTGGGTGCTCCAACCCGATAACATCCCATATGCGGGAAGTCATTAGCTTGTCCACATCAACGCAGCCTTCATGCTGAAATTCTCTCGCTTGAAAGCATCCCACGTTTCGACCCCATCCTCCCAAAGCTGCTTCAATTCGTCCATCAAAGGTCGGAGATAGACGTCAATGTTCCTCCCAGGGCTGTTTGGGCCGGGGATGAATAACGACAAGAACATGTAGGGATCACTCATACACAACCAGGGCGGAAGATTGTAGACAGTGGCTATAACCGGCCAACAAGAGTAAGATTTTGCCCCAGGACCAAACGGATTTGAAACCATCAGAGCGGATATGCATAACCGTATATTTCTTGCTTCAGACGCAAAGTCAGGATAAGTCTCATCAAAGTGTTTCCATGCCTCCCCATCACTGGGATGAATCAACACACCATCTTCACGCAAACTTTCCTTATGCCAACGCATTGCCTCTGCAGTAGATTTAGACGCGTAGAGGCGTTGCAGTCTTGGAATCAACGGCATGTAACGCAACTGCTTATGTGGTCTGTTTTTCTTGTGTTTTGAACTCCCCCTCCGATTTGGCTTATATCTACTTTGTCCGCAAATTGAACACTCTGTCTTTTGTGAATCTTCCTTGTAAAATAGCATGCGATCATTCTTACACGCATCAATCTTTTCATAACATAGCCCAATCTGCCCAACCAACTTCTTTGTCTCATAAAAGTTTGTAACCATCTTATTCTCTTTCGGCAACATCCGCTAATTGCTTTCATGATACGATTATAAGCGGTGGCTAATATTGCAATCGGCCTTTATGTTAAGGAGCTCACCCACAGCCTCCAACACAGCGATCTCGCAACCTGGATAGACCTTCTCTTTTGCAGAGTCCATAGCATCAATAAATTTCTTGGGTGCGGGGGGGTTGGTTCTTCTTTGTTGGTTCTCTCGACCAATCGAAGGAAGGACAGTTTGCATCCTAACCATATCTTCCATATTCAAAGGTGGTTCTTCATTGTCCC
This sequence comes from Adenophora triphylla var. japonica, assembly GCA_022495995.1. Taxonomy (NCBI): domain Eukaryota; kingdom Viridiplantae; phylum Streptophyta; class Magnoliopsida; order Asterales; family Campanulaceae; genus Adenophora; species Adenophora triphylla. The sequence goes on along the minus strand of JAFEMH010002256.1, from coordinate 134,115 downwards.
GAATAATAGGTTCGGGTTCGGGAGGTACATGAATATTCTCGGGGATTATTCGCAACATTTGTGCGCAATCTCGGCCACCATGACGGGTCCACCGTTTGTACCCAACTTCAAACCCGTTACGCAAAAGATGTTTCTGAGTCTCGATCAAGCTTAGATACTTGACATTACAACACTTGTCGCATGGACACCTAATCTTACCATCCTTATCCATGTGACCGGTTTTATTTAATTGATCAAATTCAACAAACCCCTTCAACCCTCTATAAAACTCAGGATTGATACCGCGTTAATTCGGCAACTTCCGCTTATACATCCAACTACGATCATCGTTAACAGACATCACTCCTGCATTGCAATCCATATATTATACGTACACTCAATTTAATCGACGGATGAAACAAAATTGGGATGTTAATAATTATTGGATTTCATAATATATTAACAGTTTAGAAGTAATTAACGTATTATCATTCCCTAAATTTGAATTACAAACTTAAAAGCAACACAGATCTTCTTAAAATAAATATAAAGCTTCTAACTCATATTTAACAATATATTAACAGGTCTTCTTAAAGTGTCTAGGAACTCGTTCCCGCTCCCGAACTCGAATCTCTACTCTTCCTCCGCCTCAGTCCCCGGGAGGTCTTTGGTCTAGGTATGTTGAAAAAGTCAGTCGGACCTCGTCCTGGCTCAGGTATCGTGTGAGCAGGTGGATCAATCAGTCTGGTAGCTCTCAGTACTGCTGTCTCCTGCCTCAAGGCCTCCCTACGAGCTATCACTTCGGGATCATTTCTCAAAGCAGCTCTCCGAATCTCCCGTCTCTCATAATCTGCTGCAATGTCGCCAGTTATTTTATCCTAAATATTGAACCATTAGACTTTACATCTTTAAACAAAAAAAGAGGGAGGGCATTCAAACTTCGAACTCTTTCTATTTCTATTTATGACTAATGAAATAATCGAAAAAGCTTTTATAATAATGCTAAGGCATGAATTAGTTTATCCTCCAATACACATAAAAACCCAAGCAACAAAGAAGAGCCCAGAATTGACAAATAAACCCAAGCAACAAAATCTCAAAAACACCATCTTGATAACTTAATGCAAACCTTGATTACAAAAACAAAGAAGAGCCCAGGGAAGTACCTGGTTGAGTACAGAGAAGAGAGAGAAACACGGTGGAAGGAGGATATGGTGATTGAAGGCAAAGTGAACCAACCTAATGCTTAAAAGACATCATATTCATATCCTTGCAAAATTCTATCTTTACCACTTCCTTTTCTATCAAGTACATTTTAAATAAATTTTCTGTACATCAATAGAAATTCAAATCACGAAAAATAAAATAACAATAATATTATTTGTATTACTTTTAAGGTTGTCTTTCAGAAAAAATATGATAATAAAAATGAACAGATAATGAAAACTGTAGCTAAAATCTAAAAAGAAAAATATTAGAACTTTTCTGGTATGAACTAAACAGATAGATAAACCGGAGCAGAATCAAGAACATGGTTAGAGAGACCGATCACCGATGCAAGTGACAAAATGTACCAATTTTACACCATCCCACAAGAAATTACAATCAACACCCACATTCAATTATGAAATTCCAGCAAAACTAACAAAAAAAAATCATAAAAAATCAAAATCAATCAGCAGGCAGAGCCAAAACCACAGAACAAACCTCAAGCATCAGCACAACAAAAAAGGCGAAATTCCCACGAACTGTTCCAACAGAACCGAAAATTACTCGAAAAGGGCGTCTTCTTAAAGCTGGGATATGTACTAGGGGATTTAGAAGACGAAATTTGAGCAATCTATGAAAGATGATTCCTTTTGTTGTTGTTCCAACAAATTTATCCAACACACAAGATCTAGAAATCGATTAAGAGGGGAAATCGAAATACCTGGTTGAGTACAGAGAAGAGAGAGAAACACGGTGGAAGGAGGCGGACGGACGGAGACGACGGCTAGACAGCTCGTGACGGACGGAGACGGCGGAGAGGTGGACGGACGGCGGCGGCGTGAGCTTCTTCTTCTTCTAGGTCACAGTCGCAGAGAGATAGCGGGAAGAAAGAGAGAAAGCGGGAAGAGAGAGAGGGAAATATTGTGGCGTAATTGATATCTGAGGGATAAAATGAGTATTTATAATTTCTCCCAGCGACGGAATATTCCGCCGCTAAATATTAATTATAGCGGCGGAAATTAAATTCCGATGCTATAATTAATATTTAGCGGCGAAATATTCCGTCGCTGATAAATCCGACGCTAAACTATACGTACGCTCACCTGGATCGATGACATGTCACTCTCACCGACGGAAATTTCCGCCGCTGATTTTAAATTCAGCGACGGAAATTTCCGCCGCTATTATTAATAAATATAATTGTTTTTATTATATTTTTGAAAAAATAAATAAATCATAAATATTTATTAATTTTAATTTAATAAATATCATTCTTTTTATTTATATAAAAATAAATAAATCATAAATATTTATGATATTTTTGAAAAAATAAATAAATCATAAATATTAATTAATTTTAATTTTATAATGCCATTATTTTTATTTATATAAAATATGAAAGTTATTTTAAATTACTCTCAAAAAAAAAATATGAGTCAATAAATATTATTTTTGAAAAAGTAAATAAATTCTAAACCCTAAACCTAATACCCTATATAATATACACTATACCCTACACCCTATACCCTATACCCTATACCCTATACACTATACTCTATACCCTATACCCTATACCCTATACCCTATACCCTATACCCTATACCCTATACACTATACCCTATACACTATACACTATACCCTATACCCATACACATCTGTTTATCTTTATACCCTATACCCTATATACTTTATATCACATGCCACCCTATACCCTATATACCCTATACATGCCTATACCCTATGCCTATACTTCCTATACTATACCTATACACCCTATACACTATACACTATACCCTATATGCCTATACTCCTATGCCCTGCCTATGCCCTATACCCTATACCACTATGCCCTTATACCACTACACCCTTTATGCCACTATATCCTATACACTATACCCTATACACTATACCATATACACTATACCCTATACCCTATACACTATACCCTATACACTATACCCTATACCCTATACACTATACCATATACCCTATACACTATATCCTATACCCTATACCCTATATACCCTATACCCTATACCCTATACCCTATACACTATACCCTATACCCTATACACTATACCCTATACCCTATACTTTATACCCTATACACTATACATTATACACTATATCCCTATACCCTATACCCTATACCCTATACACTATACCCTATACACTATACCCTATACCCTATACCCTATACCCTATACACTATACCCTATACCCTATACCCTATACCCTATACACTATACCATATACCCTATACACTATACTTATACCCTATACCCTATACTCCTATACCCTATACACTATACCCTATACACTATAGGTTGTGGTTTAGGGTTTAGGGGCTTAGGTTTAGGGTTAGGGGTTTTAGGTTTCAGTGGTTTAGGGTTTAGGGGTTAGGGTTTAGGGTTGGGGTTTAGGGTTTAGGGTTTGGGGTTTAGGGTTTATGGTTTAGGGGTTAGGGTTTAGGGGTTAGGGCTTAGGGGTTAGGGTTTAGGGGTTAGGGGTTAGGGGTTAGGGTTAGGGTTTAGGGTTTAGGGTTTTGTGGGTTTAAGGTTTAGGGTTTAGGGTTTGTGTGGGTTAGGGTTTAGGGGGTTAGGGTTTAGGGTTTAAGGGGTTAGGGGTTAGGTGGTTTAGGGTTTAGGGTTTAGTGGTTTAGGGGTTAGGGTTTGGGGTTTAGGGTTTAGGGTTAGGGTTTAGGGTTTAGTGGTTTAGGGTTTAGGTTTAGGGTTTGTGGTTTAGTGGTTTAGGGGTTTAGGTTTAGGGTTTAGGGGGTTAGGTTAGGGGTTTAGGGTTTGGGGTTTAGGGGATTTAGGAGTTTAGGGTTTAGGGTTGGTGGTTTAGGGTTTAGGGTTTAGTGTTGTGGTTTAGGGTTTAGGGGTTTAGGGGTTTAGGGTGGTTAGGGTTAGGGTTTAGGGTTTAGGGTTTAGGGTTTAGGAGTTTAGGGTTTGGGAGGTTTAGGGTTTGGGGTTTAGGGGGTTTAGGAAGTTGTGGGTTAGGGTTTAGGAGTTTAGGGTTTAGGGTTTAGGGGTTAGGGTTTAGGGTTTAGGGTTTAGGGTTAGGGTTAGGGTTTAGGGTTTAGGGTTTAGGGTTTAGGGTTTAGGGTTTAGGGTTTAGGGTTTAGGGGATATAAGAATTGCAAGGGTTCTTGTAGCTATTCCCAAATTGATAAATTGCATACAATTTTAAATTTTTTATCCAAAATAAAACAAAAACAAGATTAGTCCAAAACTAGGAACTAACCAACTATTAGACAACACTCTGGAGATTATTGTCTCATAAGTCATAACTAAGATATCCGTAAAACAAAGACCCATCATTATCACTTTGACACTCGCCCAAGCGACAAAGGCGGCTAGCCGCGCATAAGGGGAACCTCCTACGGCACACCCAACCTCCGACCTTACAGCTTCGACCTCGCTCGCTACTTCATCAAAGGAACCAATAGCAGAACTGAGGGAACCGACAGCAGAATTGAGGGAACCAACAGTGGAACTGATGAAGATGAGAAAGAAGTCAGTACATAGACTACACAAAAGATGGGAAAGCTGGCACAGAACCTCCAGCATTTCAGAGGACTCAGGTTTAATCCGATAAGAGGAGCATTCCTAGACGTCACTGCAATACCTGGACCCGTCACCACCACCGTTTAGCATAAATACCCGTTCGAAAGGATACCCGACCTCGTTAGGCCTATCTCGTCATCTCCCTGCGAGATCCTTCCCCGAGATCTTGCATCTCGTTATCTCCTCGTGAGATCCTTTCCTATTATTCTCCCTCATGAGATCCTTCTCGAGATTTTGCATCTCGTTATCTCCTCGTGAGATCCTTTCCTATTATTCTCCCTCGTGAGATCTTTCCGTCATCTTTGCGTGAGATCCTCTCCTGAGATATCACAGCTCGTCATCTCCCTGCGAGATCCTTCCCCGAGATCTTGCATCTCGTTATCTCCTCGTGAGATCCTTTCCTATTATTCTCCCTCGTGAGATCCTTCCCCATCATCTCCCCGTGAGATCCTTCCTCGAGATCTTGCATCTCGTTATCTCCTCGTGAGATCCTTTCCTATTATTCTCCCTTGTGAGATCTTTCCATTATCTCTGCGTCAGATCCTCTCCCAAGATTTCACATCTCGTTATCTCCCGGCGAGATCCTTCCCCAAGATCTTGCATCTCGTTATCTCCTCGTGAGATTCTTTCCTATTATTCTCCCTCGTGAGATCCTTCCCCGTCATCTCCCCGCGAGATCCTTCCCCGAGATTTTGCATCTCGTTATCTCCTCGTGAGATCCTTTCCTATTTTTCTCCCTCGTGAGATCCTTTCCCGTCATCTCCCTGCGAGATCCTTCCCCAAGATGTTGCATCTCGGTATCTCCTCATGAGATCCCATCCCGTCATTTCCCTGCGAGATCCTTCCCCGAGATTTTGCATCTCGTTATCTCCTCGTGAGATCCTTTTCTATTATTCTCCCTCGTGAGATCTTTCGGTCATCTCTGCGTGAGATCCTCTCCCGAGACTTCACATCTCGTCATCTCCCTGCGAGATCCTTCCCCGAGATCTTGCATCTCATTATCTCCTCGTAAGATCCTTTTCTATTATTCTCCCTTATGAGATCTTTCCGTTATCTCTGTATGAGATCCTCTCTCGAGATTTAACATCTTGTCATCTCCCCTACTCTTGCTAGTGGACACGTCTACCGACCCTCGCCCCTGCAGGTAAACACAGCAAGGGTATGTTACTAGTAGATAACATACACAAAATGCACATGCACATGTCAGAAATCACAAAAATATATCATCACAAAGATATGTTTCATTCCCTAAAATACTTTCGTCCCAGTCGGAGTATTAACGGTTCATCTCCCTCAGATACTTCCGTCCCAGTCGGAGTATTAACGGTTCATCTCCCTCAGATACTTCTGTCCCAGTCGGAGTATTAATGGTTCATCTCCCTCAGATTCTTCCGTCCCAGTCAGAGTATTAACGGTTCATCTCCCTCAGATACTTCTGTCCCAGTCGGAGTATTAACGGTTCATCTTCCTCAAATACTTCCGTCCCAGTCGGAGTATTAACGATTCATTTCCCTAAAATATTTCCGTCCTAGTTGGAATATTAAAGGTTCGAAATCCCAAAACATGCAAATTAAAAATTCCCCATCTAGACATTTCTAACACCCCTCTCTCGAGGTTGAAGTTCCCGTTAGACATTTTTAACGCCTCTCTCTCGAGGTCCAAATTCTCAGTTAGACATCTCTAACGCTCCTCCCCCGAGGTGGAAGTTCCCGTTAGATATTTCTAACGCCCCTCTTCTGAGGTTAAAATTCCCGTTAGACATTTCTAACGCCCCTCTCTCTAAGTGAAGTTCCCGTTAGACATCTCTAATGCCCCTCTCTCGAGGTAAAATTCCAGTTAGACATTTCTAACGCTCGTCTCCAGTCGTTAAATTTCCCGTTAGTCCTCACTAACGTTTCGTCTCCAGACGTTAAATTTCCCGTTAGTTCTCACTAATGTTTCGTCTCCAGGCGTTAAATTTCCTGTTAGTTCTCACTAACGATTCTTCTCCAGACGTTAAATTTCCCGTTAGTCCTCACTAACGTTTCGTCTCCAGACGTTAAATTTCCCGTTAGTTCTCACTAACGTTTCATCTCCAGACGTTAAATTTCCCGTTAGTTCTCACTAACGTTTCGTCTCCAGACGTTAAATTTCCCGTTAGTTCTCACTAACGTTTCGTCTCCAGATGTTAAATTTCCCGTTAGTTCTCACTAACGTTTCGTCTCCAGACGTTAAAATTCCCGTTAGTTCTCACTAACGTTTCGTCTCCAGACGTTAATTTCCCGTTAGTTCTCACTAATGTTTCGTCTCCAGACGTTAAATTTCCCGTTAGTTCTCACTAACGTTTCGTCTCCAGACGTTAAAATTCCCGTTAGTTCTCACTAACGTTTCGTCTCGAGACGTTAAAATTCCTGTTAGCTCTCACTAACGTTTCGTCTCCAGACGTTAAATTTCCCGTTAGTTCTCACTAGCATTTCGTCTCCAGACGTTAAAATTTCCGTTACTTGATGGAGGAAAACTCCCTCTTGTAATAAAAACCGAGCAAGTGTACTCACTACCGGTGTAGCAGTATGCAATTGTAGGGGTCGAATTCACAGAGACTCGTTGGTAAACAAGTAAAGTAAACGCAATGAATTTAGTAACCAAATTTTATAGATTTGATTTAAAAACTAAGAGCATAAATTAAATAACAAAAACTAACTAAACGAAAAAGCAGATTATGAGCAGAGATTCGTAAATTGGATTTCACTTCACCATCATTCTATGCAGAATTTTACTTATAAAACATTAACTCAACTTCTAGGGTTCATTCACTTTTACTAGGATCGACACGGTTAGGTGGCCGGATTACAATCCTAAATACTCTCTTAATATTGTGAATTCTATTACGGTTCCACAATATGCCAAGAATACATTAAGAACATCAAAATAAAATAACCTAACTTTAATCAGTTTCTATTACGGCCCCGATTAAAGTTATTCAATCAATAGTAGTCTATGTATCAAAATCCCAAATTAATGGCGAATTCGATACCCAATTATTCAAAGATGAGTTCGTATCTTAACATGCATCTCAAATCTAAGAATAAGAAATTAAAATCTATTAATGAACTAGAAGGAATCAAATAGAAAGAATTAAAATATTAATGCATAGAAATTCGGATAAAGATCCAACCAATCTACAAATCTAATAAATTTAGCTACTCATAATTAATAAATAATAAAACCTGAAATTCGGAATAATTCTTCTCTTCAATTGATCCAAGAAAAGTATAAAATCTAACTCTAATTCTAATAATAATCTGATATGATATAATAATATATATATAATATGTTATCTCCTCTACGTGGCTGCTGTGAAATTTATAAATAATTAGGGCAACAGTCATGGACTGGCCAGAAATGACGAAGCGCTCGAGAAATACGCGAAACAGCTGCTGATTGACGACGTTGCGCAGCCGCCCTTGAATGCTAGCGCGGACGCCCTTGTTGACAGGAAGTTTTGGCCGTGTATTTTCCCTTCAGCGCGGCCGCCCTGGTGGAGTAGCGCGGACGCCCTTGCTTCCAGTGAGTTTGTGCTGTTCTTGGCCATATTGGCCCCAAAATGGCCTAGGCCCTATTAGCTTGGCCCCAAACACCTTTCTCCTGGCCCTTTTCCTCAGCCATTTTCCTCGGCCATGCAATGCCTTGGTAACATTTATTATTTGTTTCGTCTCGCGATTTTCTCTTCGCACTTTGGCCACTATAATGACTTCTTTTGCACTTCGCTCTTTATGATTTTATTTTTCATTTAATCCCACGAATTTTTCTAAATCAATTTCGTCCAAAAATTCCATATTTCCAGTTCAGTCCCTGGATTTTCCAATAATTCCAATTTAGTCCAAAAGCTTCCAAATGTCAGTTTTTGTCCCAGATTTCAGCATTGTTGCACTTCAGCCCCTGAACTATCAAAACACTAACAAATCATATCAAATATACATAAAACTCGGGAATCAAACGCAAAGAAAGCCTAAAAGTGCATCATTTGGATGGGTAAATACACATCCATCAAACACCCACAAACTAACCTTTTGCTCGTCCCGAGTAAAACAAAACTAAAAGAAGTAAAATAAAACTACTCTAAATAAAATATTAAAACAAAATAATTATTTTTGGGATGTTCTATCACAGATGATTCATTGGCCACACAAGTCTCAGATTCTCACCAACACACATAATCAACAAGTGCCACCACAGTAATGGGATTACAATCACATTGAAGCATAAAAATCACAATTTTCCACCACGGCCTGAATGATGAATGAATTATGGGAGGTCACTGCCAACAACCTAAGATTGTTTATGGATTCACTAAGTGATGCTCTAAATCAATATGCCATAGACAGTACAACCCAAAAAGGACACTCATATGCATATTTACACGATTGTCAACCCGGTTACTCAATATTGAATGAATAATATGGCTCAAAAGTTAAGGGCGAAAGATCGCAGGGCTCAGTTCATGGTTACAAATGAAGGTAAGGACATACGAACATAAGAAAGTGAAACTAGAAAGTCTTCTTTTAACAATACATCCTCACTTTGATTATAATTTCTCCGCTCACCCTTATTACTTTCCAATGTGCCCACCCACAAACTAAAACTTTTTCATACATTGACATGGGATTGAGCACATTCCATTACTTTCTTTGGTCACCTTGAAACATAATTTCCACTTTGATAGGGGCAAGGCTTCACTTTTTCTTCTTTTTCTTTTCTTTTCTTTTTTTTTTCAGTGCACAAATATATCACGAAGAATGTGCATTTAATATTTTGCTCAAGCCCCTCTTTTCATTACATAACATGACCCATTTTTTTTTTGTGACTACTTTCCACTCAATCCTTTGATTTTCATAACATTCCTCAAAATATTCTCATTCTTTCCCTAGTTTCACTTTCTTGAAAGGTGAGAAAATAGTGTATAAGCTAAAAGGGTGGGATAATGAAGGTACAAATGAAGGCGAATGGTGGTCTAAGATAACCTCTCACTTTGTGAGAGATTCCATTCTTTTTCAAGCTCAAAAGGGGTTCTAGCGGAAAATTTTATATAAGTGACGAGAAAGTTTAAGGCTCACAAAAAGGGATTCAAAGAATAGCCATATATATCAAGTAACCTATTGACGTGTTATTGACAATCATGCAAACATGTTCTAGGGACCCCAAGAATACACGAAGTGATCCCATAAAGGGCACCTATGTTGATGACAATGACCAAGAAAATGATACGGAAGTGAGAGGTGGTGCAATCATAATTTAAATGTTTCAATGCAATCCCAATCACCACACTAATAATATCACATGTGATTTTAAAATCAAAGCACACTCTAATCATCACAGACTTTGGCCAACATCCCAACTATGAAAAGAACAAAATTTTTAAATTTTTCTATTTTTCTATTTTTTTAGAGGGTGACACTATATACACTCCCCTATAAACCCACAAATTCGGAGAGATGCCCACCCCCAAACTCAAAACATGCTATGTCCTCATAGCAAAGAGAACAAAAGCGTGCCTTGGGTTCGACGGAAGACATGACACTACTAGACAGTAATTAACAAAACAATAAAACATACCTCATTGGGTTGCCTCCCAAGCAGCGCATTTGGTTAAAGTCGTTAGCCCGACTATGGTCCCAAGCTTACTTGGCCTTAGCTTTGCTGCCTTTGGACCATCTCTTTTCTTCACGGGCACAAATGCCCTTCTCTTTCCAAATCAACTCTCCATTGTCAACAAGTAGGGGTGAAGCCACATTTATTTTTGAAACTTTACGCTTGTGCTTACCCCTCTTTCTTTTCTTTTTATTGGGGTTTCCACCCCCAAACTCAACCTTTTCTTCAACCTGCAAAACACCATTCTCACAACCAAGATCAAGAGAGTTATCATGCACAAAAATATTTAAAAATATAGAATCAGATAAATCACTATAACTCTCCTCACTAACTTTACACTTTGAAGGCCCTTGTGGTAGATGTGATGGATTCGACTCTTTATGGGAGTCGTGTGGGGAGTGATACGACCCGTTACTCCTAGAGTATTGGTCGGCCTTAATGTTACTAGCCACAGGACAAACGTCCGCATTATCCCCACTTTTCTCACATCCATTCACATCATAATTAAAAATTGGTAAATCTGTTATGGCTCCTACAAAACCATCTTTGGGGGAGGGTTTCTTATCATTTTTAAGCATACAAAACTTACATTCCTCCCCCATACCCCTTAATGACACCACCCCTTGACACACATCAATGGTGGCCTTAGTGTCAAACATAAATGACCTCCCAAGCAGAATGGGAGTTTTTAGTTGTTCCTCACTTGATCCCTCCATACACATCACATAAAAGTCAATGGGGATAATGATTTTATCAATTTTAACTAACACCCCTTCAATAACCCCTAAAGGTCTTTTGATTGAGAGATCCGCCAATTGCAAGTCTCTCTTGGGTGGTTTCAACTCACATACCCCCAAACTTCTAAAAACATGAAAGGGCATCACATTGACACTTGCCCCAAGATCCAACAAACCTTTAAAATTTTGACCCCCTAAAGAAATTGGGATAGTGAAACACCCGGGGTCTTTTTGAACATGATTAACTTTTTCATTCTCATTAACATCATCATTATTATCACAACAATCAATATTATCAAGAGAAGATAGAAATACCTCCTCAATTTCCTCACTTTCATCCCACACTGTTGTGATTGACTTTGCTTGCTCAGGTGGATTTTTCTCTTTCATCAACTCTTGGGCAACCTTCACAAGTTTCTCTACTTGTGTGCCCATCTTTTCAAACGCAGCATATGTATTTCTGTTACTTTGCTGCATCTCCATCCTTAACTGCTGGACTGCCAGCTCCCAAGGCTCCTTATCATGTTGTCCAGGTGGTGGCACATGAAGAGGTTTTACTTGCTGATTATGATGGCCACCCCATGGATTGTAGTTACCATATGGGTTGCCTTGGGGTGGTGGCCTTGGTGCATATCCATTGAAAGCATGTGCCTATTCAGGATGATAAGAGAAATTTGCTGCACTTGGACACATATTAGTCACATGAGATGATAAACCACAATTTGTACAATAATCAGTAATAACATTGGCACCAGCAGAAGTGCCACAAGCAGTCAATTTATCCAATTTATTATTTAAAAGTGCAATTTGCTTTGAAATATTATCACTAGCATTCAATTCAAGTACCCCCCTTGTTCTACCCCTCGAACTCTTTTGTTGAGAATTTGCACTCAACATCTCGTATAACGCTTTAGTCTCGTCCGGGGTCTTGGCTCCTATTGAGCCTCCAGCAGCATTGTCAACCATTGATTGACCATTGTCATTCAAGCCATCATAAAAGGCTTGGTTCAGTGAGGGTAGTGTGAAATTGTGTTGGGGACATTGCATTAACATTGTATTAAATCTTTCCCATGCCTCATGAAAGGGCTCCCCCACATCTTGGGAAAATGTCATCAATTTCTGTCTAAAACTAGCCAATAGATGATGTGGGTAATACCTTTTAAGGAACACATCTTGCAATTCTACCAAAGTACTAATGCTGCTCGGTGCAAGCATCATCAACCATGTTTTAGCCACTCCCTTAAGAGTGTAAGGAAAACACTTCAGTCTAATTTGCTCCTCAGTCACTCCCTGCCTTAACAAAAATTGAGCAACAACAATAATATACTCTTTAAGGAACGTGAGTGCATCCTCACCAGGCAATCCGTGAAAGCTTGGCAACATGGCAAAGTATTGTCCTTTAGAGACTAAATATTTGGCTGCATCGGACAACACTATGCAAGAGGTAGATGTGTCTACCCTAGGTCTCAGGAAATCATTCATAGTCTGCGCCGGTGGTACTGCCATCTCGGCTTTCTCTTCCTCTACCTCGGTGGTGAAGGATTCTGATTCGATGTCCGAATCTGAAAAGAGGGGATTAAAGAGGGGATCGCCCTCAAATGCTTCCTCAAGTCTATTTATGTTATCGTCCAATGGCACCAATGTAGGTTTCAAAGAACGACGACCTTGCATTCACTACCTAATTTACTTGTTTACTTGCAACAAGTCCCCGGCAACGGCGCCAAAAACTTGATGGAGGAAAACTCCCTCTTGTAATAAAAACCGAGCAAGTGTACTCACTACCGGTGTAGCAGTATGCAATTGCAGGGGTCGAATAACAGAGACTCGTTGGTAAACAAGTAAAGTAAACGCAATGAATTTAGTAACCAAATTTTATAGATTTGATTTAAAAACTAAGAGCATAAATTAAATAACAAAAACTAACTAAACGAGAAAGCAGATTATGAGCAGAGATTCGTAAATTGGATTTCACTTCACCATCATTCTATGCAGAATTTTACTTATAAAACATTAACTCAACTTCTAGGGTTCATTCACTTTTACTAGGATCGACACGGTTAGGTGGCCGGATTACAATCCTAAATACTCTCTTAATATTGTGAATTCTATTACGGTTCCACAATATGCCAAGAATACATTAAGAACATCAGAATAAAATAACCTAACTTTAATCAGTTTCTATTACGGCCCCGATTAAAGTTATTCAATCAATAGTAGTCTATGTATCAAAATCCCAAATTAATGGCGAATTCGATACCCAATTATTCAAAGATGAGTTCGTATCTTAACATGCATCTCAAATCTAAGAATAAGAAATTAAAATCTATTAATGAACTAGAAGGAATCAAATAGAAAGAATTAAAATATTAATGCATAGAAATTCGGATAAAGATCCAACCAATCTACAAATCTAATAAATTTAGCTACTCATAATTAATAAATAATAAAACCTGAAATTCGGAATAATTCTTCTCTTCAATTGATCCAAGAAAAGTATAAAATCTAACTCTAATTCTAATAATAATCTGATATGATATAATAATATATATATATAATATGTTATCTCCTCTACGTGGCTGCTGTGAAATTTATAAATAATTAGGGCAACAGTCATGGACCAGGCCAAGAAATGACGAAACTGCCCCTGAGAAATACGCGAAACAGCTGCTGATTGACGACGTTGCGCAGCCGCCCTTGAATGCTAGCGCGGACGCCCTTGTTGACAGGAAGTTTTGGCCGTGTATTTTCCCTTCAGCGCGGCCGCCCTGGTGGAGTAGCGCGGACGCCCTTGCTTCCAGTGAGTTTGTGCTGTTCTTGGCCATATTGGCCCCAAAATGGCCTAGGCCCTATTAGCTTGGCCCCAAACACCTTTCTCCTGGCCCTTTTCCTCGGCCATTTTCCTCGGCCATGCAATGCCTTGGTAACATTTATTATTCGTTTCGTCTCGCGATTTTCTCTTCGCACTTTGGCCACTATAATGACTTCTTTTGCACTTCGCTCTTTATGATTTTATTTTTCATTTAATCCCACGAATTTTTCTAAATCAATTTCGTCCAAAAATTCCATATTTCCAGTTCAGTCCCTGGACTTTCCAATAATTCCAATTTAGTCCAAAAGCTTCCAAATGTCAGTTTTTGTCCCAGATTTCAGCATTGTTGCACTTCAGCCCCTGAACTATCAAAACACTAACAAACCATATCAAATATACATAAAACTCGGGAATCAAACGCAAAGAAAGCCTAAAAGTGCATCATTTGGATGGGTAAATACACATCCATCAGTCCTCACTAACGTTTCGTCTCCAGACGTTAAATTTCTCGTTAGTTCTCACTAACGTTTCGTCTCCAGACGTTAAAATTCCCATTTGATTTCACCAACATTCATCTCTTCGACCGCCATAGTAAGCCCGAGCATCTTTTCACTCCAGCAAGTGAACGTTCACTTCTCCGGCAGTCGTCGTAAGCCCGACCATCTCATTTCCACGACAATCACTGTAAGCTCGTACAATGAATCTTCTCCCCGGCCGTCAATCGTAAGCCCGGCCATCACATTTCCAAGGCAATCACTGTAAGCCCGTACAATGAATCTTTTCCCCGGCCGTCAATCGTAAGCCCGTCCATCTCATTTCCACGGTAATCACTTTAAGCCCGTACAATGAATCTTCTCTCCGGCCGTCAATCGTAAGCCCGACCATCTCATTTCCACGACAATCACTGTAAGCCCGTACAACAAATCTTTTCTCTGGCCGTCAATCGTAAGCCCGACCATCTCATTTCAGCGGCCATCAAGGTAAGCCCGCACAACAATCCCTCTTCGGCCACCATAGTAAGACCGAGTATCTTTCACTCTAGCCAGTGAACATTCACCTCTCCGGCCGTCAATCATAAGCCCGACCATCTCATTTCAGCAGCCATCAAGGTAAGCACACACAACAATCCCTCTTCGGCTGCCATTGTAAGCCCGAGTATCTTTCATTCCAGCCAGAGAACGTTCACTTCCCCAGCCGTCAATCGTAAGCCCGACCACCCCATCTCAGCGACCATCAAGGTAAGCCCGCACAATAATCCCTCTTCGGCCATCATTGTAAGCCCGAACACCATATCCCCAGCAGACAAGAGACAAATGGCAAGTCAGCGTAAGCCCGCATAACAACCTTCCTTCAAATGCATTTCCGTCGAACCTAGAGCTTTCAAAAACATTTTCGTCTAACCCGGAACCTTCAAAAGCATTTCCGTCGAACCTGGAACCTTCAAAAACATTTTCGTCGAACTCGGAACTTTCAAAAGCATTTTCGTCGAACCCGAAACCTTCAAAAGCATTTCCGTCGAATCAGGAACTTTCAAAAGCATTTTCGTCGAACCCGGAACTTTCAAAAACATTTTCGTAGAACCCGGAACATTCAAAAACATTTCCGTCAAACCCGAAACTTTCAAAAGCATTTCCGTCGAACCCGGAATTTTCAAAAGCATTTCTGTCGAACCTGGAACTTTCAAAAGAATCTCCCTCGCGAGATTCAAACCATCTCCCTCGCGAGATTCAAACCATCTCTCTCGCGAGATTCAAACCATCTCCCTCGTGAGATTCAACCATCTCCCTCGTGAGATTCACCCATCTCCCTCATGAGATTCACCCATATCCCTCGTGAGATTCGAACCATCTCCCTCTGTAAGTACCCCAATCTGGATCGCTTTCCATCCCAGCATACGACAAAACCAGGGGCAAACTTCCGGAGGTCATAACTCCTTCATACGAACTCCGATTGAGACGTGCCATATATGGTTGGAAAGCTCTCGACGAGAACTAGCTTGCCATCACAACTACAAAATGTGGAAAAGCATGGAAGTCCGTACGGACCTCTTTACTCCTAGACATCATAATTGCAAAATCCGCTTAAAGTCCATGAGATTCCCTCAAATCCCGGAAATCTAAAATTTTGGATTACCTAAGAGGTCCGTACGGACCTCTTTGCAACTTTTCCCACACTATAAATAGAGGGCTCCCCCTCTCAAAATTTTCACACCTCCCTCTTCTCTTCTCTCCCTAAGCCTTCAGGCTCCCTCTCTAAGACCCCTTGGGGCACTCCCAGTCCCTTTCGGTTCCCTCCGGGGCCTTCCGAGCTCCCTCGCGGTGCTCCGAAGCCCTACCGAGCGCTCCCGAAACGCTCCCGCGCTGCCCCAAGGCACTCTCGAGGTACTTTGAGGCCCCTCGTGGTACTCCGAGGCCTTGCCTGGTCTTTTCCGAGGTGTCCCGACCCTTTTCGAGCCAAACCGACGATTTCGAGGCACGCCGAACCTCTGCCCGAATCCAACCGACGATTCTGAGGCACGCCGAACCTCTGCCCGAATCTAACCGACGATTCCAACGCACGCCGAACCTCTGCCCGAATCCAATCGACGATCTATACGCACGCCGGAGCTCTGCCTGAACGCAACCGACGATCCCAACGTACGCCGAACCTCTGCCTGAACGATCCCTGCGATCCCAACGCACGCCGAAACTCTGCCCGAGTGCACACTTGACAATCCCAAGGCACGCCGAGGCTCTGTCCGCAGACAACCGACACATCCCGAAGCAATCCCGGTCCGTCCCGGAACACTATTCCATCCTCAAACACTATTCCCCAGCGGAAGACAGACACGAACCAACATTGGTAAGGCTTCCTTCCATTACTATTTCAATACATTTCAATACGTAGTGTACAATGTAGACATCCGATATCGCATGCATTTTTAAAAGCACACACACACACACAACATTTAAAGAAAGAAGGGGTATCGAAAGACTCGTTTTTACGAGGCTACTCGGGTGAGCTCTAATATTCTAATATTCTCTTCCCGAGGAGTAACCTGACCTCCGAACTCAAAATCTCATCACACAAAAACAGTTTATTTTTAAACTGATGCCTTTTTTCAATGTTTTGGGCTTAATCAAAATGGCGTGGCGACTCTACAAGAAAAAACATAGCGAGACACCTCCACCAACACAACGCAAAACGTAAACGGAATAGCCAGATGCCGGGGCGCGATTGCGCTGCCTCTCGGATCCGGGCAACTTCCGAAAGCGACAATGCGAGATGCCGGGGCCCGCGCGCGAGCCGGATCCGGGTAATTTCAGTTGGCGACTCCGCTGGGGATATTTTGTTTTAAAAAATTTTAAACAAAACAAAAGATTTTTAAAACAATGATGAGGGTCAAACTCTCATTTTACCCCTTTCTTTAACTGTTGTGTGTGTGTGCATATGCTTTACTTTTTTATTTAATAAAAAAATAAAAATACAAAAAAATGCATCAATATACATCTGTGTACATACATTTAAAATTCTTCAAAAACTTCTGTACACCGCACGCTACTCGCACTGCTGCCTCAGTACACCGCACGCTACGCGCACTGCTGCTCGGATACACTGCACACTACAATCCTCAACCCGGGGTGGTCTCAGTTGCAGTCCGTTTGGTCTTCCTAGGCCTCTTGGATGCGCACGGGATCATTCCAAACATCCCATCCTAGCCAAGCGTCAACCCTACACGTTTGAGTCTTGAGTCACACTCTGTCCAGACACGGTTGGTTTTTACCCAGTCCATGTCATACAACCTGGATACATATCCCATGCCGGCCATTTTCTGAGTCGAAGCTCGAAACTCAAGATCCCTTGCGCAAGCAAAGCGATGAAAGGTCATGCTAAAATCTTGACCCGATCTTGATTTTTCGAAGCTACACCCAGACGATGTTCCGTCCCGGATATACATTCATGCCCACATGACACCATGTCATCAAGCCTCTAATACGTCAGCCATGACGATATGACCCAGCCAATACCTAACATCACAGATCCCTTGCGCAAGCAAGGTAAAGAGAGGTCATGCCGAACTCTTGATCCGATCTTGACTCATGGTGCCGGCTCGGCTCACTATTCATATGGCTAACGCATTAAAACGAACATGACAGGCTCGGTCCTTAGGTTCGATTTTTCTTTTAGGCCGGTGGAAACCGCTTGCCCTATAGGACCCTCGCCCGGGGCTGTCCACCCCGAGATGTCGAAATACAGGTGCAAAATGAGGGGCTTATAGCCGCACAGATGGTCTCCACTGACCCAGGATCTAGCATAGTTGCGAAAAAGAAAAGCGATCTTTTCCAACCTACCTAGGATTCTGAGAATAAACATGTTTTAATTAAAACAACAAAAAAAAAATAAAAAATATATAAGCGGAAACTGCATGTCACATGAGCTTTCCCCCTTTTTTATCCAAAAGGCCTTCCCATGTCTAAACCTTACCCGTCACCCCCTCCAGCGAACCGAGAGTGGTTGAGAGTACCCGGGAGTCGCCTTTTCAGTATCGAGGTCACAAGGTCCGACAGCCCTTCCGATTCAGCGGTCCGAACAGTCCGCTACTCTCCCATGGCGGAATCAATAGATAACAGTGAGGGAAATGGAACCCCGCCCCTGGGAAATTTCCAAACGATGGAAGAAGTTTGGAAAGCTTTCAAGGCTCTCGAGAAACGCCAAGAAGAGCAGCAGGCTTGGATCGAATATGCCATGCGCCATCGCAGAACCGTCGCGGTTCCCCAACCTGATAGGACCTTCGTTCTCATAGAAGACGAAGAAATACCTGCTCCCCCGGGTCCTCAAAGCTATCAACAGGTCCCACCTCTGCCAAGTCACGGAAACCTAGCAATGCAAAATAGCTCCCGCTCAGAGCTTAACTCGGGCCTCAGTCAAGCGGCTCCGATCTATCAACCTCAGCACAATCTGTTTTCCGGCCCTGCTCTGCAAACTCAATATCACCAGGACACCTATGGGCCCGCTCCCTCAGGTCCTAACACCTCTCAATATCCCCTGGAATTCAATCATGTGCCTCTGTATGAGCCCCACAGCCACAACTTGAAATCCCAATGTTTACCAGGGACAGACATCCCAAGTAGATATCCCAACATTTCAAACCTTCCACCCGCTGGACTACCACTTGGGGCTAATGAAACATTTTCCCAATTCCCAAACACAACCCTTAGTGGTCCGGGCAATCACGCCCCCAATTTCAATAATCCAGGATACGAGTTGGTATATGCCCAACTACCTCCCCGAGACTCCCGAATGGCGATCCCATCAGCCAATCCACCTCCATCTTCGGTCTCCATCCCAAAAAATGGCAGCCTGCCTTTGCCTACTGACCCCCATATGGCTCGGTTGGTAGAACATGCAAAGGAGATACAACGGAAAATTTTTCTTAAGCAAAAGGAAAAAGGTTACCAAACACCTCCAAACAAGAAGAAAGAGGTTACCAGAGCAGTCCACTACATTCAGAACGGAGCTCAAGTAAACCGCGATCAAGCACCCCTGAGGAACAACAATCCCCCTCGCATACCACAGTTCCAGCATTTCGATAACCTCGGGATGCCCTTGAGCCAAGTCCTCGAGACACTAGTAAAGAGGAACATTCTCAAACCCCTTAAGAATTTCCAACCAAAGACTCGCAAGCCTAACATGGACATGAGCAAACACTGTGCCTTCCACAACTACCCCGGTCACACAACCGACGATTGCTTCGTGCTAAAACAAGTGGTCCAAGGGCTAATCGAAGAGAGAAAGTTGGAACGCCCCCGCGGTCCCAACACAATCGGAAACCCTTTCCTTGGAAATGACGGGGTAAGCATGGTGGATAAGTCCTCGGCAAATTCTCGTGATGAATGGGGACGTGAAGACGGAACCTGGGGCTTCCGCAATGAAGAATTCGGAAGAAAGAATCCAAGAATGGTTATTCCCCAACATTCCTTTCCGGAATCAGGGCACACCAAGGGATAGATTGATCCTTCCCCAGAGATAAGGCAGTTCGAGACAGGCCGAGCAAGTGGCAGCATAAAAAACGGCGTAACTTTCACAAACGCGGACCCACAGCCAGCAAGAAGAGATAGGTCGAGAAGCTTGGATTAACCCCTCGTCTCCTAGAGTCTAGCTTCGAAAAAAATAATCCATAGTCGGTCGTGTTTAAGTCTCTCGAGTAGTCTGACGGCCTTACGCCTAAAAGATTATGCGCTTGTAACAAAAACCGCACTTCCTTATGCTTTGAATAAAAGTTCGACCTTTCTGAGTATCCCCTCATTGCCACTTTAACAAATGATAAATTAACTAATCAAAACAGTTAATAATGATTCACTTGATAAAGACGCAGACACATTAATGAACAATGCATTAAACAAATCTTTAAGCATGTGTGAATGTGTGCCCAAATTGTGGAATTCACGCGAGTTTGAAGACATCCGGTTTAATTTGAAAAACGGAGTCGCCACGCCATTTTGATTTCCTCAAAACTTTGAAAAAAAGGATTTTAGGGTTCGGAGGTTAAGTTACCCCTTGGGAAGAACGGATCATCGTTCACCCAAGGTGCCTTGCCGTAGCAAGTCTCCCTAGATTCCGTTTATCGTGCTTGCTTGCGTGCTTTCTTGTGTGCATGTGTTTGAATAAAAGGGGAGGGAATGTCCCAAGTTGTCTTTCGGACGTACAAACCATTTATTGGTTGTCGCTCGGGATTTCTTGGATTTTATGTATTCGGGATTTTGATCCCGTCCTTATCTTGGACTCGTGATCATCGCTTTTTAACCTCGGGACTTGCGTGATCGAGAGAAGAACTCCCTTTTATAGTCCAAAATGAGGTTCTTTAGGAAGGAATGTCCTTAGCCCATCAATCCTACACCTTAAGACGATTGAGCTTATGTATGCTTCATGCTCATCTTAAGTGATAATCGGAGATGTCGGGTTCAAGGTTATCCCTTTCTAAAGAGTTTATGGCACCTTTAATGTAAGAAACGATGTAAAGATAGGATCTTTACACCGGTCCGTTCCAAGGTTGCTAATGGGGACATGGGGGAATGCATGTAAAAATGACATTTTTAAGGAAAATATGACATTTTTGGATGCAAAGGATGATATTTGGTTTGCAAAGGATGCTATTTATGTAAAGAAATGATTTTAATGCAAAGGATGCAACTTTATGTGGAAAAATAGTATTTTAGGTACAAATGATGCATAAAGATGTTATTTTGAAGGCAAAAGGATGCTATTTTGATATGAAGAAATGATTTTGAATGCGAAGGAGGCATTTTTATGTATGAAAATGAGTTTTGGGTGCAAAGGATGCAATTTTAATGTGAAAAGAGATTTTGAGTACAAAGGATGCAATTTTTATGGAAAAGATGCCTTTTTGATGAAGAAGATGTTCTTTTGATGCAAATGATACTACTTTATATGCAAAAATCTTAGTTTAAATGCAGATTGATATGAGATTATAACTTGGAAAAGGTAAAAATCAGATTACAGCTTGAAAAGATGAAGTCTCTGCATAATGGCCAAAGTTGTCGCGTGACATAGGCTGCCTATGTCGCGTGACATACTTAGCCACTTTGCAGAGACCTTAACAACTGGGATTTACAGAGGCAACAAGGCATTAATATAGCCAAGTTACTTCACTGATAGACCCCAAAAACATGTATATGATCATTTCAAGGGAGTATGGAAAGGTAAAAGCCAGATTACAAGTGAAAAGATGAAGTTTCTGCAAACTGGCCAATGTTGTCGCGTGACATAGGCTGCCTATGTCGCGTGACATACTTAGCCACTTTGCAGAGACTTTACAGCTGGGATCTACAGAGGTAACAAGGCATTAATATAGCCAAGTTACTTCACAAATAGATCTCAGAGAGCAAGTATTTCAATAATGAACACTTCAAGAGGGTGTGGATATGAGGGATCCACACTCATCTCGAGTGTTCATGCAAAAACAATGCCAAACCGGGGCTTTTACATGAAATGATGTGCAAATAGATATGGATCCAAGCAATATAACACTAAAGCATGCAACTTTAATCAGAATACAACATTATCAACGCATTTAGCATAGAGATTTCACATTCAAAGGAAATAGAGAGAGGAAAAAGGGTAGAAAATCGTTACCCTTGAAGACCACGACTTCCTATATCAAGTTAGATATAGGAGCCTTCAAAACAGCAACCTCCGGGGCTGAGATTGAGCCTTGGTTCCGTGAGAACCTTTGGTTCTTTGTGTGTGGAAAGTGTGTGTAGGATTAGTTGAGTGGTGAGTGATTTGGGAGGATTAGTGAGTGTTTTGCGGGATATGTGAGGAGGGAGTAGGCTTCTGGTTGTATTCTCTGTAGAGGGGTATTGAGGAGTGAAGGAGGGGTGTCCAAAATGAGAGGTGAAGGCCTCTATTTATAGGCTGCATGCATGGGCTTATTATGTCGCACGACATAACAAGACATAACCGTTTTCCTTTTAGAAACATGCAAGGTGGCAAGCTTCTAGAAGTTTTCTTGGCATGTTATGTCGCAAGACATAACAAGCCCCTTTCAGTTCCTTCTAGAAACATGCAAGGTGGCAAGCTTCTAGAAGTCTTCATGACCTAGTATGTCGCACGACATAAGTAGCCACTTCCAGTTCCTTCTAGAAACATGCAAGGTGGCAGTTTTCTAGAAGGTTTTTCTTGAATTAAGAAAAAAGTGTTTCTTAATCTCCAAGCAGTCCCTTCACCCCTTAGGAGGTTTGGAACATTTCTGGAATTGCTCCGGAACTCTAGGAAAGTCTGGGGAATTGCCGGGAAACTTGCCGGAATTGCCGGGAAACTTGCCGGAATTGCCGGGGAACTTAACCGGAAGGCATGAGCCAGATTTGGGTACTTACAGAAGCCCCTCGGCAACGTCACTTGCAGGGCGAGTGGGGTTGTCGATAGAAAAGGATCCAATCAGGCGAATGCCGAGACGGATTGGGTGACCAAGTTGGTCGAGTGGCTGGACCTTTTATGAAAGGCTACCTACGTATCCCGGAGGAATCAAGCCATAATCGTAGTTCGGAATCCACTGGGGAAAGGGGTGTCATATGTGACGAATTGGCTGAACCTAAAGTAGGCTACCTACGTATCCCGGAGGAATCAATCCAGGCCGTAGTTCAGAACTTTGATTGGATCGAAATGTTATACCTTCATCTTGGAATAACGGAGATCGAAAGAGAGAGCGAAATGTTATTCCTTTATCTTGGAATAACGGAGATCGCGAGAGAGGTCGAAATGTTATTCCTTCATCTTGGAATAACGGAGATCGAAAGAGAGAGCGAAATGTTATTCCTTCATCTTGGAATAACGGAGATCGCGAGAGAGGTCGAAATGTTATTCCTTCATCTTGGAATAACGGAGATCGAAAGAGAGAGCGAAATGTTATTCCTTCATCTTAGAATAAAAGAGATTGCGAGAGAGGTCGAAATGTTATTCCTTCAACTTGGAATAACGGAGATCAAAAGAGAGAGCAAAATGTTATTCCTTCATCTTGGAATAACGGAGATCGCGAGAGAGGTCGAAATGTTATTCCTTCAACTTGGAATAACGGAGATCGAAAGAGAGAGCGAAATGTTATTCCTTCATCTTGGAATAACGGAGATCGCGAGAGAGGTCGAAATGTTATTCCTTCATCTTGGAATAACGGAGATCGAAAGAGAGAGCGAAATGTTATTCCTTCAACTTGGAATAACGGAGATCGCGAGAGATATCGAAATGTTATTCCTTCAACTTGGAATAACGGAGATCGAAAGAGAGCGAAATGTTATTCCTTCAACTTGGAATAACGGAGATCGAAAGAGAGCGAAATGTTATTCCTTCATCTTGGAATAACGGAGATCGCGAGAGAGGTCGAAATGTTATTCCTTCAACTTGGAATAACGGAGATCGAAAGAGAGAGCGAAATGTTATTCCTTCATCTTGGAATAACGGAGATCGCGAGAGAGGTCGAAATGTTATTCCTTCATCTTGGAATAACGGAGATCGAAAGAGAGAGCGAAATGTTATTCCTTCATCTTGGAATAACGGAGATCGCGAGAGAGGTCGAAATGTTATTCCTTAAACTTGGAATAACGGAGATCGAAAGAGAGAGCGAAATGTTATTCCTTCATCTTGGAATAACGGAGATCGCGAGAGATGTCGAAATGTTATTCCTTCATCTTGGAATAACGGAGATCGAAAAAGAGCGAAATGTTATTCCTTCATCCTGGAATAACGGAGATCGCGAGATGGATTTTATAAAGAAGTAGGAAGGACTCGATAATTTTTGTTAAAGAGAGTGGGACGTACCCGATAATTTTTGTAAAGAAAAGTGGGACGTACCCTGATAATTTTTGTAAAGAAAAGTGGGACGTACCCTGATAATTTTTGTAAAGAAAAGTGGGACGTACCCGATGATTTTATTATTTGAAAATTGAAAATGTTAAGGGAAAATAAAATGAGCCACAGGGATAAATTTGAAAAATAGGCCACGGGGGCACTGGAGGGAAAATTGGATTGGAAATGATTGGAAATGCCAGAGGCACAAAGGGTAAAACAGGCCTATGGGGGACAAAATTGTAAAATTGAGCCTTCAGGGGCAAAATTGTAAAAACAAGCCACAGGGGCTTAGTATGTCGCACGACATAATAGGCCATGTGGACAGTTTATTAAAAATTCGCACAGTCGCCATTTGAAACTCAATTGAAATTGAAATTGAGAGGGAGGCGACCACGAGGAGCAGGAGAGAGCAAACCATCGGAGAGAAATTGAGAGAAAACGAGAGAAATCAAACAACTTTAAGTTTGATTCAATTGGAAAATGCCTCCTAGGTTCTATCCGACAAAAAGGGCTCCTCAACACGCCGAGTTAGCTACTCGACGGAAGGGGGTGCAAAGGAACCAAAGGCCATTTCTTCCGGAAGCTCAAAGAGGAGATTTCTATCCACAACTCGATAAACATACCTCAGATGTTGGGAAGAAAGATGTGGTAAGTGACCTAGGTTTTTTGAAATTTTTTTGATTTGGGTGAAATTGATTCGAACTGAATTTTCCAGACTGTGCTATGAATTGTCAAGAATTTGCATGAAATGATGGATTGAACTAGGAAGTGTGATGCTAAAATGCATGCTTTTTATTGATGGGTTTTGACCCATTTTCATTTGAGATGATTTCAAGAAATAGCACGAAATATTCATACTTGTGCCATGTTTTCTTGCAGGGATTGCGCACCCGAGGTTCCCCCGAGGTGATTGGCAGGCTATGGCAGAGCTTGCCGGGTAGCCAGGAGCAGATACACTCGCCTAAGGGCATGATTTACGCCGTTGGGCTAGGACGATTCTTTGAGATGGTGAAGGCCATTGGAGACACTCAGAGGAGTGTGGATCTGGTGAGGGCATTTAGAGAGTTCTGGTGGGAGACCACTCATTCATTCCACTTCTCTTGGGGTGAGACGATAGTCACACCTTATGATTTCGCGGTCATCACGGGATTACCTTTTACAGCTGAGCCACTTTACATAGATGAGCCTGCGCAGGGAGTTGAGCCCCAGCCTATTGCTGATGCTGATTTTATGGGTTTGCTTGGTTTCATTCCCCAGATCAAGAAGGGGAATGGATATGAGTTGGGTGAACTACACGGCTTGATTGGAGAGCAGAGTAGGGACTACATTGTGGTTGATGATCCTGTTGAGAGCCGGCTGAGAGCTGAGAGATTGGCGAGAGCCTTTGTATGGGTAGGCTTTTCTGACATGCTGTTTATCAATAGCGCATCTACGGCCCTGATCTCACTGCTGGAGC
This sequence comes from Adenophora triphylla var. japonica, assembly GCA_022495995.1. NCBI lineage: Eukaryota > Viridiplantae > Streptophyta > Magnoliopsida > Asterales > Campanulaceae > Adenophora > Adenophora triphylla. The sequence goes on along the minus strand of JAFEMH010002256.1, from coordinate 108,387 downwards.
TTCTGAGAGCCTGGGATACTGTGGGGGATTTGTCCTGGGGTGAGGCTGGTTTAGCCGAGATGTACTTGGCTCTAGATGACGTCAGTAGAGGGAAAGCGAAGTATTTCACCTGTTGTCACTTGGCTTTTGAGGTATTCTCTCGCCTTGACTTCTTTTCTTTAGCACATTTCACTCTATCGTTTTTTCCTGTTTTTGACTTCTTCTTCTTCTTTTCAGGCTTGGGCCTTCGAGTATTTTGGATGTTATGCTGGCGAGATCCGGGATGAGTTTCCTGCCACCACTTTTCCCGCTCTCGACGGTGGACGAAGAATGCCAGGAGACAGCACTCGTGACACCTGGAGGGTCGAGGTGCAGATTACGGCGTCGTATCATGATACGCTGTTGTGCTTGAGAGGGACTCCACAGAGGATGAGTTTATTCCCTTGGACTGGCCGTTATGGTGATTTGGACTTGGATCATGCTGCGCACTTGACAGAGTGTCGCAAGCTGCTGGTGGGTTTGTCCGGAGATGCCCTATATTTAGGAGAGAGAGTGTACAGACAGCATGGGCCCAATAGGCATGCTCGGATCCCTGATGATCCTCCAGCTAGGATGTGGCTGCCTCGCCAGTTGGCGAATGTAGATGCTTTGATCGTAGGCATGTCGGAACATCTCTTCACATGGGATGGGGATTACACATTGTACGTGGCTAGGCATCTTCAGTCCCCACAGACCAGGGTTGGTTATGGTGCTCAGAGTGCAGGACCTTCGACTGGCCATGTGGCTAGATCTCCTTTGCCCCCGACTTTCATTGATTATCAGGGTGGTGGTCGTATGCGGCGAGCTCCTATTGATATGTCACAGACTCATCCTCATTTGGTGCTCCTGCGAGGTTCTAGATCTGTAAGTACTGCTCCTTACGTCCTTTGGATTGCTCGCATCTCTTTCTATTATCAATAACTGCATTTTGACACTTATTATGTCTGCTTGTAACAGGTATCGGCCCAGGCTTACAGGCATTTGACCAGGGCTTATACTGGCGCTGTGGGCATGATTGGCAAGCTCCAGAAAGGTATGAGCTTTTGGAAGAATCAGTGCCGGTCACAAGGTTCGATCGATATCTCCCCACCTGGCCAGCCGAGAAAGAAGAAGAGCCGTTTTGATGATGCTGGCACCAGCGGAGGCATTAGTGGACCGAGGCCTCAGATGAAGAATCCAAATGTGCCTCTTCACGGACCCGTTGAGATTGACGATGATGATGATGAGGATGGTGAGGCTGAGACAACCACAGACTATGAGCTTGATTCTACTGTCATCACTGAGCTTGATGACTATTATCGCACAGGGACCATAGCCTACGAGGCACCTTCGGACGATCCTGATGATGAGCCTGAGGAGGCTGGGACGATGATGAGGATGAAGATGATGAAGAGGATGATGAAGAAGATGATGGAGAGGATGATGGAGATGACTCAGAGTAGCCCCCTTTCCCCTTAGATTTTTATGACTTTTGGTTATTGTACCCTTTTAGGGAAAACACATACTCTAAATCATGTCACTTTTGCTATGCACATCTTTTGGACTTGGCCTATTTTGGGTATGTACATTGTCAGCCCTTTTATTGCACGCATTTATGAAATGATGGTACGGTAGATGGCTTGAACTGAATGGTTTGAATGGATTTTTGGCTTGAATATGAATGCATGGGTGTACATGGGGTAAATGAACCCTCCCCTATGCATTTGAGAAGTGAATGACTGATGTTTGCAGCTTTTGACATGTCGGGGAGTGCCCTGGGGAATGCAGTAAACTGCAAACTGCTGATGTCTGATGTTGGCTTGTTATGTCACGCGACTTAGTAAGCCAAGTGGCTAGTTTTGTCGCGTGACATAAGTAGCCTCAACTGTGCTTTTCATAACCTTTTGGAATTGGACTGGAATTGCCGACACAGGTTAGAATTGGGTGATCAAAGGGGTCACCTACCTGGTCTCCTTGGGGCAATGGCAAAGATATATTGGTCCCTTCCTATAAGGATGGAAACGGGGTGACCTAGGAGGTCAAACAACCAATCCTACTAGGAATGTGCCAAATCAAAAGGGGTGACCAATATGGTCAGATAGTTAGACTTTTATGAAAAGCTTATGCACCATTGAAGAATGGAGACAGAAAAAGGTGACCAATGTGGTCGGATGGCTGGACCTTTATGAAAGGCTACCTACGTATCCCGGAGGAATCAAGCCTTGGTCGTAGTTCAAGCTTCATCTAGGTAGTTAGGAACGATGTCTAGGATCCTTGAGATTTTGACAATTAATGGAGGTTGTCACCTGAGGAAGCTAAAGCTTGCGTCACTATCGAGTAGATAGAGGCAGCTATAGCTGGAAAACTTGAGCATACTTCTCAATGTGTGATAGAGGTAGCTAAAGTTAGATTTTTGACAATTAGGAAACTGTCGCCTGGCGTTATCTCGTTATAACGGAGGTAACGGAGGCGCTTTCGGGAGAAAATGCTATTATTAGCAATTGGCACGTTACTTGAGCCTAGGGGTGTATTTTTCTTGGAAACAATGGTAGGGACTGGGTCTGGATGTACATATGGAATGTGTTTGGAAATTGTTTAAGACGGGTTTCAAGCCGGTGGGGTCGTATCCCCTGGGTGCGGACCGAACTGCTGTTGTTGCTGAGATGTTGTCAACGTGGACTAGAATTACCTATTGGGCTGAGACTGGGTTTAAACCTCGGGTCTCGATGAATGTTCGTTTCTCACACTCTGGCATTTGAAGCTGATGCTGACAGGCTTTTACCACCAAAGACTAAAGCAGATGTCGAAGTGATCAAACCTTTCTTCGAGGGGTGGATGCAACTTATCGAAGCCCCGGTCTAAGGAAAAACTTTCTGCAAAGCCCCATGTCTTATTAAAGCAAGGAAATATCCTTTCATTGGCAAAGCCTCGGTTGTAAAGCCCCGGTTGGACGAACTGAGTAGGCGAAGTCTTAGGTTTCGAAGAAGTGACTTAGTGAAGCCCCAGTCTAGCAAAAATCCCAATATGATTGGTATTGCGAAGGTGATCCTGAGGTTGATCTGAACAAAACTGAATCCATCTAGGGACCTAGTGAAGAACCCGATGCGAACCCCAAACATGGCTAAAGAAGCCCCAGTTTAAAGGAATGGCTTGACAAAGTCCCAACCTTGAAGAATTTCGAGGCAGCCCTAATGCGAATTGTAGCAGAAGAGGGAAAACCTATCCTTTTTTCTTTTTTTTTTTCTTTAGTCAATCAGTCAACCTTAAGAAGATGTGAAAGAAAAGATTCTTAGAAATTTATACATTCAGGGGCATATTTTTCGAAAGGTGGGAATAGATTCCGATTTTGTGTTATTTCGATGGCCTTATTCGACGTAGGCACAAGAACTCGCTTTGGGTTTGACTCTTTTGACAGAGTATAAGCGTAGAAAGGTTGGTAAAAGTGTATGGAAGCCCCTGCTGACAGAAAATCAGTGTTTAGCACTATTTTTCCTAAGATGTAGAAAGAGAAGACTTGTCAAGACAACTGAAAACTTATTTTATTTACAATGATCACAAGATTGCTTAAAACCCTTTATTGATGTTCGGGTTATTCAACCACTAATCTCGATATGAAAAAAACATTCTTATTAGTCATGAGGAGAAAGTCAACCAATGCCGCGGATCAAGGTTGGCTGGTGTGAAAGAAAGGTTTGTGTATAGGGAGGTCATTGATGAGACCGAGTTTTCTAGGATCTGACTGTGTCTATGAGACCAGATTTTCTGAGGTTTGACTGTGTCTATGGGAGAGGTCATTGATGAGACAGGATTTGCTGGAATTTGGATATGCTTATGACCGGACCATTTCTGGTTGCCTACGTTTCCCTCATTGTGAGGAGCTCAGGTCGCCGTAGTTCGACTTCAGCTGAACTGTTTCAGGCTTTGGGAAATGGGATTTGTGGTTCCTTTAGTGAAAAGGCTCGGATGAGAAGATTGGATGATGAGGCGTGGGCCTCGAGATGATTCCTTGACCAAGTCATTTTGGACGGTTGTTTCTGATTGCTTCCTTTTTCATTGGGGGAGAAAGGATTTGCACGTGCCTACAGGCTTATGAAATGCTTCTGGCTTTGCTTCGACCGCCCCATTGTTATCGACAACATCTATTCTTCGAGCTTTGATTTTATTTTTTATTTTTTTTTTTTTTTGGTCAAGCTTTTGATTGGTGATCTTTGCCGGTCCTTGGCCTCATCATTTTTTTTTATTTTTTTTATGTGCAACCCTGTTTTTTGCCTAGAGTGTCCCTTTTTTGGGATTTTCAGTCTAGCTGGGCATTACTCTTTTTGCACTAAGATTTTTTTATATTATTATTATTATTATTTTTTTGAAGCACCTGAGGGCCAAGGCGAGCCCCTGCTTGAACTTTCTTGATACCCTTAAGGTCTAAGGCAAGCTCCTAGGTTGTTGTCGACATAGGGTCAATCTTTCGAAGCTGAGTGGCCTTTTGTTGTCCCTTGACGATGTCGCCGTCGTTGACTTGGTCAAGGTGATGGTGAGGACATGGTTTGGGAAGTGTATGGCTTGATGAAGGCCTTTTAGGAGGTAAGGAAAGTGTATGGGGAAGGCATTAGTTGACTTTCTCACACTGATTAATCAGAATGTTAATTATTTCGAGAGATTATTTGTTGAGTAATGCAAGTGATCATATAAAATAAAACCATTTCATTAAATGTAATGTAGGTGTGCAAATAATGTCTTAAGTCTAGCAATAAAAGAAGAAGACTCTTTTATAGAAAATTAAAGATTAATTACAATGTCCGTGGAGAACTTGATTGAAAAAGATAAGTACTAGAACCTACGAAGGTTGAATGAGAGACTATATATATTTTTTTTTAATCTTGCTTAAGGATAAGTAAACCCTAGTCTAGCTACTCTTCGCTGGTTGGACTGCCAGGGAGCTTGAGCTTTCCTTCGTAGATCAGCCATTGAATTTCTTTCTTTAGATCCAAACACTTGTCTATCACATGACCATAATGCTTGTGGTACTCACAGAACTTGGTTCTGTCAACTCTACCTGGGTTTCTTGGCTTATAATTCTCGAGAGGTGTGAGAAGACCTCGTTTCACCAAATCGCCAAAAATTTTGCTCATGGGCATCCCAAAATCATGCTGACGTTTCTGACCTTGCACCCCCTGAATCGACCTCTTACCATAACTTTCTGTTTTTGGCCCATGGAGGTTCTCGAGCTTCCCGTCTTCTATCAACTTCTGGATCTCATGCCTCAAATAGCAGCAATCATCAGTGTCGTGCCCGGGGTATTGGTGGAAAAGGCAATGCTTAGATTCATCCAACTGAACGTTGGGGGTTCTTGGGCTTCCAATTCTCCAGTGGCTTTATCAGCTTTTCTTTCATCAGCTTCTCCAACATCTTGCTTAAAGGCATCTCTATGTTGTCATAATGAAGGGAGCGGAGTTTTCGGGAGACATTGTTGTTCTCAAGACTCGGATTTCCATTGTCCAATTGGTTCCATTGTTGGATTTGGCTGAAGGAAGCTACGACACTCTTTCCTTTGTGAGGAACTGGTGCTGAGCTGGGTACGGTTGCTGTTTGGTACTGGTGGCATTGGGTTGTACTTGGTGGAATCAATTCCTTGCCTGGTTCGACATCTTGGATCAAGGGAGTATTGATGAGGTCAAGCTTTTCTTGCATCTGTTTCACTTGTTCCACCAATATTGCCACATGGGGGTCAACGGGGACTCTCGAGTTACTGGAAATCGCAACAGGATTCTTATCAGTAGAGGGAACCATAGTAGCAAACTGGTGAAACTGACGGCTGGATTCATTAAGTCCGGTAGGTTACAGCTGAAAACTTGAATCATCCTTTGGCAACTCATGACTGCATTCAGGTGGGTATAGTGGCTTCAGAACATAGCCACATAGCTTGAACTGATTATGTGAAACTGGAGTATAGACTGGCAGGTATTGCTGAAACTGAGGGACAGGTGGAGTGAAGTTCAATCCGTTCTGAGGAGCTGAGGGCGATGGAGCCCTGATGAGCTGGGATGTTGGAAAGGACTGAGGAGGAGGAGTAGTCTTTGGCAAGGGATCGTATGTGGATGGAGGAAGGTATTGGCTGTAGGATGGAAGGTCTTGGTTATAGGATGAAGGGACTGAAATCACTGTCTCTGAAGTCTCATCTTCGACCACTACCAGAGAACCGTTTGTCTCAACTGTTACCTGAACTCTATGACGACAGAGTGTGTCGATAAGCATGGCTTGCTGCTCCTCATGAACCTTATGGGCATTTTCCAAGGCCAGGACTAACTCTTCCTTCCTAACCATCTGATTTCCTGCACCCTCACTGTTTTCTGTCAAATCTGCCATTCTGACTCTCTGAGCTGACAAAACTAACGATTCTGCCGAACTGTCTGAACCTAAGGTTTTCTGCGCTGAAAAGCCGCTGACCAAGAATTCTTACCAACTTCTTTCTCACTGCGGGAAAGGGATAGACAAGGTTTAGACCCGGAGGTAGGTAAGGTTTAGACTTGAAGGTAAGTGTTTGGGCTGAAGGCTCAAGTAACATGCACTTATCGCTTTGAGTTTTGCTTAAAACACATTTTCTCCTAATCCTAATTGATCGGAAAAGATTAGACCTTGAAAGGTCAAGATTGAAATTTGGAGATCGGACCGAGGAGGTCTCGATTAGGGATTTGACCATGGAAGGTCGAGATATGTAAAATCAGAAATCGGACCGAGTAGGTCTTGATTAGGGATTTGACCATGGAAGGTCGAGAGATGGAAAATCGAAAATCGGACCGAGGAGGTCTCGATTAGGGATATGACCATCAAAGGTCGAGAGATGGAAAATCGGAAATCGGACCGAGGAGGTCTCGATTAGGGATTTGACCATGAAAGGTCAAGATGAGAAGATCGGAGATCGGACCGAGGAGGTCTCGATTAGGGGTTTGACCATGAAAGGTCGAGACAGGAAAATCAAAAATTGGACCGAGGAGGTCTCGATTAGGGGTTTGACCATGAAAGGTCGAGACAGGAAAATTGGAAATCGGACCGAGGAGGTCTCGATTAGGGACATCAGAGATAGGATCATGCAATTATGATTACATTAATTGTTCAAGTTTACTTAAAATAATGTCTTTTATTTATTCCTATTTGGTTGGAAAAGGGGGTTTGCCCTTCTTTTTCGCAACTACTCTAGATCCTGGATCAGTGGGTTCCGTCACTACGTCTATAAGCCCCTCATATTCCACCTGTATTTTGACCTCCCAGGGTGGACAGCCCCGGGCGAGGGTCCTATAGGGCACGCGGATCCCACCGACCGAGAGAGAAGAACGCTCCTAACGGGTCTAGCGGGTCATAGGAACTTTTAACGCACGAGCGATGCGAATTATAGTCAAGGCAATACCGGGAAAGTCTCGTTTTTCAGCCTTAACAGAATTTCGGCAGAATTTCGCTTGCGCGAATGACGTTTTGACTTTTCGGTAATGTCCGAGAAGATAATAGGCCTGGGTCGGGCGGTAAAAGCCGGATGACACAGTGTCACATTGAACTTCATTGCATACGCCGTGCGTGAGTCAAAATCGAAGCCAATGCCAGGTCAAGATCTTGCCAATTTTTTCCTTGTCGGAATTTTGGCAGAGCTACGCTTGAGCGACAGATCTTTGGATTTTTGGCAAGGACTCGGTCTCGACTCTTACGCATTCCATGCGGGTCAAGGTCAAGGTCAAAGTCAATGTCGGAGTCAAGATTCTACCGATTTTTTCCTTATCGGAATTTCGGCAGAGTTTCGCTTGAGCGAGAGATCTTGACTTCCGTTATGAACTAAGGCTTGACCTTTACGGGGATAAGCAACTGGGCTATATGACACGGACTAGACCAAAAACCAACCAAAAGTCACGGTTTTTTGAAACGTGTGACACCTGACTTTGTGCATTGGTCGACACTGGCTGCCATGGGGAGTTTGGGGTGATTCCGTGCGCGCCCGGGAGCATCGTAAGGCTGTCCGTGACTGCAGCTGAACAACCACCCCGGGTTTAAAGGGATGTGCGTGGAAAGTGTACAGGATATATAAGGTGCGCGTAGTGTGCGGTCTCCTAAAAATGTTCCTTTTTGAGTTAAAACAGAGATTTTCATAAATGTGTTTTAAAGGAATGATTTTTGGGACGGGGGAGAATGCAACAGTTAAGCACGTAAATTTTCTGGGAGCCCCAGTCAGTCTTGGAACTGAGTAGCCCCAAGCTGCCAGGACTGCCAGATTAACCATAATTTTTCCTGGTGGAATTGCCACTGAGGCCGTCCGGTCAGAATCCAAGGAGGATGGAGCCGTACGACTGCATGGATCAATTTTCCAGGTTCCACTCCTTTGCTATTTTTGGGTTGTTTCCCGTTCAAAGTATGCACAGATCCCAAGATGCAAATGATGCAATGCAAGGCAAAGAAAGCAAGCAAAATAAACGGAATCCGCGATGGGAGTCTAACCCGCTCAAAGGGAAAAGCTTTCTTTTATTTATTTTTCGAAAAGTGATACCGGTACGTGGAATTGTTAAACCACCGTTTATCCCAAGCCCCGGGTTAGGGAGCGATACAGGAAGGTTAAGTGGTTTCCACCTATATACCAAGTATCGTTTATTTTGAAAATGAAAGCTTCTCTCCTTTGGGATCTCCCCAGCGGAGTCGCCAAACTGTGAATGTGTGCCCAAATTGTGGAATTCACGCGAGTTTGAAGACATCCGGTTTAATTTGAAAAACGGAGGCGCCACGCCATTTTGATTTCCTCAAAACTTAAAAAAAAAGGATTTTAGGGTTCGGAGGTTAAGTTACCCCTTGGGAAGAACGGATCGTCGTTCACCCAAGGTGCCTTGCCGTAGCAAGTCTCCCTAGATTCCGTTTATCGTGCTTGCTTGCGTGCTTTCTTGTGTGCATTTGTTTGAATAAAAGGGGAGGGAATGTCCCAAGTTGTCTTCCGGACGTACAAACCATTTATTGGTTGTCGCTCGGGATTTCTTGGATTTTATGTATTCGGGATTTTGATCCCGTCCTTATCTTGGACTCGTGATCATCGCTTTTTAACCTCGAGACTTGCGTGATCGAGAGAAGAACTCCCTTTTATAGTCCAAAATGAGGTTCTTTAGGAAGGAATGTCCTTAGCCCATCAATCCTACACCTTAAGACGATTGAGCTTATGTATGCTTCATGCTCTTCTTAAGTGATAATCGGAGATGTCGGGTTCAAGGTTATCCCTTTCTAAAGAGATTATGGCACCTTTAATGGAAGAAACGATGTAAAGACAGGATCTTTACACCGGTCCGTTCCAAGGTTGCTAATGGGGACATGGGGGAATGCATGTAAAAATGACATTTTTAAGGAAAATATGACATTTTTGGATGCAAAGGATGATATTTGGTTTGCAAAGGATGCTATTTATGTAAAGAAATGATTTTAATGCAAAGGATGCAACTTTATGTGGAAAAATAGTATTTTAGGTACAAATGATGCATAAAGATGTTATTTTGAAGGCAAAAGGATGCTATTTTGATATGAAGAAATGATTTTGAATGCGAAGGAGGCATTTTTATGTATGAAAATGAGTTTTGGGTGCAAATGATGCAATTTTAATGTGAAAAGAGATTTTGAGTACAAAGGATGCAATTTTTATGCAAAAGATGCCTTTTTGATGAAGAAGGTGTTCTTTTGATGCAAATGATACTACTTTATATGCAAAAATCTTAGTTTAAATGCAGATTGATATGAGATTATAACTTGGAAAAGATAAAAATCAGATTACAGCTTGAAAAGATGTAGTCTCTGCATAATGGCCAAAGTTGTCGCGTGACATAGGATGCCTATGTCGCGTGACATACTTAGCCACTTTGCAGAGACCTTAACAACTGGGATTTACAGAGGCAACAAGGCATTAATATAGCCAAGTTACTTCACTGATAGACCCCAAAAACATGTATATGATCATTTCAAGGGAGTATGGAAAGGTAAAAGCCGGATTACAAGTGAAAAGATGAAGTTTACGCGGGCGCCAATGTTGTCGCGTGACATAGGCTGCCTATGTCGCGTGACATACTTAGCCACTTTGCAGAGACTTTAGAGCTGGGATCTACAGAGGTAACAAGGCATTAATATAGCCAAGTTACTTCACAAATAGATCTTAGAGAGCAAGTATTTCAATAATGAACACTTCAAGAGGGTGTGGATATGAGGGATCCACACTCATCTCGAGTGTTCATGCAAAAACAATGCCAAACCGGGGCTTTTACATGAAATGATGAGCAAATAGATATGGATCCAAGCAATATAACACTAAAGCATGCAACTTTAATCAGAATACAACATTATCAACGCATTTAGCATAGAGATTTCACATTCAAAGGAAATAGAGAGAGGAAAAAGGGTAGAAAATTGTTACCCTTGAAGACCACGACTTCCTATATCAAGTTAGATATAGGAGCCTTCAAAACAGCAACCTCCGGGGCTGAGATTGAGCCTTGGTTCCGTGAGAACCTTTGGTTCTTTGTGTGTGGAAAGTGTGTGTAGGATTAGTTGAGTGGTGAGTGATTTGGGAGGATTAGTGTGTGTTTTGGGGGATATGTGAGGAGGGAGTAGGCTTCTGGCTGTATTCTCTGTAGAGGGGTATTGAGGAGTGAAGGAGGGGTGTCCAAAATGAGAGGTGAAGGCCTCTATTTATAGGCTGCATGCATGGGCTTATTATGTCGCACGACATAACAAGCCATAACCATTTTCCTTCTAGAAACATGCAAGGTGGCAAGCTTCTAGAAGTTTTCTTGGCATGTTATGTCGCACGACATAACAAGCCCCTTCCAGTTCCTTCTAGAAACATGCAAGGTGGCAAGCTTCTAGAAGTCTTCATGGCCTAGTATGTCGCACGACATAAGTAGCCACTTCCAGTTCCTTCTAGAAACATGCAAGGTGACAGTTTTCTAGAAGGTTTTTCTTGAATTAAGAAAAATGTGTTTCTTAATCTCCAAGCAGTCCCTTCACCCCTTAGGAGGTTTGGAACATTTCCGGAATTGCTCCGAAACTCTAGGAAAGTCTGGGGAATTGCCGGGAAACTTGCCGGAATTGCCGGGAAACTTGCCGAAATTGCCGGGGAACTTAACCGGAAGGCATGAGCCAGATTTGGGTACTTACAGCATGTTGTCAAACGAGAGGAAAATCGGGCCCAAGCTGCCGAGAAGGTTCTAACCAAAATAAATTTGGGAACTGCTGAAGAGCCCGAAGAGACGCAAATCAAAGAATCACACAGGTTCTAGTACCTTTCCCATTCAATCAAGTCCTCCTCGGACATTGTAATTAAGTCTTCAATTTTCCATACGAAAGTTTTCTTTCTTTTCTTGCTAGACTTGAGACATTATTTTGCACCCCACATTACATTTAATGAAATGGTTTTGTTCTTTGTGATCACTTGCATTGCTCAACAAGTAATTCCACAAATGATTAATGCTTTGATTAATTGGTGTGAGAAAGTCAATCGATAGCTCCCTATACACCTTACCATACCCCACACAAAGGCCTCCATCAAGCCATACACTTTCCAAAATATGTCCCCACCATCACCTTGACCATGTCAACGACGGCAGCAACATCAAAGGACAACAACAGGTCACTCAGCATCAAAAGATTGACCCCATGTCGACAACAATCTAGGGGCTTGCCTTCGGCCTCGTGCGCATCAAGAAAGTTCAAGCAGGGGCTTGCCTTCGCCCTCATATGCTTCAAAAAAAAAAAAGAACTCAAGCAGAAGCTACAAAAAAAAAAGCTCAAGCAGAAGCTACAAAAAAAAAGAGATCAAGCAAAAGCTTCACAAAAATAAATGAGGTCAAAGACCCAGAGCCAACGATCAAGAAGCAATGGATTCATTGAAACTGCCGTCAAATACGACTTGTCAAGGAATCACCTCAAGGCCCGTGCCTCATCATTCAACCTTCTAAGCATTTTTGCCAAAGGCCACATGAATTTTCATGCCCTAGACCCAAGGCCAAACACAGTTCAACCCCGAACTACGTCGACCTGAGCTCCTTGTCTTAAGGGGAACGTAGGCAACCAGAAATGGTCCGGTCATAAACACATACAAATCCACAAACCCGGTCTCATCAATGACCTCTCCTATACACAAACCTTCTTTCACACCAGACCAACTCGATCCTTGATACTGGTTGACTTTCTCCTCGTGATTAATCAAAGCATATCAGGTTTAATTGTTGAATAACCCGAACACCAACAAAGGGTCTTAAGCAAACAAGTGATCATTGTGAACGAATCAAGTTTTCAAATGTCTCGACAAGTCTTCTTTTTCTATAAAATAGGACAATAGAGCTAAACACTGATTTTCTGTCAGCAAGGGCTTCCATACACTTTTACAAGATTTTCAGTGCTCATACTCTCTCGAAAGAGTCAAACCCAAAAGCATTTTTTTTGTGCCTAAATCAAATAAGGCATTCACATAAAAGGGGACCCGTCCCCACCTTTTCAAAAATAAATACGCCCTTGCGAATGTACATTACGAGTCATTTCTCCCACAAAAGAGAGTCGAACTACGTAGACCTGAGCCCCTCAAGGGGAACGTAGGTAGCCTTCATTGGTTCGGTCTAAGGAATACACAAAATTCCAAAAATTGACGCCACCAAGGCTCAGGCAAGAAAGCAAGCAAGAGATTTTGCGTCTCGACAAAGCTTTAAAAGTAAATCACAAATCATCACAGTTAAAACACTTTTTGATGAGTTCAAGCACGATCTACTCTCGATTTACAACATGCTAAAAGACAGCTTAATACATTTAACAAACAATGTGTCTGCAATGCAATGAATGGATACTTAGGAGGTCATTCCGTGCCATCTGCATTTTGCCCTTCATCACTCTTTCCTTTCTTCCCTCGTCCCCAATGAGTCTTCTTTCATTCCACATGAGCGAGTACTGTCTCCCTCATTTCGAGATCAGGAGTCCTCCTCATCGAGTCAAACAATCCAGTAGCTCGCAGAGCTTCATTCGCCTGTGCCTCGACCTGGATCTCCTCCCTGCAAATCTGCAAAAGGGGACCTCTCCCCACCAGTCTGTCGATGCTAGTCTCATAGTCAAATAAAGCGTCTCCCGTGACACCCTGAGGGTTAACCCAAGATTCTGCACTCCTAAGGTCGCAGCTGAAACGGCAATCTTTCCCCAGAACCGCTTTGTGCCTGCTCCCCAAAACCAATTGGGTCTGCCCGACATGCTGCTCATCCAGGTACTCGATGGTCAACACAACACTCTCCCGGCGTCGAAGGAGCACCACAGGAGGGAAAGCGGAATACTTCTATACCCTCAAAAAATACAGAAGAGCATCTAAAGCTGACAAGCAAAGCAGGGGCTTCCCCCACACATGAACCGGTCCCCTAGCTCCAAGCGATCTATGCCATGGAAAGTCTCCCCCGAAACTAAGGGAATGATGTCCTCACCAGCCCGGCAATGGCCTGCCACATCCAACAAATGCGTCCCAGGAGACATCACTCCCGCCGTCGCTCATGAAACTGTCAAAGCTGCTTCAGCCCCCAACTGCTCAGAAAACCTGCCAAAGCTTCCTCAGCCTCCACTAACCACAAATGCATTCCCAGCTCATGCGACATGCACAAAAATAATAATAAGCTAGCAACAATTCCTAGGTCAATCCCGGGAATCACAAATACGTCATTACATCTTAAAATAAAATACTTTGTTGTGCAAATACAAGTGTTTTATTACAGGTACAAAATGTTTGTTGCTCTACAAAAAAAAAACAACGGAAGAGGGAAAGCAAAAGAGCCCTAATCCGACTCATCATCATCATCCTCCACAAGCGAGAAATCCGGCATCTCGGTGCCTCCGCCAACCACCTCATCATCCTCGGTGAACCCAGCACCTTCCTTGACCGGATAATCCAGGAAGTCCGCAGAAGTCAGAACGAAGAACGAAAAGGAAGAAGAGCCATCCCTCCTCTCCTTGTCCAACACCTGAGGCATCCCACGGCCTCTTCATCTCGGTCAGAGGCACCACACGTCCTTAACATTTCAACAACTCGATCAGAGGTGCCCCATGCCCTCAAACACTTCAGCAATTCAGCCAGAGACGCCACCATGTCCTCCTCATCTCGGTCAGAGGCGCCCCACGTCCTCAACTTCCTCCTCACAAAGGCCCTTCCCCCTGCAGGTAAACACAACAAAGGTATGAAAAAATCATACTTACGTCTTTAAATATTTCCCCTGTTACCTCGTAGTGAGATACGTCCCCCTGTCTCCCTGATAGACATCTCATATCTTTTAGTAAGATTACCAATCTTTTGGTAAGATTGGTCATCCTTCACTTAGGGTAGATATCTTTTAGAAAGACTACCCACCTTTTCGTAAGATTAACATATCTTTTAGTAAGATTACCCATCTTTTTAGTAAGATTAGCTATCTTTTAGTAAGATTACCAATCTTTTGGTAAGATTGGCCATCCTTCACATAGGGTAGATATCTTTTAGAAAGATTACCCACCTTTTCGTAAGATTAGCATATCTTTTAGTAAGATTACCCATCTTTTAGTAAGATTAGCTATATTTTAGTAAGATTACCAATCTTTTCGTAAGATTAGCCATCTCTCAACTTAGGATAGACACCCCCAAATAGTCTCACTTAGGTATAGACGCCTTCACACAAACTTCAACTCAGGACATCACCACGTCCACTCACTACAAACCTCACTACTTCACCACAGGCAGCCCGGAAGGCATTAAACCACTTGGTCCGGAAGATCGTATAAACCTCCCCCATCACTATTTCCAGCCTGGAAGGCTTTAAACCACTCGGTCCAAAAGACCGTATAAATATCCCCCATCACTATCTCCAGCCCGGAAGGCTTTAAACCACTCGGTCCGGAAGACCGTATAAATCTCCCCCATCACTATCTCCAGCCCGAAAGGCTTTAAACCACTCGGTCCGGAAGACCGTATAAACCTCCCCCAGCATTATCCGTAGCCCGGAAGGCTTTAAATTACCCGGTCCGGACGACCGTATAAATCTCCCAAATCATTATCCGTAGCCAGGAAGGCTTTAAATTACCCGGTCTGAAATACCCATCTTCTAGTGATATTACCCATCTTTTCGTGAGATTACCCATCTTTTCGTGAGATTGTCCATCTTTTCGTGAGATTACCCATCTTCTCGTAAGATTAACCCATCTTTTAGTGAGATTACCCATCTTCTAGTGAGATTACCCATCTTTTAGTAAGATTACCTATCTTCTAGTGAGATTACCCATCTTTTAGTGAGATTATCCATCTTCTCGTAAGATTAACCCATCTTTTAGTAAGATTACCCATCTTTTCGTGAGATTACCCATCTTTTAGTAAGATTACCCACCTTCTCGTAAGATCACCTCACACGCGAACTACGATCAGGCTTGATTCCCACTTGGGATACGTAGGAATGCTATCAAAGGGTCCAGCCAACCGACCTAAACGGTCACCTTAGGACACCACCACGTCCTCACAGTCGACCTTAGCAGTCACATCACCTTAGGACACCACCACGTCCTCACAGTCGACCTTAGCGGTCACATCACCTCAGGGCACCACCACGTCTGCATGCACTCACGATTACACGACCTCTGAACTACGATCAAGCTTGATTCCCGATAAGGATACGTAGGAATCCTATCATAGGGTCCAGCCAACTAACCTAAACGGTCACCCACAGGATACCACCACGTCCACGCACAGAGTCTCAATCAGAGGATATCACATGTCCTCGTGCACTAAAACAGTCACCCCACACCCGAACTACGATCAGGCTTGATTCCCGCTTAGGGATACGTAGGAATCCTATCACAGGGTCCAGCCAACTGACCTAAACGGTCACACAAAAGGACACTGCCACGTCCTCACAAACTGGCCTACACGGTCACATCCTCTCTCAGCACGCGATCCAGATCAGGACCCTTATCTTATCGATGACCCCACTTCCTCCATAAGTGACGTCGCTGAGGGGCTTCTGTAAGTACCCCAATCTGGATCGCTTTCCATCCCAGCATACGACAAAACCAGGGGCAAACTTTCGGAGGTCATAACTCCTTCATACGAACTCCGATTGAGACGTGCCATATATGGTTGGAAAGCTCTCAACGAGAACTAGCTTGCCATCACAATTAAAAAATGTGGAAAAGCATGGAAGTCCGTATGGACCTCTTTGCCCCTAGACATCATAATTGCAAAATCCGCTTAAAGTCCACGAGATTCCCTCAAATCCCGGAAATCTAAAATTTAGGATTACCTACGAGGTCCGTACGGACCTCTTTGCAACTTTTCCCACACTATAAATAGAGGGCTCCCCCTCTCGAAATTTTCACACCTCCCTCTTCTCTTCTCTCCCTAAGCCTTCAGGCTCCCTCTCTAAGACCCCTCGGGGCACTCCCGATCCCTTTCGGTTCCCTCCGGGGCCTTCCGAGCTCCCTCGCGGTGCTCAGAAGCCCTACCGAGCACTCCCGAGATGCTCCCGCGCTGTCTCGAGGCACTCTCGAGGTACTCTGAGGCCCCTCGTGGTACTCTGAGTCCTTGCCTGGTCTTTCCCGAGGTGTCCCGACCCTTTTCGAGCCAAACCGACGATTTCGAGGCACGCCGAACCTCTGCCCGAATCCAATCGACGATTCTGAGGCACGCTGAACCTCTGCCCGAATCCAACCGTCGACTCCAACGCACGCCGAACCTCTGCCCGAATCCAACCGACGATCCCGATGCACGTCGGAGCTCTGCCCGAACGCAATCGATGATCCCAACGCACGCCTGTAGACACCCCATTCTGAACTCATAACTACATGATTACACTACTCTTCATCTCTCTTTTATGTTTTGATGAAAGCATATCAGTTTCGTCATGTTTCATTAAGTTTCTAACTAACCTCGTTAGTTTTGGACCTAACTGACTAACGGAACAACTGAAGAGGACAAAATAGTCATCAGACTAGTTATCTCGCACGAGATATCCTATCTTTATGTGGAACTACGACGGCCTGAGTCTTCCTAATTTGGGAGAAACGTAGGCAACCACTTGGTGCGGCCACTATCTGTTTTCCTTTTGATTTTCAATAAAAAAAATCTCTATTTTACTCTATCACCTAGATTGACTATCACACACGCGCACTCATGATATAACTGTCATTGCACTACATACCCTCTATAAATCCGGGACTCACACTAAGGACGGATGACGGTAACCACCTACTCGCCGGTCTCTCCGAAGTTGGATCATCCCACTCCGCGTATTCAATCCACCTAGATTGTCATATCGCGGGGAGCCTAGCCTTCCAGCCCTGCATCGCCACATTTTCATGTAGATTGTCTTTCTAGGAACACTCCGTGACCGGTCGGTTTTGACTCGGTAATCTTTCTTTTCTTTGACCAAAATAAAGTTAATATAAAATTGACTATCGAGAAAGGATTCGGAAAAGTCCCTTCGGAAAAAGAAAAAGTCCCTTCAAAAATGTCCCTTCGGAATGACCCTTTCGGATGTCCCTTTAAAGAAAAAAAAATCCTTCCGGTCAATTTTACGTGGCTTTATTTTACAAAGAATGGTCAATTACCGAGTCCCTAGGTTTGGTTTGAATTACGTATGCCTGCAAGATTTACCTAGGATGCTAGATAGAAAACGGATTTTTGTCCGTCCGACCATGAATCTAGGAAATAAAATGAGGAAAAATCCATCTTTCCGAATGGTTATCTCGTGCGAGATTACCTCGTCTCACGCGAGATATTATTTACAGATTTCGTGTTTGTGATTGATGATCGATGTGCGCTCCCTCCTTGAGTCAAAACTCCGCCTCTAATAAAAATAAAACTTCAAAAAAAATCACTCATGAGGTAATTTTAACCATCATCCTTTTCTCCATCTAGGATCGTTTGGGGCTAATATTCGAAAAGACGTTTCGTTAGGATATCTCGAGTTCATCTCTAAGGTCGTCAAGCTCCCTTATCTCTCCAACGGTAGCATCTCAATTTCTTTCCAACACGATGAATTCCGAAGCACTCAAGAAGGAAATTGAGGATCAAAGGATTCGATATGAAGAAATGCTACAAGCCCAAGCCGATGAAATGGAGGCCAAATTAGAACTTGAAAGGAGAATCCAAGCCGAGGAAATGAAAGCCATGGTTGATGAACTCCGAGCCATGAAACTACAATTGGCCGAATTAAGCTCAAAGAAGAAAGAGAATGAGACCTCTTCCGATGATGAAGTATCATACCCTAAGAAAGCTAAAAGGTACCGCAAGCACAAGAAAAAGGTGTATGAGTCTAGCTCATCATCTTCCTCCTCCGACAATGAGAGTTATGCTTCCAAGAAAGAAAGAAAAAGGGAAAGCAAGGACGAACCCCTCACCATGGCAATGCTAGAAAAGAAACTTGCATCCCTCGATGTGAGCAAGGGAGCCTCACTCTCTATTGACTATGACACCCTTCGTCAATCCATGTCAAAGCTTCCTAGAAAGTACAAGACACCCGACATTGCAAAATTCAATGGTTCTAGTTGCCCTAAAGCTCATTTGGAAACCTACTCTTGGGCCATGCAACCTATGGGTGTCGATGACAACTTGCTAGTTCAATGCTTCCCTCAAACCCTTGATGGTGCCGCTAGAGATTGGTACATGACTCTTCCACTCTCCACAAGGCTTGATTGGCCACTCGCCAGTCGTGCCTTCCAAGAACAATTTGAGGACAACACTACCTACCGCACTACTAGAAGGGACCTCAAGCAAACTAAGCAACAACAAAATGAGTCATTCGCAGACTTTGTCAAAAGATGGAGGACCAAACTGATTGAAATCGTTGATAGGCCAAGCCTAGACGAACAAATTCATATCCTACTTCAATGCCTCCGCGAAGAGTACCAAGAGAAGCTTGTCGGCAATTACTTTCCTAGTTTCCTCGAACACCATAAATCGGGCCTTAGAATTGATGAATTGATCCGTCTTAGAAAGAATTCAGAAAAGGAGAATTGTCCAACAAAGGGGAGCACCGGTCGGACCTATCATGATTTTGGTGGGGCTACTCTTAAGGAAATGTTCGATGATCTAGTAGGCCAAGGAAAACTGAAGCCAATGGAAGACTATCATCCTAAGAAAATGAGAGAAGATTGGGACCACGACAAATTTTGCGATTACCATCAGTTTAGTGGTCATGACACCAACATTTGCTACAATTTGAGGGATGCCATCCAAGACTTGTATGAAGCCGGCAAGATCAACTGAAGCATCACCGCCTTGGGGCTCCGATTGTCCTCTCCTTTTTTTCTTTGAAAAAAAAAACATAGATTAGGTCAACTTTCTAGTATGTTCTCGAAGAGTCGTTCTGTTATTCTAGTCCATCTCTATCCTCTCTAGTTTGTGTCAATTGAACTATCGAGTCTGTTTCGAATTTCCTTATCAATAAAAGTTATCTCTTTATCCTAAACACTTTCCCTAGAGTTGTTTTTCTTTATGAATATCATTTGATCTATGTTGAATAGTGGACCCTCATTCCTTAAATCATCACGAAAAATAGAAACTTCTAAACAAGTTTGAAATGAAAACTATCCTTAGAAGGCTTAAGGCTAAACATTACTCATGTTGAAAGTCGAAGATCAACAAACAAAGGAAGCCAAAGACGCTGCTATCAACATTCATCCCAAGAAAAGTGGGGCTACTCAATTCAAGGCTTTGAGAGTACAAAAATAAAAAGCTCGCTAGGTCGAAACTCCTC
Organism: Adenophora triphylla var. japonica; assembly: GCA_022495995.1. Lineage (NCBI taxonomy): Eukaryota > Viridiplantae > Streptophyta > Magnoliopsida > Asterales > Campanulaceae > Adenophora > Adenophora triphylla. The sequence goes on along the minus strand of JAFEMH010002256.1, from coordinate 88,651 downwards.
AAATCGTCCTAGGCAAAAGAAATAGAGCATCAAAAAAAAAAAGAAAAAAAGAAAAAGAAAAAAAAAACTCTCAAGCCTTCATTGCCCCACAACAAGGATGAAATTTCAACAAAGGCAAGAAGGACTCTCCCGCAAAAAAGAAGAGTCAAGTGATATCAATGAAGAAAAGAGGATCCCTCAACATCCTCTTACAATGAAGCCCGAATGGCAACACAAATGAAGAAGACTTTCAACATCAATCCATAAAGAAAAATGTTTAGCCTTAAGTCGTACTAATGATTGGCTTTCTTTTCAAACTCGTTAAGAAATTTCTAGATGATGCAAGGTCCATTAAAAGTAGAACAACTTTTCTAGACCTTAGAGCCATGTAGCGTTCTTTGTTGAGTCTAGGGGCTTCCTCTTAGCCATTCTCATACACACTCTTGAAATCCAAGCATCAAAACTGGGGCTTCCGAACCTTTCCTCCCCCAGTCAATCTCTACTCAAACTCTCAAGAGTAATCAAATTTGCATTAGGGACTTTCTTCTTCGCTTCTCACTATCATCATTAGAGAATACACTCCCTCATAAAAGAGTCAATGCTTGGATAACCTTCCAAAAATAGAGTCCATCTCTCCCCAACTAAACTTGAGATCTCATCTTTCTCCTTAATGAGATTCTTCCAACTGAGTTCTCCTCGAGTAAACATACTTTTCAAAAAAAATGCTCGCTAGGTTGAAAACTCGTAAAGAGCGGCCTAGGCAAGAGTTAGAGCACAAAAAAAACAAAAGACGCAAAAGAAATGCCCGCTAGATTGAAAACCCGAAAGGGCGGTCTAGGCAAAAACCAGGGTGCGTCACTAAAGAAAAAAAAAATCAAAGGGAAAAAGGAGGGGATCCTTCTTCAATTTACACAGCCTCACAAGCTTGTTCACGAAGTCATCTGCAGCATACAAAAATTCTTGGGGCTTAGTGTCAAGAGGAGCCTTGGAAAATGCGCGCTTCAGATTAGGCAGCATAAGTTCTACATAGCAAAAGCCATTGGAGTGGTTTAAACCTTGTTCAGTCAATGATCATCATATGAGAAACTTGGGGATTTACGATGAAAAAAGTCCTACGACAACGGAAAAATCCTCGAACCATCTCGAACCTTAGTGTTGAACTTCGGTTATCTCAACGGAATCCTATTAGACATTTGTCTCATTCGATCTTTAGATGGACCTCACGAGTTGGTCTTCTAAACCAAAATCTAAATCATAAACGATTTTCAATTCTCACATAATATAACTCATTCTCCCCGCTGATTCTTGGAGTCGAGTGCACATTGATCATCTTGAACAAACAAATGCTTAAGTGAATGTATGTTGTTATGCAAATTCTTTCACTAACCCTCTTGCAGGAATTAAAATGCGTAAGGCACGTCAAGTGCCTACTTTCAAGAATTAGATCAAACATATTGAGTGTTTAGATTTCGCCTACCATCTACCTCCCCATATGTCAATGTATCCAATTAAGTGCGTCGAGCATCTCTTCAAGCGTCAAGCGTCCATTGGGTCAAGAAACCATCGCGTCAAGCAGCCATCGCGTCAAGCAACCATCGCGTCAAGCAACCTTTGCATTAAGCAACCATCGCGTCAAGCAACCTTTGCGTCAAGCAACCATTGCGTCAAGCAACCATTGCGTCAAGCAACCTTTGCGTCAAGCAACCATCGCGTCAAGCAACCATCGCGTCAAGCAACCTTTGCGTTAAGCAACCATCGCGTCAAGCATCCATCACGTCAAGTGCCATGCGTCAAGCATATTCCGACAAAAAGCCCGATTCAACGCCCAGATAGGTGGATCGTCACCAATTAGGTGTGTCAAACATCTAAGATGCGTCAAGCATCTAGGGTCAGTATGTCAAATACTTACCTCATCAAAAGCCCGGTCTTGAATCGCCAGGATCGTCACCTCAACAAAAGCCCGGTCTTGAATCGCCAAGATCGTCACCAACTAGGTGTGTCACGCATCTAGGGATAGTATGTCAAATACTCACCTCACCAAGAGCTCGGTCCCGAATCGCCAGGATCGTCACCTCAACAAAAGCTCGGTCCCGAATCGCAAGGATCGTCACCTCACTCCAATCTCAAAAGACAAACCAACAGGTGCAAAGGACCGGACAGGTAAATCTTTGTTTTCTAACATCTTTCCCCGCAGGTTCGAAGCCCAAACAGGCGAATCTCCAGACAAACAAGTATATTCAGAATTGGGTCATGATTTGATTCCTCAGTATGGATTTGCCTTTTCAAAAATAAAATCTCCTCGATTTTCAAAAAAAAAATGATTTTCAAAATACCTAAAGCAACCTTTTCGTGGTTTGGAGTTGAACTACGTTTTGGTCTGATTCTCCGATAGAGATACGTAGGCAGCCGTGCGGCACGACCATCCCAGCGTTCAGAATGATGTCTTTTCTATCGATGACACTTCTTCTTTCATAAGACCTGTCGCCGAGGGGCTCTGTAGACACCCCATTCTGAACTCATAACTACATGATTACACTACTCTTCATCTCTCTTTTATGTTTTGATGAAAGCATATCAGTTTCGTCATGTTTCGTTTAGTTTCTAACTAACCTCGTTAGTTTTGGACCTAATTGAATAACAGAATAACTGAAGAGGACAAAATGGTCATCAGACTAGTTATCTCGCACGAGATATCCTAGCTCGCGCGAGATATCCCCTCGACAGGATGTGCAGAAATCACTCTCCTTCTCCGTTTCAAACTCTCTTTTTGGATAAAACCTTATCAATTCGGGTATCCAATCAGAACTGAGTTCTGGAACCTTCCTAGGGTAATTTCCCTCTCCACCTTCACCTCTCCAACCTCCTATAAATACTGGATGACTTCCAGTGTTTCAGAGGTCGACAATCCTGATCCTTGATCAAGAATTCCACACAACACACAATTTGTTGGTTTCTTTCCACGAAAGACTCTTTCAAATCACTCACAAACAACTCCTAAAGTTTGTTCATCAACCTTGTTGATTAACAAACATCGAAACCCGAATCAAAGGACCAAGGCGAAGCTCCATCTGCATCAAGATCCAAATCAAGGATCGAGGCGAAGCTCTGTCCGAATCAAGGTTCGACTCTAAACTTGAGTCGAAACTCTGTCCGAATCTCTTCTCAAAAGGTAATCAACCTTTAAACTTTCGTTTCTCTTCTCAACCTCTCTATTGATTTTAGAGTAGTGTAATCCCATCAAAAGGATTAGCCTAGAGTCCCTTCAGTCAATGAAGGCGATCTCGAAGCATACAATCCGACATTCCTAAACAAGAAATTGATTAGGGTTTATTTGTTCTTCTTTAATTATTTTATTAAAAAGATTGAAAACCTCTCTTTTCTTTAGCAAGACCGATCTCCGGATCGGGTGGAATGGATGCTCCTTGACCTACCCATTCCATAACCTAAGCCCCGAACCCAAATCTCTTTACAAATGGTTTTCCTATGTTTCCAATCGAATAATATAGGTGGCGACTCAAAAAGATGAAAAGATGAAATTTTCCTCACAACGCTACAACGCCGAACCTCTGCCCGAACGATCCCTGCGATCCCAACGCATGGCAAAACTCTGCCCGAGTGCACACTTGACAATCCCGAGGCACGCCGAAGCTCTGTTCGCAGACAACCGGCACATCCCAAAGCAATCCCGATCCATCCCGGAACACTATTCCATCCTCAAACACTATTCCCCAGCGGAAGACAGACACGAACCAACATTGGTAAGGCTTCCTTCCATTACTATTTCAATACGTAGTGTACAATGTTGACATCCGATATCGCATACATTTTTAAAAGCACACACACACACACACAACATTTAAAGAAAGAAGGGGTATCGAAAGACTCGTTTTTACGAGGCTACTCGGGTGAGATCTAATATTCTAATATTCTCTTCCCGAGGAGTAACCTGACCTCCGAACTCAAAATCTCATCAAACAAAAATAGTTTATTTTTAAACTGATGCCTTTTTTCAATGTTTTGGGCTTAATAAAAATGGCGTGGCGACTCCACAAGCAAAAACACAGCGAGACACCTCCACCAACACAACGCAAAACGTAAACGGAATAGCCAGATGCCGGGGCACGATTGCGCTGCCTCTCGGATCCAGGAAACTTCCGAAAGCGACAATGCGAGATGTCGGGGCCCGCGCGCGAGCCGTATCCGGGTAATTTCACCCTCGTGAGATTCAAACCATCTCCTTTGTGAGATTCACCCATCTCCCTCATGAGATTCAACCATCTCCCTCGTGAGCTTCAAACCATCTCCCTCGTGAGATTCAACCATCTCCCTCGTGAGATCCAAACCATCTCCCTCGTGAGATTCAACCATCTCCCTCGTGAGATTCAAACCTTCTCCCTCGTGAGATTCAAACATCTCCCTCGTGAGATTCAACATCTCCCTCGTGAGATTCACCCATCTCCCTCGTGAGATTCAAACCATCTCCCTCGTGAGATTCAACCATCTCCCTCGTGAGATTCAAACCATCTCCCTTGTGAGATTCAAACCATCTCCCTCGTGAGACTCAACCATCTCCCTCGTGAGACTCAACCATCTCCCTCGTGAGATTCAAACCATCTCCCTCGTGAGATTCAACCCATCTCCCTCGTGAGATTCAACCATCTCCCTCGTGCGATTCAACCATCTCCCTCGTGAGATTCACCCCATCTCCCTCATGAGATTCAACCATCTCCCTCATGAGATTCAACCATCTCCCTCATGAGATTCAAACCATCTCCCTCGTGAGATTCAACCATCTCCCTCGTGAGATTCAGATTCAACCATCTCCCTCGTGAGATTCAAACCATCTCCCTCGTGAGATTCAACCATCTCCCTCGTGAGATTCAACCATCTCCCTCGTGAGATTCACCCATCTCGCTTGTGAGATTAAAACCATCTCCCTCGTGGGATTCAAATTCAAACCATCTCCCTCGTAAGATTCAACCATCTCCCTCGTGAGATTCAAACCATCTCCCTCGTGAGATTCAACCATCTCCCTCGTGAGATTCTAACCATCTCCCTCGTGGGATTCAAATTCAAACCATCTCCCTCGTGAGATTCAAACCATCTCTCTTGTGAGATTCAACCATCTCCCTCGTGAGATTCACGCATCTCCCTCGTGAGATTTAAACCATCTCCCTTGTGGGATTCAAATTCAAACCATCTCCCTCGTAAGATTCAACTGTTTCCCTCGTGAGATTCACCCATCTCCCTCGTGAGATTCACCCATCTCCCTCGTGAGATTCAACCATCTCCCCCGTGAGATTCAAACTATCGCCCCCTCATGAGATTTACCCATCTCCCTCGTGAGATTCAACCATCTCCCTCGTGAGATTCTCCCATCTCCCATGTGAGATTCAAACCTTCTCCCTCGTGAGATTCAAACCATCTCCCTCGTGAGATTCAACCATCTCCCTCGTGAGATTCATCCATTTCCCTCGTGAGATTCATCCATCTCCCTCGTGAGATTCGACCATCTCCCTCATGAGATTCGATTCGACCATCTCCCTCGTGAGATTCAACCATCTCCCTCGTGAGATTAAAACCATCTCCCTCGTGAGATTCAACCATCTCCCTCGTTAGATTCAACCATCTCCCTCATGAGATTCAAACCATCTCCCTCGTGAGATTCACCCATCTCCCTCATGAGATTCACCCATCTCCCTCATGAGATTCAACCATCTTCCTCGTGAGATTTACCCATCTCCCTCGTGAGATTCAACCATCTCCCTCGTGAGATTCAAACCATCTCCCTAACGTTCCCCACAGGTCGAGGCCCCTACAAATTGCCCTCACACCTGTGAACTACGATCAGCTTGATTCCGCTCGGGATACGTAGGAATCCTTTTGCTAAGGGTTCAGTCATTTGACCATCTAGGTCTCTCCATAAGGCATCTCCCCGATTTGGGATTCTTATCTTTTTCGATGACCCCACTTCCTTCGAAAGTGACGTCGCCGAGGGGCTACTGTAAGTACCCAAATTCGGATTGTCAAAATCCGTTAGAAGTTAATCGAAATCCGTTAACTGGCCCTTTCCAGGTTAATCGGAACCCGTTAAACTCCCCGTTCTCAAGCCAACGAGACATCCGGGGACTGCCCCGTGCATCCTTACATCAAAGCGTACTCAACACACGTTATTACACGTAAAAGTATAGCTTATCCCGAAAAATGCACTTTCCGAGGGCATTTCGGACATTTTCCGGACAGTTATTTAAAAAACGGACAAAACCGGGAATAACGGGATGAAAATCCTAGCCTAGGTGAGTCACAGGGGCACGTGGCACGCAAGACAAAGCCCACAAATCAACATCAATCATATTTCAATGTAAAAAGACCAAAATGCCCCTAAGATTGAGTGACAGTCCGTCCGGACTATTTTACAGGAAAATCAATTTTCCAAAATATCAAAAAACCTCCCCAAATTGAGGAAAAGTCCGTCCGGACTGTTTTACAATTTCACCCTATAAATACAAGGGCTGTCAAAACATTTCAAGGAGGAAAGATATTAATCACTCTTCACAAAAGCCCACGGCATAAACCATTTCCAACCCCTCCCGAGCCCCGTTTTGTCTCGATTTGCGTGAAAACCTCAATTTTCAACCAAACACGAACCAAACAAACTCAAAACACCCTTTCAAACACTAAACCGTATCCCGTATATGTCAATCGAGCCAAAAGAGTCAACCCCTAGCCATAGGTAACACTCTCTCTCCCTAAACACTCGTTCCGTCTCGGTTTACGCGTCAAACGCTATAACCGCTTCGGTCAAAATCATTGAAATGTAGACGTAACGCCGTCTACGGGGTCCGATACATTTTACCCCAAGATCATCTTCTCTCCCGTAAGAGAAGTAATCTCGGGTTAAAACGGTGTTCCAGCCCCATTCTTTACGTTTATGTCATTTACAGTCCGGATCGTTTGATCCGTTGATTCACAACTTTACAGTCCGAACCATTTGGTTCGTGATAATCATTTACAAAGTCCGGATCGCTTGATCCGTTGATATTGTCATTTAAATTACACAACTTTACAAGTCCGAGCCGTTTGGCTCGTTGATCGCATCTTTACTGTCATTTACAAGTCCGAGCCGTTTGGCTCGTGATAGTATTTATTTATCAAAGTCCGAGTCGCAAAATGATTCATTGATCGCATCTCATTTAATGCCTTTTTTCATAAAATCACTAACAATGTAATGCCCGGTTCAAAATCGGAGTTCGTCATTCGAGCTCTCTTTCAAAATGCGCAAAAGTGACGTTTGGCATCCAACGATCATTTTTAAACTCAATACCCGATGTTTGACATTCAAACGCTCTTTTCTTAAAAGTCAACATTTGACACTTAAGCTAGAGATTCAAACTCGTCACTCGCACCCTTTTTCCTAAAAAAACTCCAAAATCGACGTTTGTCATTCAAACGCTCGCTTTTTTCCAAGAATCATAAAATCAACATTCGACATTCAAATCAAGATTAAGCTTGTCATTCAAGCCCCCATTTTCAAAAATGCAACACACACACACACACACACAATTACGTGAAAGGTAGAAAGACTCTTCATACGAGGCATTTTGGGTGATCTCAACATACTCTTTCCGAAACATAACGTGACCTCCAAACCTAACAATCTCTGGTATTAAAAGCCATTTCCAAAGTTTGGGCTCAAAATACAAAATGACACATTTTTCAAAGCCATTTTCAAAGTTTAGGCTCAAAATACAAAACGACACGTTTTTCAAAGCCATTTTCAACGTTTGAGCTCAAAATAAAAAATCGCGTGGCGACTCCTCTCTTTCCCGAAAGCGAGGTCCCAAACACCGCGAAAGACAACCGCTCGCCGCAGTCCGCTCGCGATTCAGGTAATTTCACACTGAAAAAAAAACAGGACCAATCAATCTGAACTCTATCTACCTTATATAGAAATTTTTCGATATATGTTGTAGTTCTCTGCCAGGGGTTAGTGCCAGACGGGTACATTCTCTTGGTGCAAATATTGAAATTTTCTATTCAAAGCATCTAAGATGTCTGCATCAAGTAAAGCCAGAGTATTTACTAGTTAAGAACAAGTTTGAAACTCTATTCACTGTGAGTACAAAACCAAGTTATTCTAACTCTAATGAAAAAGTTACTTATTTCCCAAACTGTGTGGCGCGTAAACTCCTTATTTATTAATTGATTGCCTGCTCTGACTGAATAGTATTTTATTTTTTAGTGTGAATTCAGTTTATGTAAGTTCATATCTGAAGTCATGCTTTCTGTTGTGTTGCAGCTGGAGCAACAGATTGTGCAAGCTGGTGGAGTAGTTCCTATGGTGGGATGAATTGTCTTTTAATGTCCAAAAATTGAATTCTTCCACAACAAGTGTGATGCATTAATAGATAAATAGCACTCAAGAACGATCATAATGAGACAAAGCAAGGAAATAAAAGGGGGATTGAAACACAAAAAGTAGGCACTTCGGCCATATAAATAGTTAAATATATTTCCTGATAATGATGGCTACTCCACTTTCTTGTGCCATTTGGAGACACGGAAGAGTGTGTGGCAAGGAACGCCTCAGAAGCATCAACATTTGGCCCATGACACTTAACCTTAAAATATAAACAAAATAACATTATAAGAAATATATTAAAACAAATCATTAGAATGAATAAAAAATATAATACTTCTTATTTAAATATTAGTAATGAAATAAACTTACCAAATGGTCCCATGACTCACTAAGGCTGATAGAACCCCACGTGTGTACACTACCCTATCCCTCATTCGAGTTTTTGTTAGTCTTGGCTTTATCTGAAATATTTTGAAAATTTTGACTCCTCCAATGTTCTTCCCACTTGGCCCATAATTCTGGGGAGTAATTGGGGGCGGCCTGACCAGTTTTTTTTCCACTTCATGTGCATCCCGTGCACATATCCCCTATAGAAATTATAAACCATTTCTTTGAACGTGTTCTCTATATGCTATTGCGAGAAGCCAGGACAACAATATTCCCTCTAAACAAAGTTTGATATATATTAATTTTGGGGTCATAAACTCAAATATTGTTGGGGCTTTACATTTTAAGATCAATATACATACTTTGTATTATCTAATAAATGGGCATAGCTGTAAAATTACTGAAAATACTATTTAATTGGTACATGAAACTCGCTCAACCACAGCTCATACACAGTCTTTGACAGTGTTTTCGATGTCGGAAAAAACTCTTGAAACGGATGCTTCCGAATTATCTCACCAAACCATCTAGATGGACTTGTGTGTGCATTATGGATAAATCTATAAAGAATTCAAAATATGATATATATCAATAATATATGTGTAGAACATAATAGAAAAAATGCTAACTTTAAAATGTAACAAGAAAATCATAAAATAATACTTACTGCATACTGGGAGAGATACTAATAACTCATTTCCCATCATGTACAACTCTATCCAAAAGAACCCTCCCCCCAGGTGCTATAGGCTCACGATCTGCAGCGGAAGAGCTCCCCTGACCTGGACTTCTAAGGGATTCATCCTTGCTTGTATTCTCTGCATTGGGTCTTGGAATGGAATGTCTATCCCTATAAGACTGGCTGATGGTAGGAACAAAGGCTAGAGCTTTGGATTTCTTCGAAGGAGGAGGGGGACCATCAGTAGACATGTCTAAACTACAATATAAATGATAGTACATAAAAATGAATAAATTACAACATAATAAAAAAATGTAGTGATTCATCATTTAAATTAGAATCTAAGCTACAAATTGTAAACATCATATGTAAACAAAATCATTTAAATTAAGACCAAACTAATCTATTACAATCATTCATTTTCACTAGAATCATTTGTAAACATCATATGCAAAAGATCATTTAAATTAAGCCCAAACTAATCTATTACAATCATTCATTGTCACTAGAATCATTTTCCTCTCCATTCTCATTCTCAGTATCACTACAAAACTCAATTTCGTCATCACCACTTTCTACTTCATCATCAGGCTCAGATGCATACTCTTCTCCTTCCTCATCTTCTTCATCATATCCAGATGCAGACTCAGGTTTGGATTTGGTCTCTCTAGTGGATATTATATTCATTTTTTAAAAAAATTATCTTACTAAAGAGGTTTATTATTACTGTAGGGGATTTCTTGGAGATTTGAACTACATCGTGGAGGCCAAAAGTTGATTATTCCTGTAAGTGCAGTCTCTGCATTAATTTGACATGAATTCTTTTTTCCACCTTGTTTGATTTTTGTTCTTTCTATCCCATCGTTCCCTTCCCTTCCCTTCTTTTCTTTTAATTTTAATTTTTTGGGCATGTGGAGGGGGGGGGGTGGGGTGGAAGCATAGACATATGTTGCTCATGAGCTGTCAAATGCAGATGTTGCTTTCAGGGCATCTGGACCTTGCATTTGCAACTGGAGCATTCATTATCCCTACTTTACTCTACTTCGCACTAAAGGTATTAGCACAATTAAACTCGTATTACTCCCTCTTTTTGTGATGCATTTGTCTACCTGATTTCATATTATTTAGCTGTATTTTATATCAATAATATCGAAATTATTCTGACTATAATTTTTAAGATTTTTTATTATCCTATGATTAGCCAGTATATGAATTTTGTATTCTTATGACATCTGTAATAGTGCTATTGTTGTCTCTTTTGACTTTTTTATGGGCTTGTTTCATTCCCAACATTATCATCAAATTCGATAAACAATCGCATCCGGATCAAACAATTAATCACAAAATTAAATCGATAAAAAAAGGGAAAAGAATCAACTTACAATATGAATTCGAGGAATTCGTGACAAAATTCCTTCCGTATCAATCAATCTAACTGCAACAAGCCCTAGAATTCAATAAACCCCACACAGATTAAAAATCAAAACACACACAAAAGAGAAAAACGCATAAATAGAGATAAAACCGGAAGATTATACTTACAATAGGAGAAATTGACCCGGCTGTGTAAAAGAAAAAACTCAGCAAGAATTAACCGATTGTTTCTCTCAGATCTGATTAGGGCTTGTTGGAGGGCTGCGAGGTTATTGTGATCAGTTTGAGCGTCAGAGAAGAGCGTCGGTGACAAGCTGGTCAAAGGTCGCCGTTAGAAAGGGAGCCGCCGTTAGGAAGGGAGCCGCTGAGGGGGTGGGGAATAGAAATCGCTGTCGCCATCGACGCAGTGGATAAGGAAGACAGAAAAATAAAGAGAACAATCGTAAATAAATTAAACAACGTTCTTATCATATTTATACTAAGTGTTACCCACGGAAAATCCGTGGATATTACCCACAGAATAATCTGTGGGTAATTAATTCATTTACTCACGGAATTTCCGTGGGTAATTCTCAATTCCGTGGGTAATTTAAACGATTAATTACGGAATTCTGTCGGTAATATGGTTAAATTTTTTTAAATTTGACCTTCATGAATAGGTCGGTAACATAAAATATTCCGCTAGTAATAGTGGCAGAATATTTCATGGATAATATTTCGTGGAGAAAGCCTTTGCTAACAAGAATCATTCAAGAATTCACATTGAGGAGTCAAATTTTCTTAAAAGTTTTTTTTTAGAAATGAGACTAACTTTTTTGGTACAAACGAAAATAGAAAATTTTGGGAGAATGTGCGTAGTAACACTTCTTTGTGAACCATTGGAAAAGGCTGCAATACCTAATTAGTGGAATCACGGACTGCAATACCTAATTAGGGGAATAACAGGCTGCAATACCTAATTAGTGAAGTACATTATTGAAGGAATATCTGTCATTATCCCCTTTGTCATTTTCCATTATTTTTGTTTGGTTGAGACCCATTAAGCAAACATGTTTATTGTACTTCAACTTAAGTAGTTATAACCTCTCATATATTCTCCCATCAGAACATGTCAAAATTTCATCATTCCTAATTTCATAGCCTAACCATCAAGCTCATTCGATTACATAAATGGTCATCTATTTTCATAATGCCCCTAACATGAAAAACGAACATTTATTTGAATTTCACTTAGGGAGTAATATAAAATCTGAATCTTTTATTTTGGAACCTAACTCAATCAAAATGAAAAAAAAATCAGACTAACTAATTCAATGGATTACATTCCGAAAGTTTTTACACACTTTCTGCAAATTGGACGGCTGAAGTGGCCAGAAGAGAAAAAGAGGAGGGAATACACTGCGGAGGTGGCCGGAAGGGAGAGAAGAGATCCAAATGGGCGCCGGAGTGACAAATCCGGTGTAATGAATGGAGGCCGCTGACTTGGGAGCTCGTCAATCGCCGTGAAATCAAAGAGCCTCACCGCCGCCGTCGAGTAGAGAAGGATCGAAAAACGTACAGAGGGAGAAATAGAAATTCTCGTGTTATTTTAAAAAAAACTTAGCCACGGAAATTTCAGATTATCCACGGAAATGTCCGTGGGTATTACACACGGAATAAATTCCGTGGGTAATTAATACTAATTACCCACTGAAATTCCGTCGAAAATACACACGAAAACTTTTTTGTGGGTAATGTAAACGTTTACCCATGGAATTTTCGCGAAAAAAAAGTTGCTTTTTTTTTTTAAATTTGACTTTTTTAATCCGTGGGTAATTAGTTTTTTTTCCGTGGGTAATACCCACGGAATATTCCGTGGGTAATTTTTCGTGAGTAATCTGACAGATTCTAGTAGTGGAGAAGATTGGGTTGCCATGCGGAAGAGGGAAGAGAAGGAGGGCAAAGAGAAAAAAAAAGAGGATTAGGGTTTGAAAATGTTATAATCACTATGCTCTGATAGTCTGATACCATATAAACTTTAGCAAATGATGCTTTTCTTATTCAATTTGAATGAGTATTTATATACAAAATATGCAACAAACTAGAATAGGGATATACATGATGTTGATTACAAAAGAGACGATATGAGAGATTTGGTTAACATATCTATAAACTAGGAAAGTAAATAAAAGAAAAGGCTAGGAGATTGCTATGAAAGTAGGAGGATCATTGGGATCCTTTCTTTACGGAGATAGTTTTTTTGTGACAATGAAAAGTGTATCCCATTATACATTTTGGGTAATAAAACAATAAAAATATTAAACTGAAACAAACTAAAAAAGAAAGTAAGAACTTTAAAATGAGAAGGAGGAGGAAGGAATTAATTTATATCTCGTTCCGTCCAAAAATAATAATAAAAAATTGCTTTTAAGCGTGAATAAATTAAAAAAAAAAATTACATTTGGTGACAAAGGTAGAGTTGTTTTTTATTTGTCCTAAATTATTGTCACATTTTCAAATAAAAAATTAGATTTAATGTGATTTTACCATCAGTTTTTTTGTGTTTTTCTTTTTTTAAAAAAATCCTTTATTACATTTGCGATGAGAAATGAATAGTCTCTCCACAAAACTTTGAAGCGCTTGAATGATTTATCAATTTGTCATTTTCTTAAAAGATATTTTTTCATAACAAATATTATTAAAATCGAATACGTAGAAATTAAGAAAAAAGTAAGATGTTTATGAGAAGGAAATAATAAATCAATAGTTGTCGTTGTTTCACTCTAAAAATTTCACTCAGCATGTTCTACATCTTATTCAGCCATCTTGAGGTAACGTCTTGATTTACATCTTGAACTAACGCCTTAAATTATTTGTTGTATATTTCCTATTTTTTAGGGAACGAGTCACGTACAAACAAGGTAAACTTATCACAAGAAAACAAAGACCTTGTCAACGATGGAACAAACCTCATAACGACCATGATTCCCACAGATAAATAACGGTTGTAAATCATCAACCATCCGCTTGATTCTGGGAGAGAAAACAGGGATTGCATTCAAGTTGTTGTTTCGGTTACACATACAAGTATATAAACCCTCTAAAACACACATGTATTCATGCTATACACTCTACTCTACGCTCATACTGCACTTTGTACTCAAGAACTACCCAATTCAATAACACTTTTTTGGTTAAGGTAGGCTATTCCTAAAGCCTCCCGAGGTTTTTCCCTACGAACGATTGTTCAAATGTTTTTCTCGTTACATCTTCGTGTTCATCTTAATTTGAGAGTTATATTCCATTTGTGCCTAAAGATCCTTGATAGATAAATTTAATTGTTGAAATTTGTACAAAACAATTTGGCGTCGTCTATGGGAACTTTGGTTTTTTAGATTCCAATCAAGATGAGCAATCCTACTTCTGCAATGTCTACCCCCATCATTACGACTCGGGAAAGAACCAACACGTCCAGCTTGCCCATGACGTCTAGCATGCATTCGCCTATTGGATCTGGCGCTGTTACGTCTCAAAACCAAGGGCTCAACCTGGGAGGATCTTCATCCATGACGCTGCCTGAAATTTCACTAGAAGTTGTAACTGCCATGACGGCTATGATGCAACAGTTGAAAGACCAGATTGACGGACAGCAATATACTAATCAGATGATCTTCAATCACATCGACAGACTACGACGTGATTTATCGGCTTCAGGGCACAGTGTTCCAATAGTCAGCATGCCGGAGACCCCACCTTTAAATCCTAGGACTCTTTTCTCAGATGCTGGGCCAAGTGCAAGAAGCGGTCAAGGCAACATATCTATGGTCGGCGCTGTTCAGACGGAAAGCACCACTGTTACGTCCAACCCCATTCCGCTTCCAATATGTTTTACCTTTGCGACCCCACCTCCTGTGGGGGCAAATAGGGAGTCTTAATATGTTCAATACTCCTTTTAATCCATTTGTTGCCATTAACCCTATTGCAGATAGCAGCCTTGCAAGGGAAGTGCAGAAGATCAAGGACATCCTCATGAAGGTCCCAGGAGTCACATTACCCTTCAACCAAGCATCTCCAACCATCCATCATGATTCACGATTTGTTCCTGCTATAGCTAGGGTGGAGATCCCTAAAAGATTCCAAGTACCTCCCATGAAACAATACGATGGTACAACGGACCTTGCAGAGCATATAGCACTGTACCAAGAGAAGATGGACATCATTAGCATTCCCCCGCATCTTAAGGAAGTTTTTTTGTGCTGAGGCTTTGGGTCAACCTTATCTGGTCCCGCCTTGATGTGGCTGACCAATCAGCCTATGAATTCTATCTCATCTTACTCTCAATTAATTAACATGTTTCTTAATCAATTCTCTTGCAATCGTGTGTTTGAAAAACTCACGAGTGACCTTTACAGGATTGTACAACAGCCTGAAGAAACCCTAAAAGATTACATGTTCAAGTTCAACAAGGAAGCTGTAAGCATTCCTCACATTGACGTGTCAACCGCAACAGAAGCCTTCAGGATGGGCCTGAAGAGAGAATCACAGTTCTACCAAGATTTGGTTATGTTCCCGTCTAAAAGCTTAGAAGAAGTCAGGATGAGGTCCATTCGTTTCATCAGGCTGGAAGAAGACGAGATGGTTCATGGCAAGGCGTCAAAGAAGACACCTACATATGAAAATCCTGACAGGAAGGCGGACTCGTCCCATCATCGATCTAATAGGGGAAAACCCTACTCTAAAACTGACCCTTCCAAAATTAATGTTGTAGAAGAAGATGATGATGAAGATGATACAACTTATCCTAAGATTAGTGACTATTGTTTTTCTGTTGACGTTTCAGGACTCCTCTATGCCATGGACAGCTTGGATAGTAAGGCAAGGTGGCCAAAAGCAGCTGACAAACCTTCACCTTGGAAAGACAAGTCTAAGTGGTGTGCTTACCTTGAAGATTTTGGCCACATCACTGACAACTGTATCGCCATGAGAAAAGAAATCAACTACTTACTTTCAAAAGGGCTCCTCAAAGATTTGCTTGGAAAAAAAAAGGATGGACCGAGACAAAGGAAGCCGTAGCCGACGCCCCATCTTCACCTCCTCCGGCAACCAAGGTGATCAATTTTATCACAGGTGGCTCATACATCTGTGGGACCATATACTCTGCAGCAAAGTGTCACTCTAAGGATTCTAAAGAAGATAAGTTGGAGCTACCAACTAGGCATCCAGATCACTCCCCGGGCCAGCAAATCATTTTCGATGATGATGATGAAAAAGACATCTTAGACCCACATCATGACGGTGTGGTCATCACTTTACAAATTGCCAGTTGCAAGGTGAAGCGTATCCTAATCGACAATGGGAGTTCAATCAACTTAATCATGAAGAGCACTTTAGAAGAGATGATGATTCCCCTGTCATAAGTTGTGAGGAATTCTTTCGTCCTAGTAGGTTTCAGTGGAGACACCAAATAGACAACTGGAGAAATCAAGTTGCCCATCTACGTGGAAAGGATGAACTCTATGGAAAGGATATGCGTGATCGATTGCCCATCTTCTTATAACGTCATCTTGGGCAGGCCTTGGATCCATAACATGAAAGCAATTCCATCTACGGACCATCAATGCGTCAAGATGCCAACACCTTGGGGGGTAATCAAGGTGAAGGGAGACCAGAAGGCTACCAAGGAGTGCTACAAAATGGATATGAAAGTATGTTCTACGTCTCACTAAGCGTAACTGGTGAGGCAGAGGGTCTAGGATGCCCCAAAAGTCCATACAGCAAGAGACGCCCAAGATCGAAGATAAATTAGGTCGAAGATGTCAAAACCTACCCGTTGATTGACAAGCCGGTACTGGGTGTAAGTACCCAAATCTGGCTCATGCCTTCCAGTTAAAGTTTCCTAGCAGTTCCCCAAACTTTCATAAAGTTTAGGGGCAATTCAAGAACTTTTCCAAACTTTCCATGCAAGGAAGGACCTGTTAGGAATTAAAATTCTAAACATGACCTCTCTAGAAAGAAGCTTCCAAGCTACCACCTTGCATGAATCTAGAAACATGTTGACGCGACACAAGATCACGCTGGGCGGCTTCATTAGAAGCACACCAGAAGCCTATAAATAAAGGCCTCATCTATTCATTTTGATATACAATTTTAGAGCACTGTTACTCTGTCAAAATAGCACCTCGAATTCCATTCCCTAAAAACACACAAAAACCTCCTCCCTCATACACTAATCCTACCTTGATCTATTCCAAAATAGACATTGACTAGGAAAACTCCCAAGGAAGATAGAGAAAAACCAATATTGGTAATCTCTCCTTCCTTTACCTTTTAATATACTCTTATATACTCTTGTTCTATTATTACTTGTCATTTACATTCATTATTGTCTTAAAGCTTTAATCTTTGCAATGTAATCTTCATATTTCCTATTACCCTACACAAAGGATTTAATGGAGATCCTCTCCCTAGGATGAACAAGATTCCACAAGTGGCTTGTTCTAGGGATGATCTACCATATGATGATGTGATTCCCCTTTACTTTTATGTATAAAAATGCAATCTTTACTTATTTTATGTCATCCCCTTCCCATTGATCTAGCTTTCCAAGGATTATCCACCTTATGAGGTATTAAGGATATAGGAAAAGCCATAAAGATCATCCCTTTTACATTATGTCTTTAGTTTAATGATACTCATTGCATTGTTCATATTAAAAATGCAATCTTTATATTAATGTTATTTCCCCCTTGTCCCTGAAGATGGATCTTTTTCTCCAAGGATTGTCTAAAAGCCTTTTAAAGGCACAAAATGACATCGGATGAGCTTAAAGATTCAATCTTTACATCTCATTCCCCTAGTGATGCATTCCATGGTGAGGATATGTGTAAAGACTCCATCTTTAAATCAATCCCATCATAAAAATGCCACAATCCTTGTCCCTTTAGAACTCAATGAGTCTTAGTACTGAAATCTTCGACAATCACTTGAGACGAACATAAAAAATGTCCCTACGAATCATAATCGTCTCAAGATGTAGGATCGATGGACAAAGATTCATTCTTTTCTAAAGAGTCTCATTCTTGGACTTAAAGACGAGCTCCCTTTTGATCACATATGACTAAAATCCCCAAGGAATGTTAGGTTAAGATATAACAAGGCTCCTACGCCTATGATAGTTGATTAATCAAACGGGAGGGTAGATAAGTCCAGTAATGATGATTGTTTTGGTAAAAAACAGTCAAATATAAAGTAATTCGAAACAAAATTGAGGAAGGTGCAATGGAATATAATCGGTGTAACAATGAAATTAAGATGACTCGATCATGTAACGAGGAAAGCCCTTGAGACAACTATCTCGCCGGCACAAAACCTCGGAAGGTGTTTATGGTCACCTTCGTCCCAAACGATAGTATTGATTTTGATGAGTTACAAATGTTGAAGCTCTTTGTGAACTGTGTGTGAATATTGTGTGCCTAGTGTTCCAGCCATAAGCCTTTAAATAAAGAAAAATAACTGAAGATAACAAAACCCTAACAAACTTTCCTAGAATCTCGGCCTTGTTATCTCGATCTTGACTTGGTCTCTCAACCGTTGAAATGAGTCCACGAAATAGGTTTTTCTCACGTTCTTTTTACCTGTAATTAAAGATATAACAAAAATAATTAAATAATGATTTAATTATATAAGTGAATTTTACCTTGTGCACGGATTTGAAGATGACGACATGCTGGCAACTTTTCAAGATGTGGTGATCCCGAATTTACCCACAACAATTGTCCCCAAAAACTGTGTTTTAATGAATTTAAATGGACGGTTTTTCTACATCCTTCTAGAAGTTTGGGCAGTTAATTAACTTGATAGAGACGTGGCAGTTGAGTAATCCACCTTAATTAGCGTAAATACCAAGGATCTAGGGTTTTTAACTGAGCCCCTTTCGCTTTCTTCTCCACTTTTCCAACGTTTCATCCATCTTCTTCACGGCGGTGAATTTCCCCAAGGTAAAATATTTCCCTCTCTCATTTCTCCTTTTTCCTTTTTGAAAATATGGTTAATTCAAGAAAGGGCAAGGCTGGAAGGAACCCTCTGAGTTTGAATGAGGATGGGGGTTTCTCTTGCGAAGGCTTATTCGCAAGACCTGATGAAGAGGTCTGTATTTTTAACAATGAGCTCATCGAATCTGTCAAGGATCGACGATGCTTCCCAGATTCCACCATCTTTAGGTCTTTTGATGTGTTTCTTAGGGCTGATTTCGTGTCTCCTCAATGGGTCTGTTTTTATGAATATCCTTTTGCCCTAGGTTTTTCGTATCCCTTTCCTGCGTTGATAATCGAGTTTTTTAGAAAAACAAAGTTGGCTTTCGTCCAACTAATTCCCATGGTTTGGAGGATTTTCTCTTGTGTCCTGCGGGTGAACCGTGAATTTGGGTTAGACATAGGTTTGAGAGAGATAGCTTTCGTATATGAGCTCCAAACCTTTGGCTCTATGAGATATCTTTTAAAAACTAGGCCAGGCATGAAACCTCTGTTTTTGAGAGTAACAGTAAACGATAGGGGTTGGAAGTCAAAATACTTCTTTGTCGAGAGGGATTCCTTGGAGGAAGGAGATTTCTTGGCAACAGGATGGAACAAGGAAGGTATTCCTCTTTTAAACTTCAGTTTTTCTTTATTTCCCGCACTTACTTGAATTTGTAATTTCTTTGTTTGTTTTTGCATCCAATGATTGGGCGAAGCTCTTCCCACCTTCTGCCGAGACCATTGATAAATTGAAGAGGTTATTGGAGATTTCAGAGGAGGAGTGATCCTTCAAGCCACTTGAAGTAATAGCCATTTCTGAAGAACAGGAGATACCACCATCTACTGAGATGTCCACTGGTAAGATCCTATTCTGTCCAAAAATTTTGCCTTTTTGTATCTGGATTGTGCTTTTATCTGATAGTGTGTTTTCTGTTTTTGATAGTTTCGAAGTCCACATCTGTTTTTTCCTTGAAAGACCTTCAGGATTTTGTTGGGCAAACCCAAGCTAGCCAACAGTTGACGGTGTCTAAGAAAGAGATAGAGGCACCATCTGTAGGAGCAAGGGTAAAGAAGAGGAAGGGTAGTTCTAAGGAAGTAATAAATATTGATGAAACAGGTTTGGCAGATATAGAAGAGGCACTTGCTAGAGCAGCAGTGGTAAGTTTTTTGTTTTTTGAAAAAACAGAGTTTCAAAGGAATTTTTTTGAATATACAATGCATCTCAGATTTTGATCATCAAACTTGTCTTTTGCAGGGTGTTGATGCAGCTAAAATAAGAATGAGTGGTCTCGAAGAAAGGAACAGGAAGTTGGTGCTGAAGGTGATACAGGCGAAGAAACAGAAGTATGTTTCAACTAAGAGAATAGAGGATTTACAGAATGAGGTGGAGAGTTTGATGAAAGGCATGTCTTCCATTCAAGACACTCAGTTGCAGGAAATTGAAGATGTGAGGAAGAAAATGATGGCTTCAACTGCCCGAAGTATGATAGCAATAAAAATTCAGATGATGGAAGAGTTCCAGGCTGGGAAGCATACATGGTGGGATGTTGAGCAGCAACATTCACTCTTGAAGGCCTTGGATGTTAAGGGAGAGGAAGCAGGAGAAGGATCCTCAGCTGCTAAGGATGATGATATCCTAGAGGAAGGAGTAGCGACAACATCTGCGGCAGTAGCCACCCCGTGAAGGAAAAAGAAAATGGTTCTTTAGTTTGAAAAACTTTTGGTTTTAAAAAATCTTGGTTTGAAAATGGGCTGCGTCCTAAAGACAATGTTAAATATTTATGGTTTGTAATCGGTCCATAAGGTCCAAGAAAATTTGCTTTTCAAGTGTTGGATTGGTCCAACACTCTTATGCTTTCGTAGGGTAAAAACTTTTGTTTTGCTAAAAACTTTTGCTCAAGCCTCATTTTGGAAAATGAAAGTAGGAGGTTGGCATACTAACCTTTTCGTAGATAGTGACAACTTGCGAGTGGATGTATAAATCCTTTGCATTTACTTTGATTGACATGTGAATGTCAATAACCATTTGTTCTTAGGTGGCATGAATATGCCACAACCATATTGATAAATTCTTAGGGTCAAAACTCATTGATCGAGTGGAGATGGGTAATTCGTACATATTAAATGTACGGGCCCACCACACACCTCAATCAAGGTTGACATCGTGCGCTCCAGGCGAGGTGTTTAAACCTTAATGAGACGAAAGAAAGTAATTTCTTTAAATCTTTAAAGGGATCAAGTACCTTTAACGGAGGTGAGATGACCAGTCTCAAAACAGTTGTTTTCACGAGGATTGGAATGAATTGACGACTTCTTGCAAAATAACAAGATAATGAGAGATTTTGACATATTTTCTGATGTCATATTTTATTTGATAAAAATGAAGTAAAAAGGTGCTAGAATTTCATAAAAATAATTCTTTTAAATAGAAAGTAAGAAAGCGGTCATACATGATTTAAGATGTTAACTTCTTGAAAAGATGTTAACATCTCAAGTTGTTAAGGAGTTTATTCAAATGCTTCTTGTTTCCTCGCAAAACAGAAACATGTTAGGGGTGGGCGTTAGCTTAGCTAATGCCCCTCCGATGCTTAAGTCAGTAATTGTTCAAAAAATATACAAAATGGAAACAAGTACTTTTATTGAAAATAGAACGGTAAAGATCATACCTTGGTTTTATTTACATTGTAACGTAATTATTGGAACTTACATAAAATAGGACTTGAGGTGAATGGCATTCCAGCTTCGGGGAATCCTTGCTCCCTCCAGAGTTGACAGCCAATAAGAACCTTTACATGCTTCCGTATCAACTAAGTATGGTCCTTCCCATTTGGGGGCCATCTTTTCAGCATTGGGTTCTCTTGTATTCTGAAACACCTTTCGTAGGACTAGATCACCGACTTGGAACTTCCGTAGTCTAACATTTTTGTTGTAGGATCTTGCAATCTTTTGTTGATATGCTGCTATCCTGATCTTGGCTAAATCCCTTAGCTCGTCAATGGTATCTAGATCATAACCCAGGTTGGCATCATTCTGCTCAGGTGTCAACATCTTGAATCTGGCAGTAGGGACGACGACTTCTGCCGGGATGACTGCTTCTGCCCCAAATACTAAGGAGTAAGGGGTCTGGCCTGTCGTGTTCTTTGGTGTGGTTCTATCTGCCTAAAGGACAAATGGAAGCTCTTCCACCCATCTTCCTTTCTTTTGATCTAGCCTCTTCTTTAGGTTATTGATGATTATTTTGTTAGTTGATTCTGCCTGGCCATTAGCTTGAGGATGCACTGGTGAGGATGTCACCATCTTAACTCCTCACCTAGTAAGAAAATCATGCGTCTTCTTGCTGATGAATTGGGAGCCGTTGTCACATATTATTTCAAAGGGGATGCCAAATCTGCTAAATATATTTTTCTTAATGAAGGATATGACTTCTTTATCACGAACTTGCACATAGGATTCAACTTCAACCCACTTAGAGAAGTAATCAGTCATTGCTAGCAAAAATACTTTTCCTCCAGGAGATTTAGGCAATTTTCCCACTATATCCATTCCCCACCTCATAAATGGCCAAGGGGAGAGGATTGGATGAAGCAATTCTGCGGGCTGGTGCAAGATGTCACTATGCCTCTGGCAGGAATCACATTTCTTGGCAAAGATGGCAGCATCTTGATGCATTGTTGGCCAGTAGTAACCCATTCGTAGAGCTTTCGTGTATTGGCTTCTGCCCCCAGAATGGTTACCACATGGTCCTTCATGCAATTCTCTTAGAACTTCCATGGCTTTGTCATCTTCGAGACATCTCAAGTATGGACCTGCAAATGATTTCTTAAACAACACATTATCTATTAATACGAATCTTGAAATCCTTACCCTGAATGCTCTTGCATTCTTTTCCTCATCAGGGATGGTGCCATCTTGAAGATATTTAATTATTGGCGTCGTCCAAGATGTTTCTATCTGCTTATCTGAGATGTCGTCATCTGTACAGAAAAGTTCTAACCTTTCCACTGCAGGGATGTCGACATGTATGATTGGTATATTGGTTTGAGATAAGCTTTTGAAAGCTGATCCAAGATTGGCCAATGCATCTGCTTGAGAGTTCTCCTCTCGGGGTATTTGTTCAAAGGAGAATATTTGAAATTTGCTCGCCAGAATTTTCACAATGCCTAAATAAGCTGTCATCTTGGCATTTTTTGCTGCATAGGAACCATTAAAATGATTGACAAGTAACAATGAATTACTATATACCAGTATTGCTTTAATGTTCATGTCTAGAGCCACAGTTAGGCCCACGATTAAGGCTTCATATTCTGCTTCATTATTGGTAGCTTTAAAATCACAACTAATGGCCTGGGGTATGATGTCCCCTTGTGGCGACTTTAGGATAACCCCTAGCCTTATGCCCCTCATATTAGAAGCACCATCTGTGAATAGAGTCCACTTTCGCAGGATGTCCCCATCTTAGAGCTGTTGGACTTCTAGTTCTACTTTCGGTTGCATGCTTGGACTAAAGTCTGCCACAAAGTCTGCAAGTGCTTGGGATTTTATTGCTGTTCTAGGCTCATACTTGATGTCATAAGTGCTTAGTTGAACGGACCATTTGGCCATCCTTCCTAACATTTCTGGTTTTCTCATTACACTTTTTATCAAATAGTTAGTACAAATGACAATGATATGAGTTTCAAAATAATGCCTTAACTTAATTGAAGCAGAAATTAAAGATAAGATTAATTTTTCAAGGTGCGAATACCTGGTTTCCGCATCGAGCAGTGTTTTACTTACATAATATATCGGTTGTTGGATGCCATCTTGATCACGGACTAGGACGGCGCTGACTGCAGTTTCTGAGACAGCTAAGTAAACGCATAATGACTCACCTTCTTGGGGCTTCGAGAGTATGGGAGGTATTGACATGTACAGCTTTAAATCTTGAAAGGCTTGTTCATACTTTTTAGTCCACTCGAATATGGAATTTTTCTTTAAGATGTCATAGAATGGCTTGCATCTATCTGAGGATTTTGAGATGAATCGATTCAATGCTGCCACTTTCCCAGTCAATCTTTGAACATCTTTGATGGATTTAGGTGACGTTAGATTGATGATGGCTTTTATTTGCTCCGGGCTTTCCTCTATTCCTCTTTGCGTCACCATGTAGCCCAAGAATTTTCCGGACTTCATGCCAAAATTGCACTTTGCTGGATTTAACTTCATGTTGAATTTGTCCAGGATGTCAAATGCTTGAGTAAGATCTCGAACATGATCTTCAGCTTTCTTTGACTTTATCACCATATCATCGATGTATACTTCCGTGGTGTCCCCAATCTGCTCTTTGAACATCATATTGACCAGTCTCTGGTATGTAGCACCTGCATTTCTTAGTCCAAAAGGCATTGCAATATAACAATAAATACCTGTAGGAGTAATGAAGGCGGTGTACTCTTGGTCGGATGGCTCTATCTGGATTTGCTGGAATCCTGAAGATGCATCCAAGAAAGTCAACACTTCATGTCCGGAAGTAGCATCAACCAAAGTATCAATGTGTGGCAAGGGGAAAGGATCTTTGGGACAGGCTTTGTTTAAGTCTGTGAAGTCGACACAAACTCTCCACTTGTCGTTCTTCTTCTCTACCACAACCACATTAGCAAACCATCTTGGGTATTCGACTTCTCTGATCATCTTGGCTTTGAGCAATCTGTCTACTTCTTCCTGAATGATTAGGTTCCTTTCTTGTGCAAACTTCCGTCTTTTTTGGTGAATTGGTCTGAAGGATGGATCAATGTTGAGTTTGTGGGTGATGACGTCTTTGCTGATGCCTGTCATGTCTTCATGCTTCCAGGCGAAGCTTTTAATCCTTCTTTTCAAGAGGTTGACAAGATCTTCTTCGATTTCTGCCGAAACATCTTGACCAATCAGCACCTTGAGATCTAGGTTTGAGGGGTCTAAGAATATCTCTTTTACATCATGCTACTTCGCCTCCAGAACCTCACGGGCCTTTCTCTGTAATTTCTATGCCATCTTGGGGGATGTCGACGCCTTCATGGAGGTCATATAGTATTCTTTAGCTGACTGCTGATCACTGTAGACCTTAACA
Organism: Adenophora triphylla var. japonica; assembly: GCA_022495995.1. Classification (NCBI taxonomy): domain Eukaryota; kingdom Viridiplantae; phylum Streptophyta; class Magnoliopsida; order Asterales; family Campanulaceae; genus Adenophora; species Adenophora triphylla. The sequence goes on along the minus strand of JAFEMH010002256.1, from coordinate 63,794 downwards.
ACTCCCCAGGGTGTCGGCATCTTGACACATTGGTGATAGGTGGATGGCACTGCCTTCATTCCATGGATCCAGGGTCTTCCAAAAATTACATTGTAACATGTAGCACTATCAATCACACAGAATCTCTCCATGGAGTTGATACCTTCGACATAAACTGGAAGTGTAATCTCTCCCACTGTGCTTTTGGTTTCTCCACTGAAGCCCACGAGCACTGAGGTTCTTTTTACAATGCTATCTTCAAGGATCTTCATTTCTTTCAAGGCATCTAGCATGATGAGGTTTACAGAACTGCCTCTATCTACTAGGATACGTCTGACTTTGCAATTAGCGATCTGGAGTGCAATGACCAAGGCGTCATGATGAGGATCCATAACATTGTCCTTGTCGCTTTCTTCGAAGGAGATGACATCTTGGGATGTGAGCTGCGACATCTTTGAGAGTCTCTCGGGCTTCTCATCCTTAGCTTGCTTGGCAAATCTCTTTGCTGCAGAATAAGAAGTACCACAAATATCAGAACCACCACTAATAACATTAACTACCTTCGTTACCGGTGGAGGAGATGGTGGTCTGGTTGCAATGGGATCTTTGTTCTTCATCTTGGTCTTGCGGTTCCCAAGGAGTTCTTTAAGATGTCCCTTAGACAATAGGTAACTAATCTCTTTCCTCAAGGCGATGCAATCTTCGGTAAGATGTCCAAAATCCTCATGGTAAGCACGCCACTAGGATTTATCCCTCCAGCCAGATGGCTTGTCAGTCTTTCGAGGCCGCCTAGCTTTATCTCCAAGATTACTCATTGCACACAGGATACCTGAAACATCAACAGAAAAACAATAATCAGAAATTTTAGGAGCTTCAAAATCGTCATCATCTCCATCATCTTCCACACAATTGACTTTGTTATGGTCATTTCTGTGGTAGGGTCTGGATCTGTTCTGCCTTTGGTGAGATGACTCTATCTTCCTATCAGGATGGTCATATGATGAAGCCTTGTCAGGATGCTTGGATTGCTGCACCTTATCCTCTTCTAGCCTGATGAACCTTAAAGCTCGGTTTCGGATATCCTCCATCTTTTTGCACGGGTTCATCACCAAATCTTCATAGTAATGGGAATCTTTCTTCAAGCCCATTTTGAAGGCTTCTGCAGCTATCGCCATGTCCAGGTTGGGGATCTCCAGGACTTCTTTATTAAATCTATTAACAAAGTCTTTTGAGGCTTCGGCGGGCTGCTGGGTGATACGGTAAAGATCACTGGTGAGTTTCTCAAACTGTCAGCTGCAAGAGAATTGATTGTTGAACAGGTTGACAAGTTGAGCAAACGAGCCAATAGAACCAGGAGGTTGACGGATCAGCCACTTCAATGCTGGTCCTACCAACTTTGAACCGAACCCTCGACACAAACAAGCCTCAAGAAACTGGAGCGGGATGCGAACGATCTCCATCTTTTCTTGGTAATAGGAGACATGCTCCTCAGGATCAGAGCTTCCATCATACAACTTCATGGCTGGAACGCTAAATCCTTTCGGGATGTCAACATGCGCAATTGTTGGAGTAAAGCGAGACTGATTGTAACATGTTGGGGAGACCTGCTGGATAGGCGGGGTGATGCCTAGCACATTCATGATCATGTCCCTCAATTACTAAAGCTGATTTGCAATGTAAGTACCTGCAAAAGGGTTAGTAGCACGAGCAGTATTATCCAAGGCAGAACTAGTATTGAAATTAACAAAAGGATTAGCATTATCTGCAGAGGACGTCAAGATGGTGCTATTAGTGAAGATGGGTCCTTCTGGAAAAGTCATCCTATAGGCACTGGTAGCTAAGGGTGTCAACATCGCCACAGAAGTCATCAGGGGGGAGAAGACGTCAGGGTTGGTGATGACGACATCCTTAAGATGAAGCCATTAGAAGGAATTCGTTGAAGGTTTGAGAGATGTCCCCAATGTTGAAGTCAAGGACTCTAGAACGATAAGGAGAGACATCATCCATTCTTTTGGAGAGCAACTCTTGTTCCTTTTTCACCTTTATCAAGCTTTCGGCTATCAAGGAGGTGCTATTCTGTTGGTGATCCATCTGATTCTTCATCTGAACGAGCATACTCTTGATTTCGAGATCAGGAGATGGAGACATCTGCTTCTTGCCAGAATTCACAGGTGGAGGAGGAGGCAATGAATCTTGGCCTCCTATTGGTGTCCTGCTATTGGTTTGGGGATTCACGGTGTTAGGGATAAAAATGGTTTTGCTGGCGGAAGAAGTCATAGGTTGGGTAGACATGATAGAAATGTAAGGATTTTAAACCGATTAAAAAACCAATGGGCCCTCGGTGGGCGTCAAACTGTTTTGGTAAAAAATAGTCAAATGTAAAGTAATTTGAAACAAAATTGAGGAAGGTGCAATGGAATATAATCGGTGTAAAAATGAAATTAAGATGACTCGATCATGTAACGAGGAAAGCCCTTGAGACAACTATCTCGCCGACACAAAACCTCGGAAGGTGTTTATGGTCACCTTCGTCCCAAACGGTAGTATTGATTTTGATGAGTTACAAATGTTGAAGCTATGGCGGATTACAATGTGTTTGTGAATTGTGTGTGAATATTGCGTGCCTAGTGTTCCAGCCATAAGCCTTTAAATAAAGAAAAATAACTGAAGATAACAAAACCCTAAGAAACTTTCCTAGAATCTCGGCCTTGTTATCTCGATCTTGACTTGGTCTCTCAACCGTTGAAATGAGTCCACGAATTGGTTTTTCCCACGTTCTTTTTACCTGTAATTAAAGATATAACAAAAATAATTAAATAATAATTTATTTATATAAGTGAATTTTACCTTGTGCACGGATTTGAAGATGATGACATGCTGGCAACTTTTCAAGATGTGGCGATTTCGAATTTACCCACAACAATGATCACAAGTCCAAAGTGAGCACGGGATCAAAATCCCGAAAACATCAAATCCAAGGTATCCCGAGCTAAAACCTTCTTAAAATGGTTTTTATGTCCGGCAGATAAACTTGGCACATCTCTTTCTCTTTTCAAATCACGCATGCACACAAGCACACAAACAAGCACAAATGTTGGACCTAGGAAGACTTGCTTTTGCAAGGCTCCTTGCGTGAACGTCAAACGTTCTTCCCAAGGAGTAACTTAACCTCCGAACCCTTATCCTTTTTTTCAAAGTTTTAAGGAAATCAAAATGGCGTGGCGACTCCGTTTTTTCATAAAACCGGTATCTTCAAACTGAGGTGAACGGCGACCCTTCTTTTTTTTCGTAAAAAGAAAATCCCGGGGCCACATTCACACTGGGGCAAGTAGTCATCCTCGTAAGTTGTTCAAGATGGCATAATTATTTTCCTACACAGTACCAGGGGATGTATCTCAAGCGTTATTACATGTAAGTGCAAATGCATTACAATTTTAACACCAAGGTACGAATCTTTCCCTCAAACAATTTTCCTTTCTTTCAAATTTTTTTATTCCTTTTATTTAATCAAAACCCCTATTGACTTAAGCATCGGAGGGGTTTTAGTTAAGCTAACACCCAATCCTAACATGTTCCTGTGTTGCAAGATGGGGACCCCTCAGCCTTGGATAAGTAACATTGGAAAGCCACATGACAGACGCCTTGAAAGGTTGAACGTTTTTGGATGATATAAGGTACACGATCTCTTCATACTTGAGAACATTATACAGCATACCTATAGAGTCACGATTATAATCGCCTGGGCGCACGTTTTTCACACTTAGATTAAAAAAGCTAATTTAATTCACCTTGTTAGATGAATTATGTCTACTATTTTAAATTTAAGTTGTGAACTAAAGGTTATAACATTAACATGTTACCTAAGGGACACCGAAAGATGACATTTCTACATGTCATCCACAACTTGGTTATAACATCGTTGCATGTTATCTTTACAACTTGGTTATAACATCGTTGCATGTTATCTTTACTTACTGGTTACAACACTGATACGTGTTGCCTTCCGTACCGAGCAAAAAAATACTCGAAGGGATAAAAAACACCAAAAGAACCATTACGATTAACAAAAGTTTAAACCAAAAGACCAAGATGTTGGACGAACCCAACACCATCAAAACAAAGCGTTTGGACTCTTATGAGCCACTTACAGAACCACAAATTTAAAGATGTCTTAGGGGCAACCCCCTATTTCAAAACCCAAATTTACATGCCAACCTAGGCATGACAAATAAAACATAACCATTGTTTAAAAACATGAAGAGAAATTGTTTTTTCATGTTGCAGGAGCGGCTTCGACTTCCTTGCCCTCACCATCCTTCCTGCCTCCATCTTCCTCCTTGCTTTGATCAGCCACCTTGGATTCCTGCGCCTTGGAGCTCACTTCACTCATGTCAGGAACTTCTCTTAAGAATTCGTTCAGCATGGCTACTTCTTCATCGATCTTCCAATTTACGTGCTGCCCACTTTCAAACTCCTTCATCATATTGATTCGACACTCCATAACCGATTTGCTTGCACTCATCATATATTCTTCCTTCACTTCTTTGAGCTCCTTGATTTGTTCCTCTTCTACCTTTAGCATCCTAGCCGTCAGGTTGACAAGCTCACTGGTTTGCTTTGCCACTTGTTCTTCAGCCTTCACTGCCCTAAAAACTTTGAATTTATGTTTTTGAACAAGTATTTTGTTCTTATCCTCCCTCACCTCTAACTCCTTCAGCAAAAAATCTATCACCTCTATTACCTGCGGGAAAGAGAGAAACATGTCACTATCAAATTCTAGTAAATTGAGAGTTTACTTTTCCAAAACAGTTTTCCACCTTGGCTTTCGCATCCTCAATCTTCAGTCCATCCACTGCCACGATCTCCACATCGTCAAGCTTTCTCTTTCTCTCCACTTTAGCACTCTTGAAAATTTCCCCCTTCGGAAGGGGAGGTTTTCCTTCTTCCTTCTTAACCCCAACTCTTGCCCTAATACCAGAAAGGACGTCCTCTACACTAAAACAGGCCTTGGATCGAGTCAATACACGAAAAGGAATATCAAGAGCGACAACAAAACAGACAGGGAATAATATAAGTCAACAATAGAAAGAAGTATACCAGATGACATCTTGCCAGCACTAGTAGAAACCCCCTTTTTCTCCTCAACAAATTCTGCAGAAGGTGGCTTAAATTTTTGAAGTTCCTCCGGAAACAAACTCAAAATCCAATCAACATTGTCAGATGTATCAGCAAGGGGTGGGAAAAGCTCTTCCAACTTGGTAACTGAAAACACATGTCATCAACATGTTAAGACAAACAACAAGAAAGACGCGGTAGTCAAGCACATAGCTGAAATAGCTACCTGAAGGGTTCCATGTTGACACCAAATCTCCTCCTCCCTCCAGGCTACTCTTTCTCACATATAAGAATTTACATTTCCATTCTCTATCAGCCGCATTAAGACCTAGAATCAGAGGATCTCTATTTGGCCTAACCCTAAAATTGTATCTACCATTGCCAAATGCCCTAATGTCAGAAATAAACGCCAACTCTTCTAACCCTGCTACCACCCCATGTTCAGTTGAGATTCTATCTAGGGTGAGCAAAATGCACCATCCTATGGGCATCAACTGACAGTAGGATAGCTGGGTTACTTTGAAAAAGCGAGAAATAGAGGGAGAGAAAGGGAATTTCAAGCCTACACTAAAAGGGTACTCATAAAACCCCATCCATTCGTCGAACACACAATCAGTGCTAAATATTTCTGTGGGGATCAAGAACTCAGCATTCAGAGGAAAGGAATTGTTTTTCTTCAAAGCGTCAGCATGGGACGCGTTGAAATTGCACCATTCACTTTTCGTATCCCTTATAAACCCTAAACATTTAAAGCCCTAAGGTAGGGACGCATCGACATCTATCACCTTTTTCTTGCCTTTTCCCATTACTGCAGCCAAAAGACAAAGAAACAAGAAAAGAGAGGAAGAACTCACCAGAAAAATAAGCGGAAACCAAGCACCGATGGGTTGAAGAGATTTTTGAAAAGAAATTTGATTTCTCCCTTTGAGCCGTATAAATATGAATGGACAGTTAATGGGCGCCTACGAGAAAACCCATAATTGCCCTAGTTTTCTTGAAACCACGTGAGCCAACCACCTCATCGTTTCCTTTGTTAACCGAGGTGACACTTAGCAAAATATTAAACCTTTCCTTACCCATCTTGGAAAACCTTAATATTTTGGGGGCAATTGTTTCACCCTAAAAATTTCACTCAGCATGTTCTACATCTTATTCATCCATCTTGAGGTAACGTCTTGATTTACATCTTTGAAATTACCCGGGATTCGGCTCGCGCGCGGGGGCCCCCCGACATCTCGCATTTTGTCGCATTTGGAGGTCGCCCGGATCCGATAGGCAGCTCGATCGCGCCACGGCATCTGGCTTATTCTGTTTTGCTGTTGGAGGTGTCTCCCTGTGTTTTTGCTTGTAGAGTCGCCACGCCATTTTTATTAAGCCCAAAACATTGAAAAAGGGCATCAGTTTAAAAATAAATTGTTTTTTGTGTGATGAGATTTTTGAGTCCGGAGGTCAGATGACTCCTAGGGAAGAGAATATTAGAATATTAGAGCTCACCCGAGTCGCCTCGTAAAAACGAGTCTTTCGGTACCCCTTATATTCTTTAATTGTTGTGTGTGTGTGTGTATGTGCTTTTAAAAATGCATGCTGTATCGGATGTCTACATTGTACACTGCTTTATTGAAATGTATTGAAATAGTGTAGGAAGGAAGCCTTACCAATGTTGGTTTGTGTCTATCTTCCGCAGGAGAATAGTGTTTGAGGATGGAATAGTGTTTCGGTACGGACCGGGATTGCTTCGGGATGAGCCGGTTGTCTGCGGACAGAGTTTCAGCGTGCGTTGGGATCCCAGGGATTACTCGGGCAGAGGTTCGGCATGCGTTGGGATCGCAGGGATCACTCGGGTAGAGGTTCGGCGTGCATTGAGATGGCAGGGGTTACTCGGGCAGAGGTTCGGCGTGGGCCGGGATCGCCGGTTTGACTCGGAAAGAGTCGGAATGCCTCGGGAAAGACCAGGCAAGGCCTCGGAGTACCACAAGGGGACTCAAAGTACCTCGAGAGTGCCTCGGGGCAGCCGGGAGCATCACGGGAGCGCTCGGAGAGGCTTCGGAGCACCACAAGGGAGCTCAGAAGGCCTCAGAAGGATCTGAAAGGAGCCGGGAGTGCCTCGAGAGGACTTAGAGGGGTGCCAGAAGGCTGGGGAGAGAGGAGAGAAGAGGGAGATGTGTAAAATGAGGGAGGGGGAGCCCTCTATTTATAGCCATGGAAAAACTGCAAGAAGGTCCGTACGGACCTTTCAGGTAATACAGAATTTTGGTTTTCCTCAATTTGAGGGAATATGTGGACTTTAAGAAGATTCAGCCATGATGGTGTTTGATTGCAATAAGGTCCGTACGGATCAACCTTGCATGCAATAAGGTCCGTACGTACCAACCATGTAGGTGAGTGATTATTACTTCCGGGATTTGAGGGAATATCTTGGACTTTAAGGGGATTCAGTAATCATTGCAACAAAGAGGTCCGTACGGACCATGTTTGCTTTTCCAATTTCTGAAAGATTCCTAAAAAGTCCTTTTGTCCCTTTTTGTCCCAGAAAGGTCCCTCCCTTGGTTTGGTTGGGGGTTTTGAGGTTTTTGAGTGTCACGGGTCTTCGAGACTGTATCTGTGTGAGTCTGCGGTGTTTCCCGTGTGTTCGAAAGAGGGTGATCCAGATTGGGATACTTACAGAAGCCCCTCAACGACGTCACTTACGGAGGAAGTGGGGTCGTCGATAAGATAAGGGTCCTAATCTGGATCGCGTGCTGGGAGAGGAAGTGACCGTGTAGGTCGGTTTGTGAGGACATGGCGGTGTCCTGTTGTGTGATCCTTTTAGATCAGTTGGCTGGACCCTGTGATAGGATTCCTACGTATCCCTAGCGCGAATCAAGCCTGATAGTAGTTCGTGTGTGGGGTGAGTGTTGTTGTGTACGAGGACGTGAGATGTCCTCTGACTGGAACTCTGTGTGTGGATGCGATGGTATCCTGTGGGTGACCGTATAGGTCGGTGGTAAGGATGTGGAGGTGTCCTGGGTGACCGTATAGGTCGATGGTAAGGACGTGAATGTGTCCTGGGTGACCGTATAGGTCGGTGGTAAGGACGTGGAGGCATCCTGGGTGATCATATAGGTCGATGGTAAGGACATGGTGACATCCTGGGTGACCATATAGGTTGATGGTAAGGACGTGGAGGCATCCTGGGTGACCGTATAGGTCGATGGTAAGGACGTTGAGGCATCCTGGGTGACCGTATAGGTCGATGGTAAGGACGTGGAGGCGTCCTGGGTGACAGTATAGGTCGATGGTAAGTATGTGGAGGCATCCTGGGTGACCGTATAGGTCGATGGTAGGGACATGGAGGCATCCTGGGTGACCGTATAGGTCGATGGTAAGGACATGGAGGCGTCCTGGGTGACCATATAGGTCGATGGTAATGACGTGGAGGCATCCTGGGTGACCGTATAGGTCGATGGTAATGACGTGGAGGCATCCTGGGTGACCGTATAGGTCGATGGTAAGGACGTGGAGGCGTCCTGGGTGACCGCATAGGTCGATGGTAAGGACGTGGAGGCGTCCTGGGTGACCGCATAGGTCGATGGTAAGGACGTGGAGGCGTCCTGGGTGACCGCATAGGTCGATGGTAAGGACCTGGACGCGTCCTGGGTGACCGCATAGGTCGATGGTAAGGACCTGGAGGCGTCCTGGGTGACCGCATAGGTCGATGGTAAGGACGTGGAGGCGTCCTGGGTGATCGCATAGGTTGATGGTAAGGACGTGGAGGCATCCTGGGTGACCATATAGGTCGATGGTAAGGACATGGTGGCGTCCTGGGTGACCGTATAGGTCGATAGTAAGGACGTGGAGGCGTCCAGGGTGTGCAATCTTACTAGAAGATGGGTAATCTTACGAGAAGATGGTTAATCTTACGAGAAGATGGTTAATCTTACAAGAAGATGGGTAATCTTACGAGAAGATGGGGTAATCTTACGTGAAGATGGTTAATCTTACGAGAAGATGGTTTGTGGTGTAGGAGGATGTGTCCCGTCCTAAGATGATGCGAGGGCATGGTGGTGCCCTAATGATGTGGTGACCGCCGAGGTCGATTGCGAGGACATGGTGGTGTCCTGAGATGAATTTTACGATTTTCCGAATCGGGTGGTTTAAAGCCTTCCGGGCTGGAGATAGTAGTTTGGGAGGTTTATACGGTCTTCCGGACCGAGTGGTTTAAAGCCTTCCAGGCTGGAGGTATGTCATGCATGAGGACTTGATTCGTCTTCTGACTACGGTTTGCGGAGGCGTGGCTGCCTTGAGCTTTGATTGTGAGAGGTGTGAATGCCTCGCGTATTGTCCGCTGGGGAAAGGTTGGACTTACACTGACTGTCGGTGTTCATCTGCTGGGGATATGTGGCCTTGTAGGGGCTTTTTTGGCTGAGAAGGTGACTTCGGGCTTACTTTGATGGCCGGTGGTTGATTCACCGTTTTGCATTTTGGAGGCATTTTGTGCCTTGAGATTTGTGCTTGGAGGTGCTGGCTCCTTTTGCGCTTGCTTTACCATTTAGTGGGCGAGGTCCGGGCTTACGATGACGGCCGGTGGTTGAGTTGCCGTTTAGTGGGCGAAATCTGGGCTTACGATGACGGCCGGTGCTGGTGTTGCCGTGTAGTGGGCGAAATCCGAGCTTACGATGACGGTCGGTGCTTGAGTTGCCGTTTAGTGGGCGAAATCCGGGCTTACGATGACGGCCGGTGGTTGAGTTGCCGTTTAGTGGGCAAAATCCGGGCTTACAATGACGGCCGGTGCTTGAGTTGCCGTTTAGTGGGCGAAATCCGAGCTTACGATGACGGCCGGTGGTTGAGTTGCCGTTTAGTGGGCAAAATCCGGGCTTACGATGACGGCCGATGCTTGAGTTGCCGTTTAGTGGGCGAAATCCGGGCTTACGATGATGGCCGGTGTTGGTTGCGTTGCCGTTTAGTGGGCGAAATCCGGGCTTACGATGACGGCCGGTGCTTGAGTTGCCGTTTAGTGGGCGAAATCCGGGCTTACGATGACGGTCGGTGCTTGAGTTGCCGTTTAGTGGGCGAAATCCGGGCTTACGATGACGGCCGGTGCTTGAGTCGCCGTTTAGTGGGCGAAATCCGGGCTTACAATGACGGCCGGTGCTTGAGTCGCCGTTTGGTGGGCGAAATATGGGCTTACGATAACGGCCGGTGCTTGAGTTGCCGTTTAGTGGGCAAAATCCGGGCTTACGATGACGGCCGGTGTTGGTTGCGTTGCCGTTTAGTGGGCGAAATCCGAGCTTACGATGACAGCCGGTGTTGGTTGCGTTGCCGTTTAGTGGGCGAAATCCGGGCTTACGATGACAGCCGGTGCTTGAGTTGCCGTTTAGTGGGCGAAATCCGGGCCTACAATGACGGCCGGTGCTTGAGTTGCCGTTTAGTGGGCGAAATCCGGGCTTACGATGACGGCCGACGTTGGTTTTGTTGGGTTGAGTACCAAACTGCATTGAATCTGCTGAAATAGGCCTTTGGACAGCCAGGGGCAAAGATTAGAAGGGCAAAGAAGTAATTTGGCCTCATGTTGCAAAGAGGTCCGTACGGATCTTCTCTCTCTGCAAAGAGGTCCGTACGGACCAATGCTGATTTTTACAGTTCCCAGGTTTTGACCGGCTTCAGACCCGAGGCTTTTCCCATTCTTCTTCTTCCAGTTCGTGAACCAGCGAGAGAGAGGGAGAGAAAACTCCATTTTTGTACCAAAATCCTTGGAAAATCCTCCATAATTTAGCTTGAATTGCTTGTCAATGGCGGAAAGAGCACGGAGAGGTCATCGTCAATGGAGCCAAGAGACGACCGAGCAAAGGACGGAGCTTCAAAGGAATTACACTTCCTTCGTGCCTTCCTCGAGAAACCCAGATGTGTTGTATCCGAATTCGGAGGTGCACACTAGGCGAGCTAGGAACGTCGGAGAGGTAAGAAATCAATTTCATCTTGATTCCTTGCTTGAATTGTTGAATGCTAGAACTAGGTTTTAGTTTTTCGCATATTTGGGGCTTTTGTTGTTTGCCATGCTTTTTGTGAAATTCGTGATGAATTGTTGAAATTGAGCGTGTAAAAATTGTGGGTATGTGATTTTTGTGCAAAAATTTGTAGATTAGCTCTTATTTGTAAAAATAAAGTGCCTCTCTTTGAAATGCATGCTTTGGTGTTTTGTACCTTATGCTATTTCTGTATGTACTTTGTGAGAAAATTGCCATGTAGGGACAAATTTTGTGAAAAATGTGACATGTGCCGTGTTTTGTGACGGGTTTTGTCTGAAAGTATGTGCCGTGTAGGGATGGACTTTTCTGAAAATGTGTAATGTAGTGTATGCCGTATTTTTGGTGACGGACTTTGTGGGGGAGTTAATGTGCAATATGTGCCGTGTTTTGTGACGGGTCTTTTGAAAATGTGTTGTGTAATGCATGCCGTGTGCCGTGTTTTGTGACGGACTGCATGAGGAAAATTATGTGCAATGCATGCCGTGTTTTGTGACAGGTTGCATGTGAAATTATGTGCAATGTTGGGACGGACCCCGTATTTTTCTTTTGGTGTTTTGCATTAAGTACTGTGACTGACGTACCTTTGCTGTGTTTACCTGCAGGATGACGGGCTTTTATCTGGAAAATCCAAAAAGATGAAGTCTCAGGGGTCGCTCGAGGCAGTAGTGGAGTTGTGGCAGCAGTTGCCGGATATCTCTATGGAGGGCAGGCCGAGCCCTAAGAGATTGGTCTATGCTTCCGGCTTAGGCGCGTTTGTGGAGAACTTGGCCGGGATTTCTGATACGAGGAAGAACAAGAGTATCTTCCTAGGCTTTTCTGAGTATTGGTGGGATACCACTCACACCTTCCATTTGAGCTGGGGCGAGGTGACGGTGACTCCCACCGATTTTGCTGCTATCATCGGGCTTTCCTTCAAAGGAGGGCCAGTGCGGTGGAGGGACAGGATGTCCGAGGAGGTGCTGGCTGAGCTGTTGGGCTTTGCGCCTCTTCCTCGCAGGGGCCTGGGCATGCTGTACAGCGATGTGGAGATGCGAATTATGGCCAGTATTGGGGCCTATTACCGTGGTACCGGCCTGGTGACGGCGGATCAGCTGGCACGCTCTTTCATGTGGTTTGCCCTTTCCGAGACTCTGTTCTCAAATCACGCGACTGCGGCTCCTTTTGCTCTGCTGGAGAGCCTGATTGATTTGGAGAGGGTTTGTGATATAGCTTGGGGCGAGGCGGGCCTGGCTGAGGTTTATTTCTCTTTGGACCGGTTTAGTCGAGGCGTGGCCAGTTCTTTGGGCTACTTTGATTTTGCTTTGGAGGTATGAGTTTATTGCTATTTTTGATTTAGCAATTTGTCATTTCTCCGTTTTCTTTTGCACTGAGCTTTTTCTGCTTTTGTCGCAGGTGTGGTTTTATGAGATCTTCCGGTGCTTCCTGTGGGATCGAGAGGCTGAGGCCTTCGCGGCCTATCCTGCTATGTTGGGCTGGGCCCGCCCGTTGAGGAGGAGGCGGACGAGTAGGGGGAAGCTCACCATTGCCTACGGGGATGTGCAGGAGCATCTGGGGAGAGATAGTTCGGCGGAGTTTGATCTGTACCACTGGGCTCGGTATGGGGCAGACGAGTTTGAGGGTGCTCCCGTGGTGACGGCGCAGAGGAAGATGCTGCGGGGCCTGACCTGCGATGTCATGTACTTGGGAGAGAGGGTCTTCTGGCAGCATGGCCCGGGTATGCTCCCCCTGGCTCCGAGGGACCCGCCTTTTGGGATGATGGATTCCCGGGATATAGACGTGCTGGAGTTTGAGAGATATCTGGGCGGCGTGAGTGCCGATGAGTTTGTTTTGTTTGGAGAGGAGTATAGGTCCTTCGTGAGGAGTAAGCTGAGGACGCCACAGGTGTTGGCGAGGGAGAGGCAGGATGGCCTGCCAGGTCCCCCAGAAGTTCCGGTGCTTGGGCTGGATTTCACATATGTTCATGGGGATTCATCGAGGCGGAGGGTGTCGGTACCCATCCCTGAGAAGGCTCCAGCTGCCTACCGGGTTGACCCTGATATGTCGGTGAGTGTGCTTACTCTTTTTCTGTCCTGGCATATTTTCTGTATTTTTCTCTTTTTTTTTGTATGCCTGTATCTCTTTAGCTGAGCGTTTCTTTGGCTGTTTGCTTGTGCAGGTCCCGGGGAGAGCCTTCGACACGCTGACCCGCCGTTATGTGGCGATGCGGTCCTTTGCGAAGAAGTTGGCGGGGAAGCTGTCTTGCCGGTCTTCTAGGCCTGTGCCGGCATACGAACCGATGCCTTTGAGGCATTCTGTGGACGTTCCTCCGCCGAGGGTTGAGCTGGGGCAGCAGTTGGAGGGACCCTCTAGGGGGCGGCATAGCATGGATGCCGAGACATCTTCGGGCGTCCAGAGGCCACCGGTCTTTCACCAGTTCTGGCCTTCGCAGAAGGCACCGGGAGAGAGTTTGTCAGAGCCTGCCTTCTTTGATCCTTTTGCCGGGTTTGACCGTTCAGAGTATTTTGAGTACCCACCCCAGGAGAGGGTTCAGTATTCTGATGATGAGGGTGTGGCTGGCGAGTTTGTCGGGGTGCCCGATTTCTCGCTTGAGGATGTTGATGATGATGATGAAGAGTCAGATTAGGGCTCATTTGCTTTCCCTCTTTCCATATCTTCTTTTTTTTTGTTTAGCAACAGACATTATGTGTACCTGTAATAAAACATTCGCATTTGCACCGCAAAGTATTTTATTTTAAGATGTAATGCCGTACTTTGTGATTCCCGGGAATTGTCCTAGGAATTGTTGCTAGTTTATTATTTGTGCATGCCACGTGAGCTGGGTGTGCTTTTGTGGGTAGTGTATGCTTGCCGGAAATGGCTTTGGCCAGAGTTTGGGCAGTTTGGAGCAAGGTCCTGCTGGGAACAGTGGTTGTTGTACTGTTTGCTGGGAAAGTGGGGCCATGATGCAACAAGGTCCGTACGGACCAACTTGGGATGCAAAGAGGTCCGTACGGATCACCTTTGCTTTTGGGAAGGGATAAATGCTTTCCGGATGTCTGGACTTTCCCCACTTCCCATTTGCAGCCATTTTCGAGCTTTCTTCCTCATTTTCTCTAGGAACCTCCATTTTTGCCATGGATTTTTCGTACGTTCCACGAATTTTGCCAAGGCTTCCGCAGGAGCGGCAAGCATACTTCCTTGAGCGGCTGAAAATGTGGATGCAACACCGTATGAGGCATCAGAGGCGGGCTTTCGAGGTAAGGTTTCGACTTTGCTTGGTTTGGTCCCTTAAGGAGTTGGTTCCTGATTGGGAATTGTTGTGGGCTGCCGCGAGGTTCTGGGACGTTAGGAGGCATGTGTATTGCTTCTCCTACAATGATATGGTGCCCACCTTTGAGGATTTTCGGGCTTTGATTGGAGGACCGGAGGTGGAGGCCATCTCTCTTCCTTTGATTAGCGGTGCCGCCGTGAGCGTGAAGCTTGCATGCTTTCTTCGGACTTCGTTGGGAGAAGTGCAGGACATGATCCTTGATTCGGGTCATATTGACATTTCTGCTTATTTGGCTAGGGAGCGGTTTATGATTGATGATGAGAGTGATGTCTCGTGGGATGCGTTTGCCTTGTGCGTGATAGCGACGCTTTTCATGGTCAGCTCCCTTGGGGTTTGCGACGGCGCTTTGCTGGATGTGGTAGGGCATTGCAGGGTCGGAGAAAATATTGTCCCGTTGGTGTTGGGGGAGACTCTTCATGGTATTGACCGTCTGGCGACTGGGGATCGGTTCATGAGAGGGGGAAGCCCCGCTTTGTTCACCTTGTGGCTGCGAGAGAGACTTCAGGCCATGCCCGAGGCTCTGACGTCGTTTATCCCATGGTCATTTGCTCGGCGACCTCTTGTGTTGGATATGGATCAGTCCGCCTGGGAGAGATGGATGGCACGGCTTGGTACGCATCAGATCCGTTGGTGGGTTCCGCACTGGGGGATTGAGACTAGGAGGGCCTTGCAGGAAGGGTCCTATGTGGTCAGAGTTCCAGGTTTGTCTTGGTCCTCCTTCTATATTCCGTCGCTCATTTCCCGACAGTTTGGAATGAAGCAGGAGCCTTTGTTGGGCTGGGATGACCTTGCTACTGCGGAGGTAGCTCCTCTTTGTATGTCAGCTCAGTGCTCTTTTGTATTTTACGAGGGTATGGAAGTATTCCGCTTTCCCTCCTGTGGTGCTCCTTAGACGTCGGGAGAGTTTCGTATTGACTACCCAGTACCTGGCCTGGTATGAGCAGCGTGTTGGGCAGTCCCAAGTGGCTTTGGGGAGCAGGCGTGGAGCGATTCTGGGGCCTGATTGCCGTAGTAGCTATTGCCTTAGGAGTGCCGAAGCCTGATCTGACCCTCAGGATGTTACAGGGGACACTTTGTTTGACTACGAGACCAAAGTTGACCGACTGACGGAGAGAGGTCCTCTTTTGCAGACTCGTAGGGAGGAGATCCGAGCCGAAGCAAGGGCGAATGAAGCCCTGCGAGCTGCTGGATTGTTTGACTCTACGGGGAGGACCCCTAATCTCGAATTGAGAGAGACAGAGATGGCTCGCGTGGAGCGAAAGAAGACTCGCCGGGGACGAGGAAAGAAAGGGAAGAATGGCGAGGAGACAAGCGCAGATGGCGCGGAAGGACCTCCTAGGTATCCATTCATTGCATTTGTAAACACATTATTTGTTAAATGTATTAAGCTGTATTTTAGCATGTTGTGAACTTGAGAGTAGACCGTGCTTGAACTAATCAAGAAATGTTGTAACCGTTAGTGATTTGTGATTTACTTTTAAAGCTTTGTCGAGACGCAAGATCTCTTGTTTGCTTTTGTTTCTTTTGTGAGCCTCGACGGCGTCCATCTTTGGACTTTTCTGTTGCATTTGCGGACTGAAGCAGCCTGGGCCTTGACGGCAATCCCCTTTGCTTGGGCTTTGTGTTTGGCTGAGAGGTTGGATGATCCCTTGACAAGTCGTTTTGACGGTC
Source organism: Adenophora triphylla var. japonica (assembly GCA_022495995.1). Classification (NCBI taxonomy): domain Eukaryota; kingdom Viridiplantae; phylum Streptophyta; class Magnoliopsida; order Asterales; family Campanulaceae; genus Adenophora; species Adenophora triphylla. The sequence continues at coordinate 47,714 of JAFEMH010002256.1, read as the reverse complement.
TTTTCCGTAGCTTCCTTGCCTCTTGTTTGTTGGCGTCGGGCTCTTGACCTCCTCTTTCTTGTACCTTCTGCTTGAGCTTATTTTTTTGTAGCTTCTGCTTGAGCTTTTTTTTTTTAGAGCCTTTGTTCGAGCTCCTTTTTTTTTTTTAAGCACGTGAGGGCGAAGATAAGCCCCTGGATTGGAAGTTGGCATGGGTCAGTCGTTCGACGTTGAGTGACCTTCGGATGTCCTTTGATGTTGCCTCCGTCATTTGACTTGGTCAAGGTGATGGTGGGGGCATACTCTTGGAAAGTGTGTAGCTTGATGGAGGTCTTGGTTGACATTCAAACTTTTGAATTTTTTGTGTGTTTTTAGACCGAACCAATTAAGGTTGCCTACGTTCCCCCGGACTAGAGGGCTCAGGTCTGCGTAGTTCGACACTACATGGAGTGCCAAGAGATGCACATTAGTTCTTCTTTAGGCGAAGTATCTGCGAAGTTTGCTTCCGTTGAGTGGATTCATAAAGGGATTGCCGTCTAGGTCTGTCAGCTTCATGGCACCTCCGGAGAAGATCTTTTGAACCACAAAAGGGCCGATCCATGTTGGTTCCCATTTTCTCAGTGGGTTGGTTCGAGTGGGAGGCTTTTCTTTGAGTACCAGGTCGCCTTCCCTGATGTCTCGGGACTTGACTTTCTTGTCGAAAGTGTTAGTGTTATGCCCTAGGCCTATGATTGATAGACTTATGTGTTGACATTATTTATTATTGTATGAAATGTTTATCATTTGATTATTATATGTTTTGTATATTTGTTTATAATAATCTCCGTCCCTAATTATTAAGAGAATAATTAGTATAATTGTCAATGGATAATCATATGATGATTATATGCATAGAGATGCACATTGAAATTATAAGTACTTGTTAGAGAACAAGTGACTGGACTTGACCCACATGAGATTTATGTCATGGTCAAATGTCATAATTAAATCTCATAAGGTTACTTCATTTAGTCCCTAGACCTGAGATTATCATGACCTTACATATGATGAAAGTCATATTTGATTTTAGTCAAACGGTATCTTAACACGATATCTATAAAGGCTATCTTTGGCATGATCAGATTCATGATGGGAAGGATGATAAGTCAAGATGGAATTTGTCCCTTAGAAGAGAGATGTTTTGCTTGGGCCCCTCGATGAGTGATAATGATGAAAGTGTATGGCCGTACCCCAATATGATTGGAACTATCATTATACTCAAGATCGAGAAAGCATTAAACAAAGATAAGTTGACGAGGACCATGACTTGTGTTCAATATAACATCGCGAGACAAAGGGAGAAATGGAAGTGTACCATTGGAAACGTAAACTCTTACGTTACATTATTTGGATAGACATAATGGCTTGCTAGAGTCCGCTTATGTCTTATGAGGGTCGATATGATCGAACTCATTGCCAACATAATGTAATCCTATTTGGTCACACACAACTAGAATGAATTGAATAAACCATTGAAAGAATGATTGAGAAAACTCCTCACTGGGCTTGTTAGGCCGTGCGGCAAACGAGCCATATGCGTGTGCAGTCGTGCGACACAACAAGCCACTGAGGCGGTTTGACAGAATCCTTTTCTAATTTGATTAGGATTCATATTCTATACTAATGTACTATAAATATGAACGTCTGTCAACCCAAGAAAGCTAGCCGAAATTCTCAATAGAAATTCACAAACATATTCTCAATATTATTCCAAGGGTTTATAGGATCTAGCAATCTTCAAGAAATTGTTCTTGGATTCATTCAAAGGTGTGGATACCGAAAGAGGGTCTTCGCTCGTTCATCGATCAAGACCTAGAGTTCAAGCAAGTTGAAGAACGAAGTTTGTGATTTGAAATCACATAATCAATCGTTCGATAGCTCAAGAACGGAAAGCGTTCAAGGTTGGTTACATCTATCTCATAGTTTTTCAAGTTAATTATATAGAACGGATCCTAGGGCTTCTTTGGTTTTATGTTTTAATGCTTAAATTCCGCTGCGCATGGACCCGTAAAACCCAACAGTGGTATCAGAGCCCCGTTCGTATGATTAAGTTTGAATTAACATGCTAGAAAAGTAATATAAAATCGTTTATATGTTCTTTTGCATGTTTTGTATGCGATAGATTAATTGTTTTTGAAACAATTTGCCTAATTCATGTTCTAATGATATTGAATTAAATCTGTTAAAAGTCGTTTGCATGATTTAATTGCTCTGTGATTTAGAATTGATTGAATTCTGGAAATCTGGAAATCAGTCATCCTGTGTCACGCGACAGAACTAGCATCTTCATGCGACAGAACTTGCTTCTGTCACGCGAAATTTTTATCCCAATCTGGGCAGTATCAGTTTGATGAACAATTTGGTTAATCTATGAATGTGTTTACAATCTGATATGTTTATGTGTTAATCTGGATGCTATAAAATTGAGTTTATAGGGCTATGCTAGATTAATTCATTGTTTATGCATGCTTAGTTGATTAAAATATGATTTTAATAATTATTGCGATGCATGTTTTACTTGTTCTTACGTGCTAAGAAATTTTATGTTTAGTTGAAACATTGCATTATAGTTTTCTATTATGTTTAGATTTAGACATTAAAATTTTTGGATTTTATGATTGTTTATGGAAACAAGTCATAATTACGCGAAATTTAAAAGGAAACTGATTGTTTATAAAAGGTAGTGATTATGTTGCCAAATCAGAGCTGATTTCTGATTGTGCATGTCTAGGAGAGTTCTGTCTAAGGAAGAGTTGGTACTTAAGTAGTCCTTGTGGCTCACCTATCTTCCTGGGAACTTACCTGGTGCACGATTATGACTATCTTTGCTGATATGCTTATAATCTACCTTAAAGAACCTTCATTTAACTTTTAAGTTCTTTATGCCAATTCATGATTAAAACACTTGAGACCATTCGGATAGTTTTGGGTGGGCTTGCCATAGCAAGGTGCTTTGATTCTATTCGAATGTGAGCAAGATGAGGAAATGGTGGTTCCTATACGTTTAAAGTGAATGAACTTAATTGGGTTATCAAAATGGTTTTGGACCGAAGGCATAAGATGAGATTAAAATATGCCCAGACATATGATGTCTTGAATAAATCTCATAAAAGATCTAAGAGTCATATATGTGATATGATTGATGTTATCTGCCTAATTAATTTAATTTTGAGCGGTTTGCCATAGCAAACTTGAAATTGAATTAAAGTTGGATCTTAGCCCATTAAATGTATATTATGCTTATTTGCATTTGAAGGTGTATAATTTAGTGGGAGCATTTTATATAAATGCGTTATACTTTTCATATGATATGTTTACTTATATGTGTTCATATTTTATGTATATCTTTTTGTAGAATAAATGGCATCAAACAATAATCACTTTTCACTGCGATCTGTCCTTGAGAAGGAAAAGTTGGAAGAGAATGGTACAAACTATATGGATTGGATCCGTAGTTTGAGAATTGTTCTCAAGCAAGAGGAAAAACTGTATGTTCTCGAGGAACCTATTCCACCTGAACCTGCTGCCAATGCAACTAGGGCAGTAAGGGATCAATATCTGAAGCACAAGCGTGACTCTACAGATGTTGGTTGCCTTATGCTCTCCGCCATGTGCAAGAACCTTCAGAAGGATCTTGAGCACTTGGGGACAGTTGACTTAAACAATCGACTGGTGGAAATGTTCCAAGTACAAGCTAAGGAAGAAAGGTACAACACAGTTACTGTCTTGACCTCATGCAAGATGAGTGATCCCCATGCTCTTAAGTTGAAGGGCCACATTGAGCATCTTGAAAGGCTCGGTTTTCCAATTAGCCAAGAGTTGGCTACCGACATAATATAGAATTCATTACACAAAAGTTTTAGTAATTTCATAATGCACTATAACATGGGTGGAATGAAAAAAAACCTTTCCGAGTTAGTTCAAATGTTGAACACTGCGGAAACCAATATTGTCGAGAAGAAAACCGACCAAGTGCTGATGGTTAACAAGGGGAAGGGTTTCAAGGGTAAGGGAAAAGCAAAGGTTGCTAATCCTAAGGCAAAAGTTGCCAAACCCAAAGAGGCTTCCAAGCCTATAGAGGCTAAGCCCAAGTCCCAAGAGGATGCAGTCTGCTTCCATTGCAATGAGATTGGACATTGGAGGAGAAACTGCGCAAAATACAAGGAAGCACTGAAGAAGAGCAAAGGAGTTGCTTCGACTTCAGTTATCTTTGTTATAGATATATTCCTATCTACTTATAGTTCTTGGGTATTGGATACCGGATGTGGAACTCACATTCGCTTAAATGTGCAGGATCTAAAGAACAGAAGGATGCTTAAGGAAGGTGAAGTAGACCTACGTGTGGGGAATGGAGCAAGAGTTGCTGCATTAGCTGTAGGAACTTATGAAGTTACTTTATCTAGTGGACTAATACTTGTTTTGAACAATTGTTATTACGTTCCAGCTTTAAGTAGGAATATTATTTCGATTTCATGTTCGGATAATGAAGGTTTTAATTTTCTTATATTTGATAAGAAATTTTCCATTTACAAGAGTGATATGCATTATTATCTTCTTTGTTTCATTCAATGGCCTTTATATTCTTGATGTTGAAAATCGTGATAATGATGTCTATAACATTAACAAGAAATCTAAACCCAATGATGTAAACCACACTTACTTATGGCATTGTCGTCTTGGCCATATTAACGAGAAACACATTTCTAAACTCCACAAAGATGGATTTTTAGACTCACATGATTATGAATCTTATAAGACATGCGAATCTTGTTTACTTGGCAAGATGACCAAGGACCCATTTACCAAAACCGGTGAAAGGGCGGGCGACTTATTAGGACTCATACATACCGATGTATGTGGGCCTATGAGTAGCGATGCTAGGGGAGGATTTCGGTACTTCATAACATTCACTGATGATTATAGTAGATTTGGATATGTTTATCTAATGAAACATAAAAGTGAATCGTTTGAGATATTTCGAATATTTCAAAATGAGGTGCAAAATCAACTTGGCAAAACTATTAAGGTACTTCGATCCGATCGAGGTGGTGAATATTTGAGCCAAGAAAACCTAGTTTGTATTTCATGAAGATTTGGGGTTGCGATGCATATGTCAAGAAGTTAACTTCTGACAAGCTAGCACCTAAGTCTGATAAATGTGTTTTCGTGGGTTATCCTAAGGAAACCAAAGGATACTATTTCTACAACCGAAATGAGAACAAAGTGTTTGTTGCTCGAAATGGTACTTTCTTAGAAAACGAGTTTCTTCGCAAAGGAACTAGTGGGAGTAAAATAGATCTTGAAGAAATTCGAGAACCCGAAAACAACATTGAACCAATGGTAGAGACTGAACCAAATTCACAAAGAGTTGTGGAACCGGTTCAAGATGCACAAGTTCTTTCCCGAAGTGGTAGGTCACGATCCGAACCCGAGAGATATGGATTTCTCGTTACGGAAAGTGATGAAGTGGAGTTAATCGAAAATGATGAACCTACTTGCTATCAAGAGGCAATGTTCGCTCTTGATTCAGAAAAATGGCAAGAGGCCATGAAGTCCGAATTACAATCCATGGCTGATAATCAAGTTTGGAACTTGATTGATCCACCCGAAGGTGTAAAAACCATAGGGTGCAAGTGGGTCTTCAAGAAGAAGACCGACATGGATGGGAAGGTGCACACCTATAAGGCTAGGCTTGTAGCTAAGGGATATAGTCAGATTCATGGCATCGACTATGATGAAACCTTTTCGCATGTAGCTATGCTTAAGTCTATTAGAATTTTAATTGCCATAGCCGCATATTATGACTATGAAATATGGCAAATGGATGTCAAAACAACTTTCCTAAATGGGAAGTTACTTGAGGATGTATATATGATACAACCTGAAGGTTTTGTTAATCTAGAAAATTCTAACAAGGTGTGTAAGTTGCAGAAATCCATTTATGGATTGAAGCAAGCTTCTAGGAGTTAGAATCTAAGTTTTGATGAAGCAATCAAGGAGTTTGGCTTTATCAAGAACGAAGATGAACCTTGTGTATACAAGAAAATTAGTGGGAGCGTAGCACTATTTTTGGTGTTGTATGTCGACGATATCTTACTCATTGGAAATGACATTCCTGCACTACAGACTGTTAAGTCTTGGTTAGGAAAGTGCTTTTCGATGAAAGATATGGGCGAAGCTGCATATATCCTTGGTATCAAGATCTATAGAGATAGATCCAAGAGGATGATTGGTTTAAGTCAAAGTACTTACATTGACAAGGTTCTTAGAAGATTTCAAATGGAAAATTCTAAAAGGGGAAACTTGCCAATGTTACATGGTATATCTCTTAGCAAGAATCAAAGTCCTAAGACTAATGATGAGCGAAAAAGAATGAATGGTATTCCATATGCTTCGGCAATTGGGTCTATCATGTATGCTATGTTATGTACTAGACCCGATGTCTCGTGTGCTCTAAGCATGACGAGTAGGTACCAATCGGATCCCGGCGAACCACATTGGATAGCAGTCAAGAATATCCTTAAGTACTTACAAAGAACTAAGGATGTATTCTTGGTCTTTGGAGGAATGAAATAAGATCTTGTAGTGAAAGGCTACACAGATGCTAGCTTCCAAACCGACAAAGATGATTTCAGATCGCAGTCTGGATTTTTGTTTACGCTTAATGGAGGCACTGTGAGTTGAAAAAGTTCCAAGCAAAGTACCGTCGCTGATTCTAAAACCGAAGCTGAGTACATAGCAGCATCCGATGTAGCTAAGGAAGCAGTTTGGATCAAAAAGTTCATTAGTGATTTGGAAGTCGTTCCAAGCATCAGAGATCCTATTGAACTTTATTGTGACAACAATGGTTCCATTGCACAAGCAAAGGAACCAAGGTCACACCAGAGATCCAAACATATACTTCGACGTTTCCACATTATCCGGGAGATATGTGAAAGGGAAGACGTAAAGATATGCAGAGTATACACTGATGACAATGTGGCAGACCCATTAACTAAGGCTCTCCCGCAAGCTAAGCATGATGGTCATGTTAGGTCCATGGGTATTCGATACATGGTAGATTGGGCCTAGTGCAAATGGGAGACTGTTAGTGTTATGCCCTAGGCCTATGATTGATAGACTTATATGTTGACATTATTTATTATTATATGAGATGTTTATCATTTGATTATTATATGTTTTGTATATTTGTTTATAATAATCATTGTCCCTAATTATTAAGAGAATAATTAGTATAATTGTCAATGGATAATCATACGATGATTATATGCATAGAGATGCACATTGAAATTATAAGTACTTGTTAGAGAACAAGTGACTGGACTTGACCCGCATGTGATTTATGTCATGGTCAAATGTCATAATTAAATCTCATAAGGTTAATTCATTTAGTCCCTAGACCTGAGATTATTGATAAGTGACTATTATATAGTCATTTATCCTAAGTTTTATATGCTTTTACATGAATAAATCATCATTTCTCATTTCATTTTTAGCACTTTTTACTTACTTTTTCTATTTTATTAGATTTTACGCTTTTGGTATGTTTCATATATTTTAGACAGGTTTCTAGAGTCTTTCTATAATCAAAAAGATACTTGGACACTTTGGTCCAAAAGGATGGAGGAGCACCAAGCAAAAATGAACACACAAGCTGAAACCCAGGAGGAGCGGCCGTGCAGCAAAGTCTGGAGCGGCCGTGCATCATAGGCCATGGCCGGCCATCTTTGGCCCCAAATCCATGTAGTGGCCGAGCAATAAAGAAACCTAGTCGTGCCAATCTCGAAGCGGCCGTGCAGCTAATCTCGGAGCGGCCGTGTAAGTCTTCCCAATTCAAATTCAATTTTGGCGCCAAGGGTGCACGGCCGTGCAAAATCCTTGACACGGCCGTGCAAAGTGGTGACTACAGATGTAAAGGCACCTTTTGATGGCACCTTCTTGAAGAGTCTCCTCCCAATTATAAATAGGACCCTTGTAATCAGTCTTACATACGGAATTTTAGAGAAAAACTACAGATATTTCATAATATAGAAAACACAAATACTTGTGATAACAATTTCCAAAGAGATTTGAAGATCAAAGTTCATAGTTTGTTCTTGAAATAACTTTGGAGAAAAAGCAATAAAGTGAAGCATTATTTCCAGCATTTGCCTTCTACTTTCATCATAAGTTCTTCTTACTCTACTCTTTTATTTTTATTGCTTATATGATATAGATGGCTAGTGAGTAAATTTCCCATATTCTTGGGGTTGGAAACTCAAAAGCATACATGTTCATCATAAAATAAAAAGTCTTGTCTTCTATCTTCATCTAAACAATTTCTTTATGTTATTCTCTAAATGCCTTACATTTTGGAGACGTACAATTTGTATGATTCAGTCAATTGAGAGAAGTACCTAGCGGAGAAACTCATTTGACGGAACCATATAAAGAAACTGGGTTTCATTGATCACGAAAGTAGTTCAATGGCCTAGGGATGTTCCTTTGATGGAAAATATGTCGACTCTCGTTCTTAAAGGGTTCTTACTAATTATGGTCAACTAGAGATAAGCCGGAATGCCCATTTGTGACAGGGCGGGAGCACCATAAACGGAAATCTCAAACAGTTAGGACATAATTAGTGAAGAATACAACACTACTTGCTTGACCGTGAGAAGTAGTGCAAGCCGAACGTATCATCCTTGCTTTTTATGAAAATCCTTATTTCTAAGACAATGACAATTTGATGAACAAGTTTATGTGTATGATTTCCAATCCCGAGAATGCTTCGTTTTATAAGAATTTAATCAAAGTATTTTCTGTTTATGTTCTTTCTATTTCCTAAAAACAAACTTTATCTTCCCCCCAATCTTTTCTATAATTCCTAAAGGCAAAAATATTTCCTAAGGAAACCCTGTCTCTAAGGGATCGACTCGTACTTGCACCCGCTATATTAGAATAGCCCGTGCGCTTGCGGATATAAAATAAACCGTTAGGTTTCGATCGAACAAGTTTTTGGCGCCGTTGCCGGGGACAACGGTTTACTTTTTAAAAATTTTTGTCTTTACTTCAGAATTTTTATTTATTTTTATTTTGTTATTTCTGTTTTATATTGTTTTGCTCTCTACTTCCGATAAATTGTTGCGTTTAATCTTTCTTCAAGTGTTTTTCTCTTAGTGCATGAAACGGGCTCGGACATACTTTGACAATTTTGATCCAGAACCCGAAAGAAGCTATCACGAAAGATTGAGAAGATTTAGAGAAACTTTAAAGAAACATATGGAAGGAGAACCGCAAACACCGGCTAGGACCCTACGGGACTTTGTTAATCCAAGTACCCCGAGAACTAGATCCCCTATTGTTGTGCCGAATGTCGGAGCGGCACACTTTGAGATAAAGCCGCGACTTTTGCTTATGGTTATGAATAACCAATATAGCGGCACCGCTTTCGAAGATCCTCATCTCCACATCCAAACATTCCTTGAATATTGTGATACCACACGTATTCAAGATGTTACCCCGGAAGCGATTCGGATGCGCCTTTTTCCTTTTTCTCTAAAGGATAAGGCGAAACAGTGGTTAATTTCAGTCCCACCCAACTCTTTTACAACTTGGGACCAAATTCAAGAAGCATTCCTTGGACGTTTCTTCCCTCCGAGCAAGACCGCTCAAATTCGGACGAAGATTACAAATTTTAGCCAAACAGGAAGCGAATCACTGTATGACGCTTGGGAGCGATTCAAAGAGCTCTTAAGGACGTGCCCTCACCACGGGCTTGAAAAGTGGTTAATTGTGCACACTTTCTACAATGGTCTCACATATAGAACAAGGGAAACAATTGATGCCGCCGCAGGAGGTGCACTAATGAATAAGACGGTGGATGAAGCATACGACTTGATAGAAAACATAGCCCTGAATCATTATCAATGGTTCAATGAGAGGGAACAACCGCGGGAGATCCCAGGTAAGTACAATGTTGATGTCATTTCTACCTTATCCTCTAAAGTTGATATGCTTCTTAAAAAGTTTGAAAACTTTAATGTAAAACCCGTGGCCAACATTAATGTTGCTTGTGAACTATGTGGGTCAAACTCACATAGTACAGAATGTTGTGAATTGCTTGACACTACTTTTAGTGATCAAGTAAATTTTGTTAATTCTTATGGGGAAAATGGTGGTATGTATTCAAACACATACAATCCCGAATGGGGAAATCACCCTAATTTTTCCTATAAGAATAACAATATTTTAAACCCGCAACCTTCTACATAACCACCGGGATTCACACAAAAGAATTTCAATGGCAATTCTAGTGCTTTCCCTTCCCCTAAGTCTAAATTGGATCTTATTATGGATTTTATTATTTAAAGTAAAAACGAACAATAGAAGACCAATAATGAGTTAAGGGAATCCATTAAGTCGTTAAATGCTAGATTTGATAATTTAGCCGCCCACAATAGAATGCTTGAAAATCAACAAGCCCAACAAGCCGGCACCTCGCATAGACCACAAGGGAGTTTTCCCGGTCAATCGCAAAGGCCCGACGAGCATGTTAGTACGGTAGAAACTAGGAGTGGAAAAGAAATTATAGATCCCCTTCCTAAGGAAAATATCAGACCGAGTAAAGAGAACGTTAGTCCAACCCCACCGATGGTTGAGACTAATGAAGATGTTGAAAAGGGGACAGAATCCCCTAAGATTTCTAGAAATTTTGACCCTCCAATACCATACCCCCAAAGGTTGGTAAGAGCCAAACTTGACAAACAATTTGCAAAATTTTTAGAAGTCTTAAAGTCTATTTACATCAACATACCTTTTACCGATGCCCTTCAACAAATGCCCTCTTATGCTAAGTTCTTAAAGGATATTCTTGCAAATAAAAGAAAACTTGAGGAGCATGAGACTGTCGCTTTGACAGAAGAAGTAAGTGCCATTTTACAAAGAGAACTTCCTCCTAAATTAAAAGATCCCGGCACTTTCTCTATTCCTTGCAAAATAGGCAAATACAATGTTGATAATGCTTTGTTAGATCTTGGGGCAAATGTGAGACTCATTCCGCTTTCAGTAGGTAAGAAACTAGGTGTGGGGGAAATGAAACCCACCACTATTTCTCTCCAACTAGCGGATCGCTCCATTAAATACCCGATGGGTATTATGGAAGATATCCCTTGTCAAATCGGGAAATTGATCATCCCGATCGACTTTGTAGTCCTTGAGATGGAGGAAGATCACCAAATTCTAATTATTCTAGAAAGACCTTTTCTTGCCACCGTTGATGCAGTAATAGATGTAAGGAATGGCACTCTTTCTCTAAACATTGGAAATAAGAAAGTCGAATTTAAAGACTTAAATCTCAAGAAACCGTGCCATGAAATCAACACTCCTGAGAATGATAGCAAAAAGGGTGAAAAATTGCAATCCAAGGACTCAAAAATATTAATTAAAAAGCTCTTAGATCATAGTGGTAAAAAAATGTGCACCCTAAAAAGCATAATAAGATTGAAAAATCAAAGGGTAGGGGACCTAAGAAAAAAGGCACATCAGGAGGTCACGTTTGCATCAATCTTAAGAGCTCGATCACGCCAAAGGGCAAGGAATGGCGAGTTGTTAAAGATAAGAGACCATTACAATACCACTCACCGTCCATTGTTACTGATAAAAAGGGGTCGAGCTTATGACCTTAAACAAGCATCATCGGAATAGTAAACCGATGGATTATATTACTATTTATCATAATTTTGTTTACCACCGCATGCTTATCTTTTTACTCTTTATTCCTTGAAACATTGAGGACAATGTTCATTTCAAGTGTGGGGGGTATATCGATCTTTTATTTTTCGCTTTCTAGTTTTAAAATTTTTCGCTTTCTAGTTTAAATTTACTTGCTTTTTAGTCTAGTTTTACTTGCTTTCTAGTGTGATTTTTTCTTTTTAACTTAGTTGCATTTTCATTTATGCATGTATAATAGTATATAAAAAAAATAATAATAATAAATCCCTATGATGATCCATAATTATTATTTCTATGCTTGCCATTTGTCCTAGAATAATGTCTATTTGTCTTTTCTCTCATATTTTTTATAAACTTAGAAATTTATAAAAAGAAAAAAAATTCAGGGATATTTCTAGGAAATAATTTTAAAGCCTCATAAGTTAGTATAGCAAAATATAGGGTTTTATCAAGGAAAAGGCATTTGATTAGAAGGAATCTTTATCAATCTATACTTGGTCATTTTTATGCAAATATTGAAAACATTTATTTGAAATTGTACATTTTAAATTTTATTACACACTTATTCCCTTATTAGAAGCACCCTTTGTTTTGCACCCCTTGGATCACACCCTTTCATCAAAAAATTTCATATTTCCATTTCCACTAATCAATTCAAAGTTAGACATCTTTATCTTATTGCTAAAAAGAGTGACTTTGTCACCAACCCTTAAAACCAAAAAGAAACCTATTACTTCCTAAGTAACTCGGGGCACGGCGTTCGCTGCGACGATGCTTCCTTGCCAAATGGAAGTAATATCCAAAAGTATTCTTGATCTAAGTATTAGGAACATGGGGTTCGCAGCCACAATGTCTCCTACTTGAAAGGATCAAAAATAACTTAGGTCTTTTGCAAAAATATAACACGTGCAAAAATAAGATAAATTTGTTAAAACTTTGATGAGATTTTTTCACTATCATCATCCATTTTTCGCCCTTGTGATTCAAGAATGCAATAAAATTCTTTGGGAACTTCTAGTTTGTGAATAAATGTTTATACTTTCATTTGTACATTTTAAAGAAATAAATTCATTTTTTCTCAAAAAATCACTCTAAAAAAGTGAAGGCTTTTCTCATACCAAGAGGCGGATCTAAGATTTATCCTTCTAGCATGTTTTACTTGATCAAATTCTATATATGCTATATTAGGTTATTGTCTTATAAATTATCTCTTTAAAAATATCCTCAAAATGCTTCTTCCTAAATGAATTTTTTAAAGGTATACAAAATATGATTAGAAAGATGAAGGCATTATCCAAAAGGCATTTAGGGCTTGCTACTTTATTTCTGAGGGATCATTCTTTCTTTTCTCCCACTCCGTATTTTCATTCTAAATTTGCTTGGGGACAAGCAAAAGCTTAAGTGCGGGGGAGTTTGATAAGTGACTATTATATAGTCATTTATTCTAAGTTTTATATGCTTTTACATGAATAAATCATCATTTCTCATTTCATTCTTAGCACGTTTTACTTACTTTTTCTATTTTATTAGATTTTACGCTTTTGGTATGTTTCATATATTTTAGACAAGTTTCTAGAGTCTTTCTATAATCAAAAAGATACTTGGACACTTTGGTCCAAAAGGATGGAGGAGCACCAAGCAAAAATGAACACACAAGCTGAAACCCAGGAGGAGCGGCCGTGCAGCAAAGTCTGGAGCGGCCGTGCATCATAGGCCATGGCCGGCCATCTTTGGCCCCAAATCCATGTAGTGGCCGAGCAATGAAGAAACCTGGCCGTGCCAACCTCGGAGCGGCCGTGCAGCTAATCTCGGAGCGGCCGTGCAAGTCTTCCCAATTCAAATTCAATTTTGGCGCCAAGGGTGCACAGCCGTGCAAAATCCTTGACACGGCCGTGCAAAGTGGTGACTGCAGATGTAAAGGCACCTTTTGATGGCACCTTCCTGAAGAGTCTCCTCCCAATTTTAAATAGGACCCTTGTAATCAGTCTTACATACGGAATTTTAGAGAGAAACTACATATATTTCATAATATAGAAAACACAAATACTTGTGATAACAATTTCCAAAGAGATTTGAAGATCAAAGTTCATAGTTTGTTCTTGAAGTTACTTTGGAGAAAAAGAAATAAAGTGAAGCATTATTTCCAGCATTTTCCTTCTAGTTTCATCATAAGTTCTTCTTACTCTACTCTTTTATTTTTATTGCTTATATGATATAGATGGCTAGTGAGTAAATTTCCCTTATTCTTGGGGTTGGAAACTCAAAAGCATACATGTTCATCATAAAATGAAAAGTCTTGTCTTCTATCTTCATCTAAACAATTTCTTTATGTTATTCTCTAAATGCCTTACATTTTGGAGACGTCCAATTTGTATGATTCAGTCAATTGAGAGAAGTACCTAGCGGAGAATCTCAATTGACGGAACCATATAAAGAAACTGGGTTTCATTGATCACGAAAGTAGTTCAATGGCCTAGGGATGTTCCTTTGATGGAAAATATGTCGACTCTCGTTCTTAAAGGGTTCTTACTAATTATGGTCAACTAGAGATAAGCCGGAATGCCCGTTTGTGACAGGGCGGGAGCACCATAAACGGAAATCTCAAATAGTTAGGACATAATTAGTGAAGAATACAACACTACTTGCTTGACCGTGAGAAGTAGTGCAAGCCGAACGTATCATCCTTGATTTTTATGAAAATCCTTATTTCTAAGACAATGACAATTTGATGAACAAGATTATGTGTATGATTTTCAATCCCGAGAATGCTTCATTTTATAATAATTTAATCAAAGTATTTTCTGTTTATGTTCTTTCTATTTCCTAAAAACAAACTTTATCTTTCCCCCAATCTTTTCTATAATTCCTAAAGGCAAAAATATTTCCTCAGTAAACCCTGTCTCTGAGGGATCAACTCGTACTTGCACCCGCTATATTACAATAGCCCGTGCGCTTGCGGATATAAAATAAACCGTTAGGTTTCGACCGAACAATTATCATGACCTTACATATGATGAAAGTCATGTTTGATTTTAGTCAAACGGTATCTTAACACGATATCTATAAATGCTATCTTTGGCATGATCGGATTCATGATGGGAAGGATGATAAGTCAAGATGGAATTTGTCCCTCAAAAGAGAGATGTTTTGCTTGGGCCCCTCGATCAGTGATAATGATGAAAGTGTATGGCCGTACCCCAATATGATTGGAACTATCATTATACTCAAGATCGAGAAAGCATTGAACAAAGACAAGTTGACGAGGACCATGACTTGTGTTCAATATAACATCGCGAGACAAAGGGAGAAATGGAAGAGTACCATTGGAAACGTGAACTCTTACGTTACATTATTTGGGTAGACATAATGGCTTGCTAGAGTCCGCTTATGTCTTATGAGGGTCGATATGATCGAACTCATTGGAAGAATGATTGAGAAAACTCCTCAATGGGCTTGTTAGGCCGTGCGACAGAACAGGCCATATGCTGTGTCTGGTCGAGCGACACAACAAGCCACTAAAGCGGTTTGACATAATCCTTTCCTAATTTGATTAGGATTCATATTCTATACTAATGTACTATAAATATGAACGTCTGTCAACCCAAGAAAGCTAGCCGAAATTCTCAATAGAAATTCACAAACATATTCTTAATATTATTCCAAGAGTTTATAGGATCTAGCAATCTTCAAGAAATTGTTCTTGGATTCATTCAAAGGTGTGGATACCGAAAGAGGGTCTTCGCTCGTTCATCGATCAAGACCTAGAGTTCAAGCAAGTTGAAGAACGAAGTTTGTGATTTGAAATCACATAATCAAATCGTTTGATAGCTCAAGAATGGAAAGTGTTCAAGGTTGGTTACATCTATCTCATAGTTTTTCAAGTTAATTATATAGAACGGATCCTAGGGCTTCTTGGGTTTTATGTTTTAATGCTTAAATTCCACTGCGCATGGACCCATAAAACCCAACAGAAAGCTCTAGCCATCCTGCTTTGGTAGGCTTGGACGTGTTCCATGGCCTTTAGTCGTCGCTCGTCTAGCAGGGCCAATTCGTCGTGTCGGCTTTGGAGCCATTCGACTTCGTTGATTTCATTTTCCAGCAGCACTCGTAGTGAGGTAATTTCCAGTTAAATGGGAAGGATTGCTTCCATCCCGTATGTCAGGGCGAATGGGTTTTCTCCCGTGGCTGTTCTGACTGATGTTCGGTAGCCCCAAAGTGCAAGGTGCAGCTTCTCAGGCCAATCTCGTCCTCGGGTGGTCATTTTTCGGATGATCCGTTCGAGGGTTTTGCTTGCTGCTTTTACGGCGCCATTCGTTTGTGGCCGGTAGGGAGAAGACTTGTGGCGTGTGATCTTGAATTCGGCCAGCAGTCTATCGCATTCTCCCTCGAAGTGGGAGCCGTTGTCTGATATGACCTCGTTCGGGATGACGTATCGGCAGATGATGTTTTCCTTGAGGAAATGTGCGAATTTCTTGGAGGTGAGCACTTTGTAGGACTTGGCTTCGACCCATTTGGTGAAGTAGTCGATGGCTACTAAAACGAACTCGTGGCCGTTGCTGCCTGGCGGAGCAATTTTCCCGATGACGTCAATTCCCCAAGTGGCGAAGGGCCAGGGCATAGTCATGCAGTAGAGATTGTGAGGAGGTAGATGATTGAGGTTGGAGAACCGTTGACACTTGTCGCAGCTTCGGACAAAGTGGAAGCAGTCTGCCTCCATGGAGATCCAGTAGTAGCCCATCCGGAGAATGATTTGCATCAGGGCCCTGGCGTTCATGTGGGGACCGCTAGCCCCATTGTGGACTTCGTTCATGAGCTCGTTTGCTTCTCCCTGGCTGATGCAGCGTAGGAGTGGTCCTTGGTAGCATTTTTTGTACAGCATGTCTCCAAGGATGACAAAGTAAGAAGCGAAGCATTTTAGGGCCGTGATGCTCTTGGCTTTGACTCCTTCCTTGGGTTGACCTTCTTCGTTCATGAAGGCGGACTCCTCATTTTTGAGGTATTGGAACACCTGGACTGTGATGGAAATGGCTTCGGACTTGCGTCTCTTTGGCTCTTCAGCAATCTCGCAAATCGCTGTGATTAAAACCTCCTCGGCAGCTTGGGCCCGGTTTTTTTCTCGTTTGACAACATGCTTAAATGTTTACTTGATGCATTTATTCAATTAATGTGCTTGCTTCTTTGTTTAGATGAATTGTGATTAACGGTTGCGTGTTAGTTAATTCATCATTTTTTAAAGATGCAATGAAAGGATATTTTAGAAAGGTCGGACCTTTTATTGAAAGTGCAAAGACTATACATTGTTGATTATGGACTCACGATCTTCCGATGTAGAGCCATCAGATGACTCGAAAGACATGAATTCACAGACAACACGACTCGAAGCTAGACTATAGGCGACGAGGGATTGGACCAGGCTTCATTACTCTTGGCAGGCTGTAGCTCTAGAGGGAGTGACAATGGCTTTGGTGGCCAATCTTCAGTTGGCACAGATCCCGGAGGATAGCTTGCATGTGGTTCGACTTCAAACCAGATCGCGGAGGTTTTTGGTTGCTCCTCCGATGATGTCCCTCCATTAGTGTTGTTACCAGTCCTTGGGGGTCCTTGATGATAGAAGTCGTTGAGAGCTACTTCCAGGAGGGCGAAGCATTCGCTGATTCGGAGCTGATTCTTGCTGATGTTGATAATTTTCATAGAATCCGCCTTTTTATCTGGGATCTTTACTTGGATGACATTTACATTGTCTGACTCGAGGGGGCAAGCTATCTCTCCTTCCCTGATTAGGCTTTGAAGGAGGTTGCGCCACTGTTCATCTAGGTCAGACATCGGGATGCTGTATTGGACTATGCTGTGATGGCTGTCCCCGTGAGATTCGAGAATGTCGACCAGAGGGTTATCCTGTACCAGTGGGCCGGTGATGAGCCTGTTTGCAAGAGGGTTTTCGGCGAAGTAGGGGTTTACTCCTCGGTCAATCTCCATTTGGGCGTCCATCTCTTGATCCTCTCTTAAGCATTCTTCGCAGTCGCATATGTCGGAGTTGTCGTCTTGACCCATGAGCTCTTTGATTTCTAGCTCGTCGTGGCTTAGAGCGTGGATGTAGGGATCCACTTCATAGCGGGACAGGACTGGAGACTCATCTGCAGAAGAGTATTCGGTCATGTCGGGACCTTCTTCTGGGTCATAGCTTGCTGGCCAAGCTCTTGTCATTGTGCTGCTTCCGCGGATTACCTCGAGTATTCCCTTGGCGTTGATGAATTTCATGCATTGGTGAAGAGTAGATGATACTGCCTTCATCTGATGTATCCAAGGTCGTCCCAGCAGGGCAGAGAAGGTTGGTTTGATTTCCACGACTTGGAACTCTACCGACTCCAGTTGTGCATCGAATTGGATCCTCAGATTGATGACTCCCACGATTAGTCGTGGAGTGGAGTCGTAGGCTCGGATTATCCGGGGAGAAGGCCTTATCAGGGAGCGGTCGATTTGGAGTCGTTTCAATGTGCTCAAGGCGATGATGTTGACTGCGGAGCCGTTATCGATCAAGACGTTTGGGAGGAAGAACATCTCTATCTTTATGAGGATGAGGAGAGCCTCATTGTGTCTGTTTTCAAACATCGGCAAGTCATCATCTGTGAAGCCTAGACCGCTTCCTGTGCTGCCATTTGACTCAGTCTCCTCTGGGGAGCATTCGATCCATCCATTGGTGTGCCTTGGTCGTGGCAGAGATCGTAGGGAGACAGTTGCCCTTGGGCATTCTTGTCTGGATTCTCGGTCACGAGACCGTTTAACTCTGGTTTCACGTTCCCAGTCATAGCGGGATAGCATGCTGACGGTTTCAAAAACTGCAGGGGGCCAGCTCTCGCTTGGAGTTTCGTCGAAGGCTATCGCGTTCACCCTGTCATTTTGGGGGAATGGATTTCCGATGGTATTGGGGCCACGAGGGCGTTCCAAATTTCCCTCTTCGATTAGCCCCTGGACCACTTGCTTTAGCACAAAGCAATTGTCGGTGGTGTGGCCGGGGTAGTTGTGGAAGGCGCAGTGCTTGCTCATATCCATGTTGGGCTTGGGAGTCTTTGGTTGGAAATTCTCGAGAGGCTTGAGGAGATTTCGCTTTACCAATGCTTCAAATACTTGGCCCAGAGGCATTTCGAGGTTGTCAAAATGCTGGAACTGTGGGAAGCGAGGGGGATTGTTGTTCCTCGGGGCTACTTGATCGCGGTTTACTTGAGCTCCGTTCTGGATGTAGTGTACCATTCCAGCCGCTTCTTTTCCTTTGTTCGGGACAGGTGCTGAAGCTGACAGGTTTGTCTGATAGCGGTAAGATGAAGCTGGGGTTGCTGTTGTCTTCTGAAGGCTCAGAGTCTTCTCAAACTTAGTTCCGGCGTTGACCATGGCACGGAAATCTGGATAGAAGTGATGGCTGATCAAGGTCCTCAGAGATGGTTTGAGACAGGAATGCAAGATGTCCATTTGCTCTTCTTTGGAAAGGATCCATTATCTCGCTAAGCTTCCAATTCCATCTTTTGTAGAACTCGCCTACTGGTTCGTCATCCTTTTGTTCAGTGGCTTGCAGATCGTGGCGGTTTGTTTCCCACTCAAGGTTGGCGCGGTACTTCTCTAGGAAGATCTCGCTGATTTGGTCCCATGTGGAGCGGTTTTCTGCCTTTACATTGAGGAACCACCTTAGCGTCGTAGATTTGAGAGAATGCTGAAAGTGATCAGCCATCTGTTGAGGGGTTGCCCCCTTGGCTCTCATTCCCAAGACATAGGTGTCGATGTGGGTTTTTGGGCATTCTGTTCTGTCAAACTTTTCCATTTCCGGCATCCTGAATTTCGAAGGGAGCGGGACCACTTTGTTTGGATTAGTGGGTAGGAGGGAGTCCTTCTGAGAACTGGCTAGCTTGCCTTGCATGTCCTTTATTTGCTCGATCAGCCAAGTCATGTGGGGATCGGCAGGTTGAGGCAGGTTGCCGTTTTCGGGGATGGAAACCGAAGATGGAGGTGGATTGGCTGATGGGATCGCCATTCGGGAATCTTGGGGAGGTAGTTGAGTATATACCAACCCATACCCTGGAGTGTTGACGTTAAGGGCGTGATAGCCCGGTCCTCTAAGGGTTGTGTTTGGGAATTGGGGAAATGTTTCATTAGCCCCAAGTGGCAGACTAGCAGGTGGCAGGCTTGAAATGTCGGGATATCCGCTTGGGATACCTGTCCCAGCTAAGCATGGGGATTTTTGGTTATGGCTGCGAGGCTCGTATAGAGGCAGAGGATTGAATCCCGGGGGATACCGAGAGGCATTGGGATCTGGCAGAGCAGGCACATATGTGTGCTGTTGATACTGAGCTTGATGTGCAGAGCCGGGAAACTGACTGTGCTGAGGTGGGCATGTCGGAGCTGCTTGACAGATGCCTGAGTGGAGCTTTGAGCGAGAGCTGCTTTGCGTTGCTGGGATCTCGTAGCTTGGCGGAGGCGGGAACTGCTGATAGCTTTGAGAAATCGGGGGAGCCGGTATTTCTTCGTCTTCTATGAGAACAAACGGTTCCTCAAAGACGCAGGGTTTCTACGATCCAGGCTTGTTGTTCTTCTTGGCCCTTCTTGATAGTTTCGAAGGCTCGCAGCACCTCCTCCATTGTCTGAAGGTTCCTTAGTGGCGGGGTTCCGTTTCCCTCACTGTTATCTGTTGATCCCGTCATGGGGAGTAGCGGACGGTGTACCGTTGAACCGGGAAGGGTCATCGGACCTTGTGACCTCGATACTGAAAAGGCGGCTCCCGGGTATTCTCAACCACTCTCGGTTCGCTGGAGGGGGCGACGGGCAAGGTTTAGACACGGGAAGGCCGTTCGGGATAAAAGGGGGAAAGCTCACGTGACATGCGATTTCCGCTTCTTTTATTATTTTTTTGTTGTTTTAATTTACTTAAAACATGTTTTCTCAGAGTCCTAGGTAGGTTGGAAAAGATTGCTCTTCTTTTTCGCAACTATGCTAGATCCTGGGTCAGTGGAGACCATCTGTGCGTCTATAAGCCCCTCGTTTTGCACCTATATTTCGACATCCCAGGGTGGATAGCCCCGGGCGAGGGTCCTATAGGGCAAGCGGTTTCCACTGGCCTAAAAGAAAAATTGAACCTAAGGACCGAGCCTGTCATGTTCATTTTAATGCGTTAGCCATGTGAATAGTGAGCCGAGCCGGCACCTGAGTCAAGATCGGGTCAAGAGTTCGGCATGACCTCTCTTTACCTTGCTTGCGCAAGGGATCTGTGACGTTAGGTGTTGGCTGGGTCATATCGTCATGGCTGTATTAAAGGCTTGATGACATGGTGTCATGTGGGCATGGATGTATATTCGGGACGGAACATCATCTGGGTGTAGCTTCGGAAATCAAGATCGGGTCAAGATTTTAGCATGACCTTAGATCGCTTTGCTTGCGCAAGGGATCTTGAGTTCCGAGATTTGACTCAGAAAATGGCCGGCATGGGATATGTATCCAGGCTGTATGACACGGACTGGGTAAAAACCAACCGAGTCTGGACAGAGTGTGACTCAAGACTCAAACGTGCAGGGTTGACGCTTGGCTAGGATGGGATGTTTGGAATGATCCCGTGCGCGTCCGAGAGGCGTAGGAAGGCCAAACGAACTGCAACTAAGACCACTCCGGGTTAAGGGTTGTAGTGTGCAGTGTATCCGAGGCAGCAGTGCGCATAGCGTGCGGTGTAACCGAGGCAGCAGTGCGAGTAGTGTGCGGTGTAACCGAGGCAGCAGTGCGAGTAATGTGCGGTCTCTAAAATTCTTTTTCTGAGTAAAACAAAAGTTTTTTGAATAATTTTAAATATATGTACACAGATGTATATTGATGCTTTTTTTTGTATTTTTATTTTTTTTGTAAAATAAAAAGTAAAGCACATGCACACACACACAACAGTTAAAGAAAGGGGTAAAATGAAAGTTTGACCCTCATCATTGTTTTAAAAATCTTTTGTTTTGTTTAAAAGTTTTTAAAACAAAATACTCCCCAGCGAAGTCGCCAACTGAAATTACCCGGGATCCGGCTCGCGCGCGGGGGCCCCCGGCATCTCGCATTTTGTCACATTTGGAGGTCGCCCGGATCCGATAGGCAACTCGATCGCGCCCCGGCATCTGGCTTATTCCGTTTTGCGGTTGGAAGTGTCTCGCTGTGTTTTTTCTTGTAGAGTCGCCACGCCGTTTTTATTAAGCCCAAAACATTGAAAAAGGGCATCAGTTTAAAAATAAATTGTTTTTTGTGTGATGAGATTTTTGAGTTCGGGGGTCAGATGACTTCTCGGGAAGAGAATATTAGCATATTAGAGCTCACCCGAGTCGCCTCGTAAAAACGAGTCTTTCGGTACCCCTTATATTCTTTAACTGTTGTGTGTTTGTGTGTTTATGTGCTTTTAAAAATGCATGATGTATCGGATGTCAACATTGTACACTGCTTTATTGAAATGTATTGAAATAGTGTAGGAAGGAAGCCTTACCAATGTTGCTTCGTGTCTGTCTTCCGCAGGGGAATAGTGTTTGAGGATGGAATAGTGTTCCGGTACGGACCGGGATTGCTTCGGGATGAGCCGATTGTCTGCGGACAGAGTTTCGACGTGCGTTGGGATCGCAGGGATCACTCGGGCAGAGGTTCGGCGTGCGTTGAGATGGCAGGGGTTACTCGGCGTGGGCCGGGATCGCCGGTTTGACTCGAAAAGAGCCGGGATGCCTCGGGAAAGACCAGGCAAGGCCTTGGAGTACCACGAGGGGCCTCAGAGTACCTCGAGAGTGCCTCGAGGCAGCGCGGAAGCATCGCGGGAGCGCTCGGAGAGGCTTCGGAGCACCACAAGGGAGCTCGGAAGGCCTCGAAAGGATCCGAAAGGGGCCGGGAATGCCTCGAGAGGACTTAGAGGGGTGCCAGAAGGCTGGGGGAGAGGAGAGAAGAGGGAGATGTGTAAAATGAGGGAGGGGGAGCCCTCTATTTATAGCCATGGAAAAACTGCAAGAAGGTCCGTACGGACCTTCCAGGTAATCCAGAATTTTGATTTTCCTCGATTTGATGGAATATGTGGACTTTAAGAAGATTCAGCCATGATAGTGTCTGGTTGCAATAAGGTCCGTACGAACCAACCTTGCATGCAATAAGGTTCGTACGGACCAACCATGTAGGTGAGTGATTATTACTTCCGGGATTTTAGGGAATATCTTGGACTTTAAGGAAATTCAGTAATCATTTCAACAAAGAGGTCCATACGGACCATGTTTACTTTTCCAATTTTTGAAAAATTCCTAAAAAGTCCTTTTGTCCCTTTTTGTCCCAGAAAGGTTCCTCCCTTGGTTTGGTTGGGGGTTTTGAGGTTTTTGAGTGTCACGGGTCTTCGAGACTGCGTTTGTGTGAGTCTGCGGTGTTTCCCGTGTGTTCGGAAGAGGGTGATCCAGATTGGGGTCCTTACAATCTTGAACTAACGCCTTAAATTATTTGTTGTATATTTCCTATTTTTCAGGGAACAAGTCACGTACAAATAAGATAACCTTATTGTTGTGGGTATTTTTCAGCATGGGGACATCTTCAGTTGCTCTTGCATGTCAAGATGTTATTCCACTGTAAGTATTGTTTTAATATTTACTTATTTGATTTTTCCTAATATCTTTATTATTATATTCCAGTGAATAAGAAAGAAGAATACGGGTTATTTTCTAGTACGTTCAACACATCTTCAACGGCGAGGATGACTTGGTCTTACGGACGTTGAAGAGGATAAGCTTATATCCCGAGATTGTAGGAACAGCTTTTGACTCATTCATACTTACTTATATTTAAGGGGAGATGGAGACGGAAAACACACACACATTCCCATACGCACACACTCTACGCACAAGCTACTTGTAATCCTCTCCATTCTCTTCCAAAGTTGTATTCATAATCATCATAGTGAAACTTTTAAGGTTGGAGACCTAACTCCCGGGGCTTTTTCCAAAGAGGTTATCACCTCTAAGGTTTTCGTCGTTAACAAATCGTGGTGTCATTCGTTCTTTTCATGTCTTTGTTCCATTTATTCGAATTCCACAGTCCCCTCCTTAGTATTTAAATCCACACACTTGTCAAAGTTAAGATTCTGTACTATTGTTTTTTCTACCAAAACAATTTGGCGCCCACCGAGGGGCCTCGTGGTTTATCGGTTATTTGGATCATTTCCTAATAAAATTCATTATGTCTTCACCCCCCAATGTGTCTGCCGCCGGCAAAGCTCCCGCCGTCACTCCAACATCAGTAGGTAGAACCAGTTTGTTGCCACCACCTCCTCAAACCGGACCTCAGCAAACATAACCTACAAAGACTCCGCAAAAGGGAGCAACCTCATCCAATGTAGATGATGACATCCGGACTTTCCTAACCAAGTTGAATCAGAGGTTGGATCAGCAAGACAGCAATTCGAAGGTGCTAGACAATTCCATGATTAAGATGCAGAAAGATCAACAGTTCATCGCATCTCGGCTTGACAACATATCACCATTGCGTGCGAGGAACCTCAACTTCGACAACACCGAAGGATCTACGCTTCAGAGTGAATTTATACCAATGGGTAGTCCACCTCAAACTCATCAGTCGACATCCTTAATGATGTCAACATCTTTGCCCGGGGATACCCCAATGATGCCACCTTCCGCAGGATTCACCCAGTTCATCCCATTCATCGACAACACCACTGTCACAACGACTACGGACAACTCTGGTTTACTAAATAATCTTTTCAATAATAATAATTTCAATCATATTCCTATGGATGACCCTTTGCAGAAATCCACTAGCAAAAGCAGTGCGGGATCTCGGAGAGGCGATAATGAACGTGCGGGCATAACTCCTCCAATCCAACCAGTGACTCGAAGCTGCTACAATCAATCCCGGTTTGTCCCAGCAATTGCAAATGTTGACATCCCGAAGCATTTCAGTGTACCATCTATGAAGCTGTATGATGGTACCACAGACCCAGAAGAGCATGTTGCTCACTACCAAAACAATTTGGCGCCCACCGAGGGGCCACTTGGTCTATTTATGATTTGGATCATTTCCTAAAAGGGTTCATCATGTCAACCAACCCCAATGTTTCCACCGCCGGCAAGGGTGTCGCCGTCACTTGAATGTGCGCTCACCGAAAAAAATAAAATATAAAGGAGTCGCCACGCCGTTTTAAGAGGAAACATTGAAAACCTTTTTGTTTAGAGAAAATGGGTTCGGGGGTCAAGTTACGTGTTGGGAAGAACCGAAAGTTCACCCAACACACCTCGTCCGTAGACGAGTCTTTCAATGTTCAACATTTAATTCATTCAAATGTGTGTGCAAAATATGCGTGACAAGATATGTGTAAAAAATGCTTGAAAGTGCTTTGTTTTTTACTAAACAACAAGGGGAATTACAATTTGTAAGCCATTGACTCTGGGAGGCTACATCCCACTTTACATCGAGGATTGAATACAGATTACAACTGAAAGTGAACCTTCTGCACAGGGCTTATTGTGTCGCGTGACACAGGACCTAAGGGTTCAGATGTGTCGCGTGACAGAACAAGGTCCTTTGCAGAGGTTCTACAGAACTCACCCAGCTGAGGCAGTCACGCTTGAAATGATCAAAATATCAATGATACCAAATGACCACAGAATATCAGCAACACCAAATTACCATAGTATCAATAACATCAAATGATCCAAATATCATACTACAGTCTGAACATAAACAGAGATTCACACGAATCACTTCAAATGAATGTAGATATGAATGATCCACACCCAATTTGAAGTTTATTCAATAAACATCGCACATCTGAAATTACCCGGGATCCGGCTCCTTGAGCGCGGAGAAAAGGCCCCGCGCATCTCGCATTCGCGTCGCTGTTCGGGGAATGTTCGCCCAGATCCGAGAGGCAGCGCGTTCGCGCCCCGGCATCTGGCTTTATTCCCGCTTTGCAGCGTTTTAGTTGGAGGTGTCTCGCCGTGTTTTGCTTTGTAGAGTCGCCACGCCGTTTTTATTATTAAGCCCAAAACATTTAAAAGGGCATCAGTTTAAAAATAATAATAAACTGTTTTTGTGTGATGAGATTTTGAGTTCGGAGGTCAGATGACTCCTCGGGAAGAGAATATTAGAATCTTAGAGCTCACCCGAGTCGCCTCGTAAAAACGAGTCTTTCGGATACCCCTAATATTCTTTAAATGTTGTGTGTGTGTGTGTGTGCTTTTAAAAATGCATGCTGTGTCGGATGTCTACATTGTACACTACGTATTGAAATGTATTGAAATAGTAATGGAAGGAAGCCTTACCAATGTTGGTTCGTGTCTGTCTTCCGCTGGGGAATAGTGTTTGAGGATGGAATGATGTTCCGGCACGGACCGGGATTGCTTCGGGAGGGGCCGGTTGTCTGCGGACAGAGTTTTGGCGTGAGTTGAGATTGTAGGCTGCGTTAGGGAAGAGTTTCGGCGTGCGTTGGGATCGCAGGGATCACTCGGGCAGAGGTTCGGCGTGCGTTGGGGTGGCAGGAGTCACTCGGGCAGAGTTTCGGCGTGGTTTGGGATTGCCGGTTTGACTCGGAAAGAGCCGGGACGCCTCAGGAAAGACCAGGCAAGGCCTCGGAGTACCACGAGGGGCCTCAGAGTACCTCGAGAGTGCCTCGGGGCAGCGCGGGAGCATCGTGGGAGCACTCGGGGAGGCTTCGGAGCACCGCAAGGGGGCTCGGAAGGCCTCGGAAGGATCCGAAAAGGGCCGGGATTGCCCCGAAGGGTCTTAGAGGGGAGCCTGAAGGCTAAGGGAGGAAGAGAGAAGAGGGAGGTGTGAAAAATGAGGGAGGGGGAGCCCTCTATTTATAGTAGGAAAAATTTGCAAAGAGGTCCGTACGGACCTCCCAGGTTATCCAGAATTTTGGTTTTCCTCGATTTGAGGGAATATGTGATGATGGTGAATATTCTGGAATTATGATGTCCCCTATGCAAAGAGGTCCGTACGGACCATCTTGGCATGCAAAGAGGTCCGTACGGACCAACCATGCATGAGGGCAAGGTTCAAAAAATCGCTAGGCGGCGCCTAGGCGGCGAGGCCGGGCCTAGCGCCTAGAGCGCCTAGGCGGGGCCGAGGCGGGGTCGCGAATTTACACACATTTTTATATATATTCCATAGTTTTTGTCCATAGTGACAAATTCAAGAGGATAAATATATAAATCTTGAACAACTCAACTATGGGTCAGGGCATTTCGATCATTGAACCATAACATTAGAAGACGGATAAAAACTTCAGAAGGCCTTTTGAGGCCCTTAGAAGCGTTTTTTTGGCCTATTTATGGGCCGCTCATGGGGCATAGCCAAGTGACTTTTGTTCCTCTCGAAAAGACGGTCGTTTTGATATGCTGTGCGTCCCGTAACTCCTCCGAAATCAAAAGTTACACCCGTTACGGTCGAACGCATCTAAAAACTCGAACGCCAACTCTTCGACCGCCTAGACCGCCCAATCCCGCCTAGGCCCCGCCTAGCCCCGCCTAGTCCCGCCTAATCCCGCCCAGCCGCCTAGACCGCCTAGCCCGCCTAGCCCCGCCTAGCCCCGCCTAGCCCGCCTAGCGCCTAATTGCCCCGCTAGCCTAAAGTATTTCCCTGCAAAATGTTCCCTTCCGGAAAATGAGCTTTTTATGTATTTGTTGTGTGATAAAGAAATCTCAAAAGGCTTTTCGGGCGGGAGGAGTATTACATAAACTGCACTAAATCATTAAAAGTGATAAATGGAGAAGATGAAGAAAATGGTTTTGCAATCTCAATTAAAAAAGCTCAAACTCATTATAATGCCAACACAAGTTCACAGCAGCTATATACTCTAGCAGCATTAACCTTGTTTGACAGACTAACCTCCTCAACCTTTAACGCAACATTCCGAAGCACATTGGTGAATTCCAGGCGTACAACGGACCAAGCAAGATACATATACATGGTTGTCCACGTGTCGAAGATGACGTGTCATTTAAGCACTTACACAATAAGGCTGATGTGGCATCAAAACTCCCTAGTGACCCTTACTCTTTGCCAAATTGACGAATGAGTACCTCTCCTACCTGTGAAACGAGGCTCTGGACCTAAAATTCCCCTCGATCTTTCTTTGACTTCTTCTCTTCTGCCAGGCCTGTGAGAAGAACGCCTTGATCTTGGGGAGTTTGATTCCTTAGTGGATTCATCGGTGGACCCATCTGTTTCATATTTTAGCGGCTGAAGTCCTTGTAAATCAGGTTCAGGAGTAAAGCCAGTCGGCCACTTGGATTCATCCATTTTCCTAAATGTAATTGATATCCTATATATGGAAGATATAAATTCTGGGTAAATTGATTTACAGCCAAAAAAAAAAAAAAACAAACTCCCTGTCCCTAAATGAAAGTCCAGATTAAGATTTTTTTGTCCCAAAACGAGTTTCTTCTTTGCAAAAAACTTTGCCTCTACACGTTTTTTACCAATTTATTTTGGCTATTCATTTTTTATCGTAAAAATCAGGGGCGGATCTAGCCTTTTTTGAGGTGGGCTCAAAAAAAAAAAATTTTTTACTCAAGTCACCCACTATATGTAACTTTTTTTTTTATATATGAAGTTATTTTTTACTGTTATTATTATTTACAATATTTTTTAAATACCAAGCTCACGCGGTTCCAAAATCCTGGATTCGCGCCTGATAAAAATAAATGTTTAGAAACAAATAACAAGAATATTTATGCACATTTGCCATTAATAAAATGTATAGAAAATACACATTTTCAAAGTGTCCCTTAAAATGAATTTTGGACATTCAATTAGGGACGGAGGGAGTAAATCAAATAGAAGCACAAACCAACTATTGAAGCAAAGATATAGACATACCTTTTCGATCCAACTGCTGGCACACAATGCTTTGCCACATCAGCTGAATGTCCATTAATAACAAGAACAGACCTGGATTAAAAGGAGTATAATGAATTTTCTGTTAAATATTATATTTCAGGTAACCACTGCTCATTTAAAAGAGTCTTACAAAAGGTCTACTTTAAAGAATTATGCTTATGATTTTCTGAATTCCCAAATTTATATTCATTGCATTAAACAAGAAATTAAAAATACCACTAAGGTGATAACAAATGCATAAGATAATCCTTTTTCTCAATCAAAATTCCCCCCCATATGTGATAATCAAGAATCTGAATATAGAATCACTGAAATTATACATTAGCAGAAACCAGAAGTAACTAATACGAGCTATCATAAGTACAAAACTTACCCCACTGGAAGCGGAATAGCCATGGCACCAGAAAACTCGCCGGGACCCACGATTTTCAAGTTTGATCCGAAGACTATATTGCACTCACTAACAAAAGATACAGTGCAGAAAGGCCGCAGAAAATCGTGATTATCAACATGAGGCGGAATGCAATCTCCTTCGTCGTAAACATTGACAATACAGCTATCGGGTATACAGGTTTGAGGAAGAATGTGCCATCTGATCAATCTCTTTATGATGACCTTAAAAAGATGCGGTATAGAGTCCACCATTTCACTTCGAAGTATTCCAGGTGGATTTTCAAGTTTATCCTGTAGGAAGATAGATAACGCTGTAAAACATTGTAACAACTAAATTAAAATCCATTTTTACAAGCGGCAAGTAGAAATATATAAACTTACGGTTGCATAGTTGTAGCAACAGCCAAATTGGATAGTCACTGCCCTTACCCCTCATCCACTTTCTGCGGAGCAGTGTAAGTACGAGCTGCATGAATGTGAGTGAGTGAGTTAGTAGGCATGCAGTACTTCTTGTTTCTTTTTCTTTTTTTTTAAAAAAAGGGTTAATGCGTAAGATGATAATCTTTTTCAAATCCAACACAAAATTAAATTAAAACAATGCTAATTAATACATGGTTGAGCAGAAAATTCAAGAAATGGATAAGTTACTGCTTGCTTCATACCAACTTGCTGGTTACAAAACTTAACAGCACATCCACATCTCTCTCTCAACATTAGAAAGAGAACCACTGAAGATTTTATTCAACCAGACATGGGTTCTAGTTCAGTAGAGAAAGAGCTTGCTTCTTATAAAATATAGCAGAGAATCCAATGCAACTCTATCCGTCTCTCCTCCTCCTTATCCCTCTCTCACATATAATCACTGGAGATGTATCTAGTCCACAAGAAAATGAATACCACCTCCTTCCCAAAATGAGAATCCTTTTAGCTCAGAATCTTGAACCAAGAAAAAAAGAAGAAGAAAAGAGCGTTCTTTTCTCTTCATGCTCATAAACCAAAAAGAACAATAATTTTGGACAGAAGAAGTGAAGTAGATTAGGAGATAAACAAAGTTTAATATACTTGCAAAAATAATAATAATAATAAATTCTCAAATTCATGATCTTAATTCTACTCAAGTATCGAGGACAACTAATCAACTATTTAATCCAATTTTCATAGTATCACCCTATGCTCTTAGATGATTAATCATTGGTTCTTTAACAATTAGATCTACTTACGTACTAAAAGGATCAAAAGTTCCATCTGCGAGTGTAATGGTTGAGAGACCCCACCAATCAATAGCCATAGCAACAGAATCCACTTTAACAAAATTAATGAAAAATATTCAATTATCTATCATACAATACTTCTTTTTGATGATCAAAATAAATTTAATGGTATTTTCTAATTTCTGTGACTTTGGAGTGCCTCGCAAGGATACCCAGGAGGTGGCATCCAGTATATGCATTAATTGACTCCTTGAGACTACTGGCTCGCATCCGTAATTGTGAGTACGAAGGGGCTGAGACTGGAAAGACTGCATGAGTACAGGGTTCAAAGGCTCGAACCAAATAATAAGAGGCAGACAATGCATGATCAAAAATGTAACTAACTATGCATACATAAGGATAATCCACAAAAATATATACATACTTCTTCAAGCCACAACATTTCCCCCATGTGCCCCCCTGAGCTTATGATATCTCTATCACATTAGTGTTACAACTTCCTAACCCTCTCTCCATTCTCCCTTTTCGTGTTTGTTGACACAGTTAAAAGATAAGGTGATAACTCTCTATTTTAGCCAATTTTCACAGAGCATTATTCTTTAGCTTAACCTACACTCCCTCCGATACAAAATAAGTGGCCATTTTGACTGGGCAAACAGATCTAGAGAACTCACTTGACCCATTAAAAAAATTGTGGTCACAACAAAGTAAAAAAGAAAGTGGAACCTAAGAAGGAATTTAAAGGAAAAACTAAGTGGGAAAAATTGGAAATAAAAATCACAGAAGAATCAAAACGCTGTCATCCACAAGATTTTATCCCTCCACTCACTCTGGTCTCTTATACGCCTATATTTTCTACGAGCCCAAGTAGACTTATAGCGCTTTAAATCACCTTTATGCATGTTTTCTTAGGCCTTACCCTAGCCCTCACCATCTTATCACTTCACTCTTCAAGCCTCTTATAACTTCTAACGGTGCATCACTTAGGTTTTGTCTCACATGACCACAACCATAGGCGATTCTCCCTCATCTTATCTTCAATGGGTTCAACTCCCACTTCCTCCCAAATCACCTCATTTCTCATCCGATCATTTCTTGTATACCCACACATCCACCATAGCATACACATCTACGCCACGCTTATGAACGTGACATTCCCTATACCTGTGCAACAAACCTAATTGTCATGCGGTAGAATTTTCCTTTAATCTCTATGGGGTATGTCGCTATCACATAGAAACCCTGTGGCATTTTTTCACTTCAACCAACTTGCTTTGATTCTAGCATTCTAAAAAGTAAAGTGAGTGCTTTCTTGGCACCCCAATAACCATTGTTTCATATTAGGAGTTCCATTTGTATCCATTATTAAGATTTTCATTTGTGCATGTGAAGGAATAAATACTTAATTTGATTAAGGGTACAATGAGAAACTATTTAATTTATGTGCATTGGATTTTCATGAATTGCCAAAAACTTTGAGACTACTTAATAGGGAAAGTTTTTTCCAAAATATTCAAGATGCAAGAAGTAACAGGAAACATCTTAACCCTCACCGTAAAAAGCTTCACATGAACATATTTCCCACCTCACCGACAATCATCCACCAGTAGTACAGAATCTGCCCAAACAAAACAGTGTTATGGCCTAATGACTGCTGAGATAGTCAAGGCAACCATGGTCGTCCACATGGTCAGAATCAACAAAAGAAATAGAAGAGCCTATTGTCTGGTACAATCCCGTCAACTTGCAAAAGTACCAACACCAATCACATTCATGAACCTGGCCCAGGCCTAGCCAATTTTTGTGTTCCGTCACATCGCAGTCCAGACATTTTCTGTCATCACGGGAATTTCAGAATTGGGTAGCTCAGAGACAAAAGTATTCATGAGTGGAAATATAGGAATTGTGGAAAGGAAAAAAAATCAGTCAGAGACGACTACAGATGCAAGTGGCGGCGGTAACCATAATAGCAATGGCACTAACAATATGGTGCTCAACGAATATTTTGCAAGTGGTGGCATGAATAATTAGAAGGGTCTATACACATGCTGCCCTGCCTCATATAATCTTGCTCTATCCTGATACAGAATAAGATGAAATCTCACAGATGCTCGCCAAAGGCTAGGATTAGGAAGCTATTTACCCGGGACTGAAAATGATATCTCTTACAACATACTTTCAGGAAGTGCAATCCATTTTAGGACATGGCACAAATCAAGACGTTTTGGTTCCATTTTCTCAAACTTCTAAGAAGAATCAGCCACTAGAACAAACCTGCGTACTCTATAAACCAGCCTAGTTCCAGAAATTTTTTCTCATCCACCAATTCTTCCATGATCAGGTTCAAGACAAGTATTCAAAAGTATGTCTTGTTCAACTAAGGGATGACAGCCATCCAATGCCAACTCAACATTTGATGTTCAAATTGATTACACAAAACAAAATAGGTCTACCAATTTCAAATTCCAAAATCAGTTAACCTGACAAACATAACTCGCATTAGGGTAAATCAGAAGTCGGTCAAAAGTACAAACAGCTAAAGCAGCTATTTTTCATGGACATAAAATTGCTGAATATCCAACATAGCGTTCCTGCTGAGATCCAGATGCAAGCTATCATGTAACCCATGCCTAAACTTCCATTCTCACTATTGTGAGTTAATGCCTAAATTAAGTCTACCACTTCAACAAAGTAAAAGGATCTATAGTATGTTTGCGGAATAGCAAAGATGGACATCCAGACATATCACAATCAAAGCTATTATAGTTCACCTATTCTCCTAGACAGATATTTTCTTAATGCTTGCAGAGAAGTGATAGGTCAATCACAATGGGTCGTTCTAAAAATGGTCAGCTGGGGATGATGTGTTTCCTCAACCATGTTCAACAATATTTCTCTGCCATTTTAATCAAGGTTTTTCACAACTGTCCGCCAGTATAATGCTTATAGAAGCTGTAATACCAAGCCGTGCAAAATGTCTATAACTCTTGACCATTACATGGTGATGAATATCAAGAAAGTAAGTGTGGAATGTAGAACATGAGCATAGGCCCTTTAGACAATGGAAGTCAATTCAAGTGCATGACTGGCAGATAACATAAATCGTGCAAGAAATCTACCACACCAATAACTCATACAGACAAATAAAAAGTTACAGAAAACTTCAACAATCCAGAATAAAGAAAAATCAAACAAGATATGAAGCTGTAATAAGAAAACTTGACTAGTTCATTGGCTATCTTGACTAACCTTTCAATTTTCCAGACTTTCCCAGATCTTGAAGTTCCTGAACAAAGTCAACTATCCGCTTCTGTTCCACAGAACTAAAAACATTGCGATGTAGCTCGAGGCCCTCAAGAATGTTCAGCAACCTCCCATTGACTCGCTCCAAACAAATAAAGTCCTTCTCCCTCTTCACATTAGTAAAACGAATATGTTCTCTCTGGTCCCTAGATAATTCCGTCTTGGGGGTGACCTTCACATCCTCAATTACATCATCTAACAGAACATTGTCGTCATCCAAATGTGTAGCTGCTTCCTTTTCTTGCTCTGCAATCTCATCCTCCTGTGCCATATCAGCCCATGACTTCCGCACCCTTGGATTCTTATCAGGACAAGGTAAGGCAACTGTTTCACTTGTGGATGCCTCTGCAGCTGGTTCTGACCAACACTGCGCCCCATCGTTCCAGCTCCCTAACGAATTTGTATCCTCCGTGCCATTCACGTTCCAGCTCTCTAACGAATTTGTATCATAGTTGCCTTGACTACCACTGTGTTCAGTCAACTCCCTGTTATTCGTAGTTTCAACTAATACATTTTCTTCCTTATTTAATGGCTCCGCGTTGTCATTACCTTCTATAATTAAATAAAAGTACCAAGCCTCAATCAAACAACATTTATGACAAGGGAAACTGCAAACTTCAAGTAGTACCCATTTTAAAAGAGGTTAGTAGATTCACCTTCAAAATATATCATATTCCAAAGTACACTTGCAGCACAATAAGTCTATCAGGTGGATGGCAGTGGTAATCGTGTATATTTCACATTTGTTACTAATAATGTTTTATAAAAATATTTTCAAATTTCCCTTGCAGTAAAAACAAACACTCATTTAGAGACATGGGGAGTGTTAAATTTCAATTATGTTTTGAAAAATACATGCTCCACATAAATCTTGCATACTCGCAAAGAACGATAAGCAAAACATGCACAGAAAGGCTTCAAATTTACAAACACACACAAATATTAAATCATTGTGTAGACAACTACCAATAAAAGAAATCATTGTGTAGACAACTACCAATAAAAGTTTCTTCCTTTTGCCCAAATTGAAGAGTTAAGAAGCCACCATAACAATTTATCTAGTTAGATGTTTACCAATGTTT
Source organism: Adenophora triphylla var. japonica (assembly GCA_022495995.1). Classification (NCBI taxonomy): domain Eukaryota; kingdom Viridiplantae; phylum Streptophyta; class Magnoliopsida; order Asterales; family Campanulaceae; genus Adenophora; species Adenophora triphylla. Next base: position 13,117 of record JAFEMH010002256.1, on the reverse strand, counting down.
TCTCTAGTCCAAAAAGGGGATACAAAAATCACTTCAAAAATCCACATTTATAGTTTCTCAAAAAAAAATCAAATTTTGGACCAAACCCCAACAAAAAAAAGAATATCAAATTGACCATGAATAGTCAAACAAAAATAAAATACTCAAATTGTATCTCTTCAACTAGAACGGAGATGCAAGAGAACAACCCTAATCCACAATGTAGATGTCAACATTCAAACATTAAAGAAAATCAAAACATAAATAGCAAAAACCAAAAACCAAAAAACGCATCCTGAATTTTACAATGAACGGAAGATTAATGATGTAAAAAGAAAAAAAAAATTACATAACCTAAATTAGAAACTTGAGACGGAGCAAACCTATGTGGTCGAGAGATCGAATACGATCGGCGAGAGTTTGAATACAGCGATTACAAAGACCTTTAGAGAGGAAGGGCAAGCAATTGGTGAGGAACTCCGCCGCAATTCGGAGTTCGGCAGCGTTGAACAACCGTAGAACGGGATCGTCCAGATGCTCTTTCATGGTGGCTTTTCGATTTCCCGGCTGAGTAGTCGGGAGGTAGGATTTGATTTTGAGTTTTCCTACTTTCTTGGATTTGATTTACTTATTGGAATGTGGGCCCCTTACCCCACCCTTTACCATTTCATAAATAAAAAAGCGCTAGATTCGAAAGTCATATTTTATTAAAGTTCGAGGTAAAATTTTTATAAAAACTCAAATTTCTTTTTTCCATAGTGATATCTTCATCGTCAATTTCAACGCACAAAATCTCTCGTTTCTTCGCTATTCTTCTTCTCTTTCAAACCATGACAACTACACCTATTACCTCTTTCTTCGATCCATCAAACACCATGTCATCACTCATATTCACTCAATCACAGTTCGAGTTGCTATCAAGAAAAAGTTTAGATCTTCAACAATTACTCTTATATCTTAACGTATAAGATTATTATTATTTTCATAATTTGAAGGTAACAAATTACTTTCATACATATGTATAAGAGTAATTATAATCTTATAAATTCAGGTATATGAGCGAATTTTATTATTTTTTAAGAAAATGTAAAAAATTGTGAAAAGAAAATACTCTTATACCTATATATAAGAGTATTTTTTGTCTTATACATTTAGGTATATGAGCGATTTGTTTATAAAATATGAGACTTTTATATTATTTTTAATAAAAGATGAAAAAATGTGAAAAAATACTCTTATTCCTAGGTATAAGAGTAATTTTAGTCTTATACCTTTAGATACACGAGCAAATAGAAAGAGATAATGTTGAGTATATATTTCTGTGAAATTTTGTATCTCGTAAGTATTTATATACTCCCTCCGTCCCAATCTAAATGTTCAAAACAGGTCTTGCCATGAAATTAAGGAAGGAGGTGATGAAAGCAGAAAAGCTGAGGTGGAAAGAGAAAAAATTTAAATGTTGCATGGTGCATTTAAAAATTAAATAGAGAGAGAATCGCCATGAGTGTAAAAGAAAGAGAAAGAGAATTATAGTGGGTGAAATAAATAGTGAAAAACTTTTCTTTTTTGAAAATGAAACATTTTAAACTGATATTCAAAATAGAAGTTGACATTTAAATCGGAACTGAGTGTATTTGGTATCTTGCTCGTAGCACTAGTCCTCCGCCCATAGTTATTTTTTCGAAAGACAAAAGTACACAAATTGCCCTGTACTATGATATTGGTCCTATGCCAAAATTTGAGAAAAATACATCCTTGTCCATTCAAATTAAATAGTGCCTCTCACACTTTCACACTTTAAGATAAGAGTCTTACTTTTTCTTTTGATCTATTTCATACTAAGAGTCTTATTTCATAAATGACAAATTTTGAACAGTATTTCGGACATTTATATTTTTATAATGTAAATATATTTACAAAAAAACCATTCATTATGCCCTTATAATGTTAACATATTTACAAAAAAAATCAATCAAAAGAAGGGGGAAAGATTAAATATTTTAATTTTTTCATTCTCTCTTTTCTAATCTTTTACCCACTTGTAATTCTTTATTCATTTTTTAAATTTAAAAAAAAAGCATGAAATACTATGTGACGGAGAAAGTAGTAAATACAACCGGTCCTTCAGTCACATTTCATAAGTTATGTACTTGTGTCATTTGCAATTCTAATTATAAATGTCATGGGTAAAATGATCAAGAGAAAAAAGTACGTTAAGTAAGTGCATTCATTTATAATGGGAGCTTTCTAACAACTTTTTATTTTAACAAAAAAATCTTAATTTTTTTTTTTTAATATTGTGAAAGGTTTTGAAATGTTCATTGCTAAATAGTATATCTATCTCTACACAAAGATGTTTTATAAGATTCAATTAGTACTAACCCTTCGTGCAGTGGCATGGTGACGGTACAAAAAGGAAAGAAGTGGAAAAAATGAAAAATACAAAAAACATCTATTAAATTGACCACTTTGTTAGTGTTAAATTTTAACACTAGTATTTTTTAATTTTAGTTTTGCCTTTATTCACTAACTATTATTTTAATATGTAATTTTTTGTGAGTTATTTAATGTTGTTGTAGGGAAATTACAAGTAAATTGGCTAAGTCAAATGAGAAGAGTAAAAGGTACATGGTGAAAAGAGATGGAAGAGTTACTGGCCCCAAAATATTTATCTCATTTGACTTTTTTGCTGAACATTGACCACAAATATATGATAATTTAATTATGTTCATGAAATTCTAAAAATTTTTATTGATTCACCATTAATAATATTATCAACAACAACTTTTAGAATTTCATGAACATGATTAATCTCTAGTAAATTAGTGGTCAAAGTTCAATAAAAAAGTCAAATGGAACAAATATTTTTTTATGGCTAAGTACTAGTTAACTATAAAGAATTATGAAGTTATCAATATAAATGGATTGCTACAAAAGAAAAAGAGGAATTCAAGTAAAAGCAAGACTTTGTCAAATAATCAAAGACTTGGTGACTAAGTCTTAGCCAAGAGTAACCACGTTTGTTTTGGGAAATCAACAACTTTTGGTGGCTAGTCTTGGAGAGAAATAATAGGAACAAATTACCCCAACTAACCAAAGAGTCACTCACGTTTTTTCCTTGGAGTAGCCAGCAAGATTGGAGTGCTCACCAATGCTATCAAGTCTATATAAAGGCGGTTGCGATGAAGATTAAAATACACTAATAAATATAGCTTTTATACTTAGACATTTATTGCTAGGGATGTTACCACACCTCACCCAACACAATCCAGTTTTCATAAACCGTTTGTTGAAGACTAATCTGGTCTAGTTTTTTTATTGTGTTTAGAGTGTTATCTCTTTTTAGGTTCTTGTACCTAGCATATTTTGTACTCCTTATTTTTCTTTAGAGGATAGGAGTTGTTCTAGACTTTGTACTTAACATATACATCTAGTGAAAGTCTATTTTTAGCCATGAGGCTCTCACAAGTTATGATTATATAACTTGTGAAAATTATCTCTTTGTTTCATTTTTCCGCTGCGTTAATTCTTTCGATTATTTTTTAAAGTGGTTATTTTTACGTGTTGTTCAGTGTTGCCTAACACGCAGGACAACACTGCGTTTTCCAAAACTATACAATGCCATTGACAATTTCAATTGGTATCAGAGCCGGCACTTGATTACACTAAGTGTTTGATCCTTCTTGTCATGGCTTTGAACCTTGCTAATCCAATTCTAAGGAGACATTTTATACTTGATGGCTCGAATTATACGTATAGGAAGATCCGTCTTCGTTCTTTCATCAAATCAATTGATGTTCGAGCATGGCGATCTATACTTAAAGAAAAAGAGCAACAAGCCATGATATTAGAGCATTCAATGTCATATTATGAAGATGTTGCCGGTCAAGCGTCGCTCAAGACGAGACAACACTCGAGGCAACACTCAGCAGCAGGTATAATATTTCTGATTTTTCTAACAATTTTTGCTTTCATGGTTCCATTAATGTTGATACAGGAATTTCAGATGAGGATGATTTAAGCAAAGATGAGCTCATTGATGAGCTAAAAGATCTCTACGAGACGCTTTTCAAATAATGGACAAAAGAACATAAGAAGGTAGAGATTCTAACCAAGGACAAGGACGAGTTAACAGACTCAAATGATGAGTTGAAAAACTCATTGACACGATTGGAGGTCCTCCTTACGAAAAAGGATGTTGAACTTAGTAAGACAAAGTCCAAACTGGATCTTGCCGAAGCCACTTTCAAAAAGCTCAACACCGAAACTTCAAAATTGGATGAAGTACTCAAGTTGAATAAGCCTCACATGGCAGGTATTGGGTATCAAAATTCTTTTAACAATATTGTTAAAAATCTTTTTAGACAAGATGGAAAAAATATATTTGTGAAAGAGAAAGAAAATGAAAAGGCTGTTTCAACGAAAAAGTCTAGGAAAAGAAAGTTTATATGTCATAATTGTTATGTTATGCTCATGGACACATAAAACCTTTTTGTTATAAACTCAAAAATAAGTTTTCGAAAAATATGATATCATCACCGGTGTTGTCCAACACCAGAGACAACACCAAATCTCATAATCAGGTGTTGTTTGCAGTGTTGCCTAACACTAGTGATAACACCTCTGTTCAGAAAAACAATATTGTTCTTTAAAAAATTATGTATCCAAAACGAATGTGAAATGTAATGATGTTTACACTGCCTTGGAGTCTAATATTTTGGGTTCATGGCTTTTTGATAGTGGATGTTCACGTCACATGATGGGGAATAAAAACTTTTTGAAAAATTATAAATCTATTTGTACCAAGCCTCAATCAAACAACATTTATGATAAGGAAACTGCAAACTTCAAGTAGTACCCATTTTTAAAGAGGTTAGTAGATTCACCTTCAAAATATATCATATTCCAAAGTACACTTGCAGCACAATAAGTCTATCAAGTGGATGGCAGTGGTAATCGTGTATATTTCACATTTGCTACTAATACCTTTGATGCTACAGGAATTGTGCTTATCAATCTTCCTCCACGTGGTAGGACCGATCACCTGGCTTCCTTGACCTCGAAATCATAATCTACGACTAGCCGGATGTGTCTCCGGCGAAGACGCTCTGCGCGAAGAGTAAGATCACAGTTGTATAAAGCTCAAGATGTATTGAATAATGAATTCGTAATACAAAATGGCGGTTACCTTTGCACTTGCGTAGTGATGAAGTATTTATAGTTGGTGTAGGTAGTTTAATGACAGGGCTACATAAGCTCTGAAATTATAGCGGAGTCTATGTTCATGGGAACGTGCTCGTAACCGTCCCCGATTCAGGGATGCCGTTATGGAAAGATTGACCCACGGTGCGTCAACACATGTCAGTCGACACTTGATGATTAGGTCGAGGTCGCCACTTGTAGAATGGCCGACCCGACCGGCGGGTAGAGCATGGTTCGCACCCGAATTATGATATGGATCATGAGGTCGGACTAAGTTAGGTCGGGACCCGATAGGTCGGACCACGGGCTTAGTCGATCGATACAAGAGATGGGCTTTGGGCCTTGTTCTGATTGAGTTAGCCTCATTGAGAATGCGATGGCCAAGGCTGCTTGTGATTGGGCTTTACTCCTTTGGCCCAACTCGACACTTTTGGTATGTTCAGTGGCCCCCAACTTTCGAGTTGACTTTGTCGACTAGGAAGTTAATGAAATTTTGTTGGAAATTTGTTGTTACTCGCAGGTCGTTACCGCTCGGAGGTTTAGTCGACCAAGATGACGTGGCACAATCCAGACGTTGATGATGAACGGTCACGTATGAAGTGAGCTTGCCATTTTGGCCGTCATGATTACACTTTTGACGTTTGAGAGTCCGCCTAGGAAACTGTTTCCGCCATTAATTAGGAAAATTAATTTTGAATTTCTCTTTGCCCTTTCCAATTCAGAGAACTATAAAATCAAGAATCCTTCCCCATTTACAACTTTTGCCTTCTCTGAACTCTATGCGTGATTCCGGCGGTGATAAAGGACATTGATTCTTGCTATAAATTGGTGTTTTTGCTCTCCATTGTTCCGTTTTTCTCCGCTGCTAAAGGTATTCTCCTTATTTTTTAGAATTAGGGCTTTAATTTCTGCAATTTCTTTGATTTCGCCATGGCTAGGACCTTTAGTTGTGAGGCCGGAGCTGGGTATGGTTACTGTATTGTCAATCGTAGAGTCTACAAATATTTGAGTGGAGAGTGGAGGGAGATAACAGTAGAGGAGTGCTCTTCAATTTTGACACATTGGGGCCTGCGTTTCAATGAGCTAGGTTTGCCTGTGGGGGATGAACTAGGTGCCTTAGGAACGGATGACCCAAGGGTTGTGCCTTTTCACCTTTTTCATGAGCTTCTCGATCATATAGCTTTGTTCTTCATGTCAAAGATTGTCATTAAGCCTTCCTTTATTAGAAATAGGATAGGATTTCTGGGAATCTAGGTCGCCCAAGTACGTCTACTAGGGTTCCTGAGACTTCATGTAGAACCGATTCCCCCGTTTCCCCTCTTCTTGTACAGACACGGAGACCCAAGGTGAAGCTCATGCACCGACCTCGTCAAGCCCACGCATCGTGGATGCTTTCAGACCAGCGTGGTGCCAAGGCAGAATGAACAGGGTTATGCTTCCTCGAGGGCACTTAGGGAAGCAAAATTTTCCATCTCGTTTGAGTATGATACATGAATTTTGCGAGGTTGATAGGAAAGAATTTGATGTCACCTTGTATAGCAGAAATGATTACTTCAATCAGCTTGGGGATACAGACGAGGAGGATCCCACAAGGGTGGCTTTCTATTATGGCCAATTTGAAGCTGGTTTAAGATTACCCCTGGACCCCTTTGTAAATGAGTTCTTAGAATGCACAAATGCCTTGCCACTTCAACTGAGGGGGCCAACACCCGCAGTGGTACCGGTTTGTTTCATTATGGTTTGTAGATTTTTAGGATACGAGCCTTGTACGAGGGTGTTCAAGGAGTTTTTCAACATTAAGTTCGACAAAGATAGGGGATAAGTACTCCCTCCAAGCCAAAGATTCCCAAACTGTTCGCCAATCTCCCTGGTAAGGCCAGCGGATGGAACTCCTACGTAGTTGCAGTGGAAAGTAGAAGGGGATGGAAATTTCCCTTGCCCTGTGCTGATACAACTGGTGTGAGCGAGGAGAATTACCGGGATCCCTATTGGCACGATGATGCGTGAGAAAGTTGATGGAGTTCACCAAAAAGGGGCCTATTAGTTGACATGCCCTGGGAACCAATAAGAATAACTTTATCCGTGCTGGATTGATGGTCGGGAGTGGGGAGGTTGTACCCATGGTTCCAGTTAGATGCCAAAGATATCCAGATTGGTGTCACCCATGAGGAGCTCGACTAGATTCAAGAAAGAATGCCATTATTGTAAGAAAGGTGTTGATCACTGTAAAGACAAGGTGGAACACTTCTGGGTAAGAACTTTGACCATTCCATGTCCCTTGACACCTCCTGCCCTCTTGTTGATAAGTAGATGTCTTGCTCATAATTAGACTAATTGCTCGGGTGTTGACCTCATTAGTTAGCATATATTTTAACTCGCTGCTTGCTTACTTGCAATTTGAATTCGTACATAGAACATTCTGCTCGTATGTAGAATAATTAGCTCGCATATGTTTAATTCGTACATAGAACCATTTGCTCGTATGTGGAAATTACTTATGTCGACCTAATTTTTTATTGTTTCTACTTTGGTGCGCTTTTAACTCCCGAAAGCAAGAAGCAAACATGGTTGAGTGCCATGTCAGGAAGACAAGAGAAGTCATGGGCGCCCAATGCTAAAAATCATCGAGAGAGAGAGGCGTCCTTCGTCATGAGATACTAAAGACAGCTTGATGTGAATCCCCGCTGCGATATCCCAATAGAGGATAATTTGGAAGAGCGCCGAAGACCCAGCTGGGGAAAATGTTGAGGGTAATAATGCCCAAGGCTCAAGAGGCCCATCGCCTTTGACATGGATGGGGTGGAGCCAAATGTAGAGCCCGAGGAGGAGGTCGGCGCCAGACCCGAGCTCAAGCCAAGTGTGAATGTGGTGCCCAAATTTTGTTTTTGGATTCACGCGAGTTTGAAGACATCCGAGTTATTTGAAAAACTGAGTCTCCACGCCATTTCGATTACCTCAAAACTTTGAAAAAAAGGTTTTATGGGTTCTGAGGTTAAGTTACCCCTCGGGAAGAACGTTTGGCGTTCACCCAAGGTGCCTTGCCGGAGCAAGTCTCCCATGATTTCATTAATCGTGTTTGCTTGCGTGCTTTCTTGTGTACATGTGTTTGAAAATAAAGGGGGAAATGTCCCAAGTTGTCTTCCTGGACGTACAAACCATTTATTGGTTGTCGCTTTCAGGATTCCTTGGAATTTTATGTATTCGGGATTATGATCCCGTCCTCATCTTGGACTTGTGATCATCGCATTTTAACCTCGGGACTTGCGTGATCGAGAGATTGACTCTCTTTGTAGTCAAAGATGAGGTTCTTTAGAAAAGGAGGGTCCTTAGCCCATCAATCCTACACTTTAAGATGGTCGAGCTTGTATAGATGCTTCATACTCATCTTAAGTGATAATCGGAGATATAGGGTTCAAGGTTGTCCCTTTCTAAAGAAATTATGAAACCTTTATGGAAGGAACGATGTAAAGATAGGATCTTTTACACCGGTCCGTTCCGAGGTTGCTAATGGGGACATGGGAGAATGCATGCAAAAATGACATTTTTAATGAAAAGATGACATTTTGGTTTTAGCAAATGATGCTTTTTTTGATTGAAAGAAATGATCTTTATGCAAGTGATGCGTAAAGATAGGATTTTTATGCAAATGATGCATTAGAAAAGGTTTTTGAATGCAAAGGATGCATTTTTATTGGAAAAGATTTGATCTTTATATGCAAATGATGCATAAAGATAACATTTTTATTGGAAAATAGGGATTTTAGGTGCTGAAAGGATGCACCTTTATGAAAAAGACTACATTTTTATGACAAATGAGGTCTTAATGCATGCAAAGGGGAAGGGGGTGATAAAGATGTGATCTTTATGAATAAATGCCAAGTCCCAAGCAAGATATATGAATGCAATGAGCAAGTATATCAATTAAAATGCAAGGTTAGGGCGTGCGAGGTTACCAATCGTTTCCTTCGCTTCTTGGACGGAGCTAGGAGGAGAGGTTCGTCTTGGGTCTTCAAGGAGGAGGGAGATGGCTTCTTGAGCTTCTTCTTCGCCTTCTTGAGCCTTCAAGGGTGTTCTTCACGTCTTGATTATATTGCTATGGAGTGTGTGTGTTTTTTGTTGTTGTTTGAAATGGGTAGAGGAGGGCTCTATTTATAGGCACCGGATAAGGCTAATGAAGCCGTGCGGCGTGAGGCGGCCGAGCTAATGCAGCCGCGGGCTTATCCATTGTGACTCAAAGATTCTAGAACCATGCAAGGTGGCATTATTCTAGAACCTTCCCTCCTAATTAAAAAAACGTGTTTCTTAATTAGGAAGGATTCCCTTCAGCCTTTATTTAATTAAAAACAGTTCCGGAATGTTTCCGGAACGCTGGGAAGGTCTGGGGAATTACCGGAAAACTTACCGAAAATGTCGGGAAAATTAACCGGAAGGCATGAGCCAGATTTGGGTACTTACAGAAGCCCCTCGGCAACGTCACTTGCAGGGCGAGTGGGGTTGTCGATAGAAAAGGATCCAATCTGGCGAATGCCGAGACGGATCGGGTGACCAAGTTGGTCGAGCGGCTGGACCTTTCATGAAAGGCTACCTGACGTATCCGGAGGAATCAAGTCAGGTCGTAGTTCGGAATCCACTGGGTAAAGGGGGGCGTCAAATGTGACGAATTGGCTGAACCTAAAGTAGGCTACCTACGTATCCCGGAGGAATCAAGCCAGGTCGTAGTTCGAACTTTGACTAGATCGAAATGTTATTCCTTCAACTTGGAATAACGGAGATCGAAAGAGAGAGCTAAATGTCATTCACCTTGGAATGACGGAGATCAAAAGAGAGAGAGCGAAATGTTATTCCTTCAACTTGGAATAACGGAGATCGCGAGAGAGATCGAAATGTCATTCTTCCACCTTGGAATGACGGAGATCGAAAGAGAGAGCGAAATGTCATTCTTCCACTTTGGAATGACGGAGATCGCGAGAGAGATCGAAATGTCATTCTTCCACCTTGGAATGACGGAGATCGCGAGAGAGATCGAAATGTTATTCTTCCACCTTGGAATAACGGAGATCGAAGGAGAGAGCGAAATGTCATTCTTCCACCTTGGAATGACGGAGATCGCGAGAGAGATCGAAATGTTATTCTTCCACCTTGGAATAACGGAGATCGAAGGAGAGTAGCGAAATGTCATTCTTCCACCTTGGAATGACGGAGATCGCGAGAGAGATCGAAATGTCATTCTTCCACCTTGGAATGACGGAGATCGAAAGAGAGATCGAAATGTCATTCTTCCACCTTGGAATGACGGAGATCGAAAGAGAGAGCGAAATGTCATTCTTCCACCTTGGAATGACGGAGATCGCGAGAGAGGTCGAAATGTTATTCCGTCATTCAGAAATAACGGAGATCGAAATAAAGCGAAAAAAGGTCGAAATGTTATTCCGTCATTTGGAAATAACGGAGATCGAAATAAAGCGAAAAAAGGTCGAAATATTATTCCGTCATTCGGAAATAACGGAGATCGAAATAAAGCGAGAAAAGGCTGAAATGTTATTCCGTCATTCGGAAATAACGGAGATCAAAATAAAGCGAAAAAAGGTTGAAATGTTATTCCGTCATTCGGAAATAACGGAGATCGAAATAAAGCGAAATGTTATTGCCTTCTGGCAATAACTGAAATTTTTAACAAGAAACATTATCCCATTTGGCAATAACGGAGGATTTCCCGGAGGAAACGTTATCCCATTTGGCAATAACGGAGGATTTCCCGGAGGAAACGTTATCCCATTTGCCGATAACGGAGGATTTCCCGGAGGAATCGTTATCCCATTTGACAATAACAGAGGATTTCCCGGAGGAAACGTTATCCCATTTGGCGATAACGTAGGATTTTCCGAAGGAAACGTTATCCCATTTGAAACGATAACGGAGGATTTCCTGAGGAAACGTTATCCCATTCGGCGATAACGGAGGATTTCCTGAGAAACGTTATCCCATTTGGGCGATAACGGAGATCGCGAAAAAGGTTGGATTTTGTAGAGAAGTTGGAAGGAATCAATAGTTTTTGTAAAGAAAAGTGGGACGCACCCGAATAATTTTTTGTAAAGAAAACTGGGATGTACCCTGATTATTTGAAAAATAAAATTGAAAATGCCAAGGGCAAATAAACCGAGTCAGAGGTAAAATTTGTAAAATATGCCTCGGGGCACTAGAGGGAAAACTGGATTGAAAGTGATTGAAAATACCAGGCACAAGGGGTAAAACAGACCTATGAGGGATAAAATCGTAAAATTGAGCCTTCAGGGCAAAATTATAAAAACAGCCACAGAGGCTTAGTATGTCGCGCGACTTAGTAAGCCCGAACCGTGCTTTTTAATGCCTTTGGAACTCGGAATGGAATTGCAGACACAGTTGGAATTGGGTGACCAAAAGAGATCACTTACCTGGCCTTAGGGACAATGGCAAAGAGATATTTGGTCCCTTCCTATAAGGATGGAAACGGGTGACCTAGGAGGTCAAACAACCGATCCTACAAGGAATGTGCCAAATCAAAAGGGGTGACCAATGTGGTCAGATAGCTATACCTTTGCGAAAAGCTTACGCACCATTGAGGAATGGGGAAAGAAAAAGGTGACCAATGTGATCGGATGGCTGAACCTTTATGAAAGGCTACCTACGTATCCCAGAGGAATCAAGCCTTGATCGTAGTTCAAACTTCATCTAGACAGTTAGGAACGATGTCTAGGATTCTTGAGATTTTGACAATTAATGGAGGCTGTCACCTGATTGAAACTAGAGCTGACGTCACTATCGAGTGGATAGAGGTAGCTAGAGTTTGGTGAACTTGAGCATACGTCTCAATCTCTTTCGAATCAGAGATATGGGTTGCCAAAGCTAGAATGATTTAAGCATACGTCTCAATCTCTTTCGAATCAGAGATATGGGTTGCCAATGACTTGAGCATACGTCTCAATCTCTTTCGAATCAAAGATATGGGTTGCCAAAGCATACGTCACTATTCATGACAGAGGTAACTTAAGTTGAGAGAAACTTAGCATACGTCACTATTCTGGATAGAGGTAGGCTCAGTTGATAGAAACTTAGCATACGTCACTATTCTGGACAGAGGTGTGTAGCTTAAGCTGAGAGAAACTTAGCTGGGATACGTCACTATCCTGGAGGTAGAGGTAGCTTAGAAGTTGATAGAAACTTAGCATACTGCTCACTATTCTGGATAGAGGTAGCTTAAGTTGAGAGAAACTTAGCATACGTCAGCTATCTTGGATAGAGGTAGCTTGAGAGCTTGAGAGAAAGAACTCACATAAGTCACTATTCTGGATGTAGGTAGGCTCAGGCTTGCATAGAAACTTAGCATACGGTTCATACTTATTTGGATAAGAGGTAGCAGCTTAAGTTGAGAGAAACTTAAAGCGCACGTCACTATCCTGGATAGCAGGTAGCTTAAGTGAGTGATAGAAACTTAGCATACGTCACTGATTTGGAGAGAGGTAGCCAAAGTCTGGATTTTTGACAATTAGGAAACCGTCGCCCTTGGCGTGTATCTCGCTATAACGAAAGTAACGAAGGCGCTTTTTGGGAGAAAAATGTGTATTATTAATAATTGGCACGTTACTTGAGCCTAGGGGTGAGTTTTTTTCTTGGAAACATGGTAGTGGACCGGGTCTGGATGTACACATATTGGAATGTGTTTGAAGATTGGGGTTTCAAGCAAAGCGGGGTCCGTATCACTTGGGGTGCGGATCGAACCGCCGTGTCAACGTGGACTAAGATTCCCTCCTTGGGCCTTGAGACCGGGTTTTCTAGAACTCGGGTCTCGAGTGAATGTTCCTTTTCGACTCGCGCATTGAAGCCGATGCTATCCAAAGACAATGCCGAAGTGACCAATCCTCTCTTCTAGTGGACGGATGCAACTTATCGAAGCCCCGGT